>CM054113.1:7689387-8033034 GCA_028673005.1 Tanypteryx hageni | reverse complement strand
ATAGATATTTTGTGGGCGTTATAACTCAAAAGGTATGAATTAGGTTAACCCGAAATTATATATTTGACACTTTTGTGAATGTTATTAGAGTTGATATGTTTTTAGTAAAAATCGGTGAAATGGATTTAGGTGTTTACAATTGTCACTTACAGGTATTTTTTGAAATATTTGCTCTAATATTTGATTAATGTCACTGAGGGGATTCTTTTATTGCTAAAAATATATAATATAAATAATATATTTTAGGTCTGTGTAAATATTATGCTTGCTCATATATTATACTTATAAACAAAATATTATAATTTGCATGATAATATGGTAATATCATGAAATGGATAAGGTTGAAGAATATGAATCTTAATTTATAATAGTATTTTTAGATTTATTTAAAGTACACACAAATGTGATGCAGTGACCTTGTTGTTTATTTATAGAATTTCTCTGTATTAAATTCACTTTTGTATTCCGTACACACTAAAACGAAAAAGACTTTTGAAAATTTTTAAAATAAATAACATAAACGATGGTATGTATTGTGTTGTCTTCATTTGTCCCGAAAGTAAAGCGAAAATTTAATAACACAATCGAAGCTCCAAGTTTTACAATGACAACATATCGTTAAAATGGCAATGATTTTCAAAACGTGATTTAAATGTAAAATTTTAGATATCTCGAATTGAAGGCGAAAATAAACGAAAAGAATAAAAAGCTTTATTCATTTTTCCCTTAAAACAGCCCAGGACCCAATATCGAAGGCCATTTTTTTCTAATTTTAAATTTCAAATTAACAAAAGCCTGCACGTTAGCTATTCGATTTTAAGTGTTATTCTATGAGAAAAAGAAATTTTCCCCTGGAGTCGAATCCGGGTTATTTTTTAGAATTTTATTTCGCCATTCCCTTTTAATATCCGAATCAAGTATTCCTACAAATTTTCATTATTCTCCCTAGTCGGGTAGTTTGTTAAAAACGAACTCTGACAGAAAAGTTGTCGCTGTGCGAAGGTGAACTTGTATAGTATTATATAGATTTAAATTTTTACATACTAAACTTATCTTCAAATAACTGATTTAAATATGTTATATAAATATGCTTTCTTATCGACTTCAACTGCATTCTATTTTAGTCCTTGATGTTGTTGACATTTAGAAGCTCCAGTGCTACACTGGCGAACGTTAAATAATAAATGAATTTATTACTTAAGATTCAATAAACTTGGTTATTATTTAAAAAATAATACAGACGATATATTTAAGTGAGGATTAATGGCGTATTTGGAAATTTCCCGCTCGCCAAATTATTTTCCGCCCCCTTTTTGGCGATTTTCCCCTAATTAGTACGTACGAAAAAAATCAGCCATTTTCGACCACCCTCCATGGTATACTTTTTTCTAGACCCTACCCCGTGCGTACGTACGTTACACCCCCTCCCCCAACTGCACAAGCTCTTTGCAAACAATCATTCTTGTAACTAAAATATGAGAACTGTTTATTTATTTATATTATTTATTTGTAATGTCACATCTTTGTTATTTATAATATTAAAGTTCATATAACTTTGTATTTATAAATTTTGCATTCATACTACAGTGTTCTATGAAGTTAAGTATTAGAGAACAGAATTTGATGTGTGAGATTCATCACTTAGAAACATTAAAAACTTAATAACAACCTATATATTTGTAGTTTGTTTTATTTTATGCTCGTGCGAGACCACTTGGTCTTACCCTCTAATGTAATCTTTTGCTCTATTTTTTTTCTCTTTGTTACTGTCTTCCTGTATTTAATTGCCTAGCCTCAATCTCACCCAAATAAAGCCGCATATCTATCTATCCTCTATACGCAGGATATACGCAAACTTCAACCTTCCGTGGGTACGTACTAAATGGACGGCCCCTTAAATAATCGCTCATGTATTCGGTTTGTTTGTCCGTCCGCATGTCTGCAGATTATGACAGTCTAATTCAACCAAAGTCTGCGTAATATTATTTTTTTATTCCCTCTCTGAAATCTCGTTTTTATTTCCGCCTCGGAATCTCACCGCCACCCCCCTAGGCCGTTGACTACTTTGGCCTTATTGCGGATCCGCAAATGGTGAGGATATAAATGTGTTAACAAACTACTGCAAATAACCGATGTATGCCGCAGACTGGTCCAAGTAATTCAATTTCTCGTTACCTGTAGCTCCACATGCGTTCTGCGTTGCTCAATGCCCGTAAAGGAAATACTTTACAGACCTTGGCGTTGCTCTATAAACAAACCGTGGCTATGTTGTAAGAAGACGAACTTCTATAATATTATATCGACGCCATAGGGCAGTGGTGCAATGGGTTTTTGTGCGACCGCGAAGCTCTGATGAAAGACCAATTCGAAAACTTTAACACACAAACTCATATATTTTTGTAAAAATTATGATAGTAAAACTTTTAATATTGAAATTTTAACCATATAAATCTTATTAAAGCTTGATTTTCACTTATGGCACTTCACAATATATAGGTAACTTCCAATTAAAATTCTAATTCGGCCCGCCGAAGAATAGACAACTTCCAATGCGGCTCGCAGAAGAATTCGCAATCATCGATGTGGCCCGCTATGTAAAAACGTTGGGTACAACGGCCATAAGGTGTAATTGATTTTCTGAGAAAAATTTTGTAATATATTCTCTATCTTTACTTTTTTACTTTTCCCATCTCAAAGTAAAATAAATAAACACTTTCCTAAGAGAATTATTTTTAACTACCTGTCTGGTCTGTAACGGAAATAAATAGAAAGGTTATCATTGAGTCGGTATTGAACAATTTAAAACTTGCATGGCAACAGCATCGAATGCGAATGTTCTAACTCGATTCTTCTAACGATAAGTCGTGAAACATAGCCTTGAACTCTAAGATAACGCCTCCAGAAAAATTTGCTCTTCCTTCGCCGTTCAGCTGTTCTCGATCCGTTTTTAATTTTTTTCCGTTTCAATTCACGTCGCAGATCTTGCATACTTTCCGACAGAAAATTAAGTATTCAAATCGGAACGAGCGAAATGCTATAAGATCTTCAGGAGACGCTCCAGCATCCTCTGTTCTGCACCCACGCACGCTCTTTGGAGTCTCGAACGGGCGTTAGCTCTTGGATCTGTCCAGCTTCCACAAATATGTCGAGCGGAAAACCATCAATAAAAATCACGAACCATTCGATCGGAGAGAAGGACTGCTTATCCGTGTTGAGGAACGCATTGGGAACTTCCGATTTCGATATGGAAAAGTACGACGTGGAAACGGTTAGCGGCGCTCCGATCGGTTTCATGGCGAGGCATCTCCGTCTGACGGCCAACGTAAGGGTCGGGGATCGAAACCAGGTCCTTCGCTTCTTCAGCAAATCGCCCCCTACCTCTAAAGATCACCGCTCGATCGTCATCGACCTAGAATATTTCCAAAAGGAGATCGTCATGTACGAGACCCTGGCGCCCATGATGTCCAAAGAACTGCCTAGGAACGTGACTATGCCGATTCCTCGGTGCTATCTCACCAAAGGCAACAGGCTCACGGAGCCCGAGGAGGAGCAGCTGATAGTGATGGAGGACGCAACCTTAAGGGGTTACAGGATGCGCGACAAGATATTGCCCTTCGATCTTCGGCATTGCAGACTGGTTATGAGGTCCCTGGCCCGATTCCACGCGCCCTCCTTCCTCCTCAGGCACTCCGCTCTGGCGAACGGACGACGGGGCAACTTCGTGGACGAGGTTTTCCTTCCCGCCAGGGAGATGTTGCTGGTAAGGGAGAGGGGCCACATGGGCTACCAGTGGGCCAAAAACTCGGTACGCACCATGGTGACTGCGGTGGCGGAATTCTGGCCCGAACGATTCTGCTCGAAAGAGGCGAGAGAAATGCTGAAGGACCGCCTCCGGGAGTCTTGGAAGGAGGTTTTTGAACTGGCGGTGCCCTCCGAAAAGTACGCGAACGTCTTGTGCCACGGAGACACTTGGTCGAATAACATTATGTTCGAGTACGCGAGAGAGGGGGAGGTTCCGGAGGACGCGCTGCTTGTGGACCTGCAGCTCATCCGATTCGTGCCGCCGGCCTTCGACTTGCTTTTGTTCTACTATACGTCGACCACGAGGGAATTCAGGGAGAGCCACTTGAAGGACCTCCTCGTCGATTACCACCGCTATCTCGAGGATATCGTGACGAAGGATATCCTGGATTCTGCGATGCCACTGAGTTCGCTGTTGCAAAGTTGGGAAGAGCTGGAAATTTTCGGGAAGGTGATTAGCACGGCGTATCTGCCTTTGATACTCAATGACGAAGATGCGGTCCCGATGACGGGCGGAGGCAGTGGGGACGGAGAACCTCCGAATTTCATGGAATTGATACATATGGACCAGGGAGCGAATGTGCTGCGGAACGCCAATGCCAGTAAAATGTACAGGAAGAGGGTGACCGATGCCTTCCAAGAATACCTGGAATATGCGGGCCTCTGGAAATGAACTTGTAGACTAATTTAAGTTTCTTGAGAGATTCGACAGCTTATTTATTTGAAATCGTTTAACTAATAAAATTACTTAGAATCATCGTAGAAATTGGGGACTTGAAACAAACAACGTTTGAAAGAACGAAATTATAATCGCGAAATTTCGACGCTGTTTTGAAGTTTGAACAATACTTTGGTTACGATAAATAGTACGACATTAGTGAAAATAAACAACTATTAAATTTTCCTTTATATTGTGTTAATAGAGTCAGATATTGCGATTAAAATTAATGAATTTCTAAAGGTCTTTGAGGACATTATCTGGGAAAGCTGAGTAGGTTTTTAAGTCTTGAATCAACACAAAAAATTAAATTTATATAAATGTATTTTAATGAGTTCACATTTTTATGGGCTAAAAAGTAAAATAATAAATAAATCTAAAATTCACATAATTGAATGTTCTATAAAGAAAAAAATAGTTTTTGACACATAAAAGTTATGTGGCGTAATGTTTAAAGAATAAAACTTCATTAATATTTCTTTGTGACGGAACTTTTATTTGCCTAAAACTATTTTTACTTTCTGGAACATTAAATTATCATTATATTTATTGTTTACTTTTTAGTGTACCTATATAAAAGTCGGTTTGATTAATTTTTACTTTCTCCATGTACGGAGTATAGAGAAAGTACCTATTGTTTCATGAAAAAACTGGAATTCGAGATCTCAACGGAAATACATGTTTTAAGGTCCCCGAAACACGTTTTAACTATTTTCTCGATGTCGTCTATGGGTGTCGGTGACCGGAATATTGTGGGTGCTCTAACTTAAAAACTATTAAACAAGTCAACGCGAAATTTTATATTTGACATTTTTGTTAATGTTACAAGAGTTGCCACAACCACACCAGCTACCGGCGACTATTGTAAACACTTCACGCTTAGTTACGTCTTAGTAACGCTCATTATTTTCTTAATTGTTGGAGTTTCCTGGCTATATCCAATGTCAGAAGGCTACGGTTTGAGTTGATGTCTGTTCTTTGTAAGGTCTAAATTTTTCTTGCAGTTCCTTAAAATATTAATTATCATTTAGCCGATTTGGAATTTTTAGAAATATTACACGTATGGAGAAATCCATCTGGTGGCTACATCAGATTTTTCATTTTAACTTAATACTTAATTCACGCTTACTAGTCATATTTGACGGGCGATTGCGCAAGTTTCTTTGATAAAATGTTTCTTTTTTGTGAAAATCTCGATCAAAATTTTCATTCGTACTTTAGAATCATATTTCCGCATCAATTTCAGCGCTTAATGATTAGGGATTTTATTGGAATACAATGAAAATTGGCAACTATGAATCCTATTACTCAGTCAAGGTTACACCTTTTAACTTAATTACTTAATAAAGAAATATTATTTGCAATTTCAAGTCCTTAACCCTAGAATCAAAATCTTCTTTCCAAATTAGGTTTTCCAACAATTGCTTATATTAGATACTCATACATTTTTAATTTTAATGTTTTAGGCGATATTTGCAACTGATTTGGAATTTTTAGAAATATTACAGGTGCTAATGTATCGTAAAAATTACAGCTTAGGTTGGTCGCACTGCTGGTTTTCCCCGTTTCTATCAATGGCAGTGACGTATCCTCTCTAGTACCTTCAGTATTCGTTGTGCAGTAGTGATTGTGATTTCTCGACTTTTTCCTGTTCTCGATATTTCTCTTTTTTCGCGAATTATTTTTCTCGAGAATTCAAGAATTTATTTTGCCTTTTCGAGAATTCTCGATAAATCTCGAGAACAAAAAAAATTGCTGTGTGAGAATTTTTATTAAATATCTTTTTCTTAAAAAGTATTATTGGGAAGTAAGGATGCTAAAATATTTTTAAATTAATTTTAATTAATATTTCTCTTACAAAAGTAAACAATATTTTCCTTTTAAAATTAAATTTCATACAAAGGCGGATTTATAGGTATGCGGAGCACGCTGAGGTGGCCCCTAGTTCCAAACATAACAATAACTCATTTCGACTTTGTAAACCTTATTCAACTCTGCGGAATTCAATAAAAAACGACAATTATCATAACGTTTGATTTCATCTCTGCCGATAAAAACAGAGGTGTGACTGTTAAAAATATACTTATGCGTTGTTGCCACTCTTCTTTTCCCCTAGTGAAAGAATAGGTCCCCCAAAAAAGGACTGAGGGCAGGGTCCCACGGAACTTAACTCCGCCGCTGATTGTATAGGGCAAATGAGAAAGTAATGGGCCTTATTGCCCCTTGCCTGTCTCATTGAAAAATCTTCTGACGACCTTACTGAAGAAGAATTTTATTCTATTTTTCATTTCAGAAAACATGAATACAAGTTACGTAAATCCTAAAATGAAATTTATTGTTTCTATATTCTGAATTAAATTAATTCGTTGGTTATTAGAAACTTTAATTTATATTTCATACGATGTAGGTAAGAAAATAATTTAAGTATTATGAGAAAAATTTGTAAGCACAATTATCTAAAATTGTATAATATTTTTTCACTTTTTAAATGAATTTTATCTGTATCTCAATCATAAACAATGCTTATAAGATACCTAAGGATCAAGAATAAAATGTCCCCAGAAGAATTTCTTGGCCTTCTCCCTTCACTCTCATAAATAATAAACCTTTTATGGGCAAAGCAATGCAAAGGGAAGAATTTTTGAGTTTTGAGAAGGCACGAAATGACACGACCCAGAGCGGTGGTCAGTCCTCTTCCACCTCCTACTAAAACCCATGTCCCTCAGATAATGACTTCGTCTGAATTGAGGGAAAGTGCTATCGGGGAAAATAGACGCCTTAAGAAGAATCAAAGGTTCCTATTGTTAAATTCATAGAAGACGAACGTCCAGAGGAGGGTGAAAACAAACGAGTTGAGTTTGTTTATTGGAAGAGACGGGTGATATCTCGCCGCCCATTTTCGCAAAAACGCATCGAACAGAATGAGTGGCCGTGACCAAATGGTGAGCTATATTCTGTTTACATAAGACACAAATAATCAACGTAATAACAACGGCGAGAATGGCGCCAGATAAGTGAGGAATCAGACCGCAAAACAAACGAAGCTGAGAGACTGTGAAAATATATAAACTGCTAGAGATTTTACGGCTACATCATTATAAGCTTATCACAAATGAGGTCACACAAGCAGACATCCTACGAAAAATAAGCTGAAAAATGTCAAATGCTTCATGGTTTAAAACGAAAGAATTTCTCGAGAAAATTTCTTCGAGACTCGAGATTTTCGAATTTTGGAGAAAAAAATTTCTCGAGAAATGAGAATTTGAATGAAAGGGAATTTCTTAAGAATTCTCGAGACGAGAATTCTCGAGCATAATCACTATTGTGCAGTGTCCTCGAGTGGTGTTAATTTTTCGGAGAGGCGTTTACGACTGCTTAGCAATAACGTAAGTTTCGATATATGTATATGCTCTCTTTACTTTCAGTTTTGTTTCCGATGAACAATATGAATGAACACTATTTTTACAGATGTAGAATGGAGAACAAAAAATACTCAATACCGGAAGATATAGTCATAATCCTCCATGAACAGGCAGAGGACTCCAGAAATGAGGGTCAAAGTGGAAGTGAATCTGAGGACAACATTGAAGTGGAAGACAGTGATCAAGATCCTGATTTTTTACCATAATCTGAAGAAGAAGCTCATGATGATGAAGCGCAAACCCGAAAACGAGGAAAAGACAGAAATCAGATCCCGAGAATGTCTCAAGAATCTTTCTCCAGCGTTGGACAAAGCACAACCGCAGTTCATATCACTATGTGTACGAAATCCTTATATCATAACACCTAAAAGAAATCTACTGAAGGAAAAAAATTGACACATGTGGTCTACCAAATCACCGGCGAGACTTGCTACAAGGACTCCATGTAGGAATATAGTACACATGGTCAAGGGCGTAGCAAGGGGGAGGGGCGAGCGGGGTTACCGGCCCGGGTGCTCTTCTCGAGGGGGCGTCAAATTTTGAAGCAATATATCGAGGCGTCGAAAACCAGGGGCGCCTAGAAGTTTGAGGACAGTTTACAGATTTTTTGTTTGTTTTAATACATCATAGGAAAGCTGCTTAATTTATATCTTCTTTGACGTTTAAACTTTCTTTTAGCGAAGAATATCACACGGGAAAAATGATGGACGCAGAAAACCGTGTACCCAAAAATGTCTTTGTGAACATCCTCCAAGCGCTAGGGACAAGTGATATTGAATGCCATCCTCCGGGTACCGGACAAAATGGCCCCGGACATAATGTCCCCAAACGCAAACTAGGACAAAATGTCCCCACGCAACAGAATATGTATTAATTATTCTCTCTCCGATGTTGGCATGCTGTTCAGAATCAGTCAGATGATTAATTAGAACGCCTTTAACAAGTTTTCTGTATTTATTTTGGGCTAAGCGCTCGCATTACCCGGCCGTGCGATTTCCGGTCTTCTATTGTTGCTTTGTGAACTTTCAACATGGACGAAGATTTTGGACGATTTCACCGGGTTGGGTAAGTTGGTTGAAGTGTTTTGCTTCTTCCACAAAGGGACATTTTGCTCGACCAAGAATCATTTCAGAAAAATATTTTGACTGATTTTATTTTTTGCGCGAATTCACCGTGTTGAGTAAGTTGGTTGAAGTGTTTTTTTCTTCCAATCTCAAGATAAGCATTTCAAATCAAAGCATAAAACAACAAAAGAAGATCGAAAATCTGATTGGGAAAATTGGACGGGTAATTCTAGAACTGTTCCTAATTTCGTTCTTAAAAAGTTAAATAGCAACATTATCCTCCATATAGACGTTTTTACATATGGCGTGTATTAATTAACAACCCGAATAGGTAGAAGATTTAAATTTGGCATGAATAGTTCAATCACGGTTGGATTGGGTCGCGTAGGGACATGTTGTCCTAGTTTGCGTTGGGGGACATTATGTCCGGGGCCGTTTTGTACTACACCCCCTTATCAACGATTAATCTCTAACTTCCCTTTTGAAATACAAGGAGACAATAGGATAGGCTACAATATACCAAAAATGCAGTTGGAATCTTAATCATGAGTTTACTAATAAATAAATAACTAAGATTAATGTTTTTCGTCCAAGAAAAATCTTCCGGAATATTCCAGAATTCACCCCTCCCCCTCAGAAATTTCCAGGTGATAACGACTTGGGAGAAAATTTTGGAATGATGTTTTCGCAGTAGTAAAGAAAATTAAAGAATCTTAGGAATTCTGAGGTTTTTCAAATATTAGGAACAAATTATAGTAGTTGCTTGATTCTTATATTTAAATAATAAAAAAATGAAATTTATGAACCGTTTTGAGGATTATGTCGATAACACTGATGGTTACGGATTAACCACATTCTTTCTTCATTATTTTACTTAAGAAAATATAGACACACATGACATGCTAGGCCATGGATACGATAATGGCGCTAATATGAAGGAGAAAGTAACAGCATTCAAAAAACGATTATAGGTTTAAAACCAAGAGCATTCTTTTTTCCACGTCTACATATATTTGGCAAAAAATACCGCGATGAAGACATTACACGTAAGGTGACTAAATAGCAAAATAAGGACATAAATTCTGAATAATGTAATGAAATACGTTCACGAAATTTTCAATACGGGTGAAACCAAAAACGTAACAAAAAATAGTGGCCATTATTTAGATATTCTCTCTGAGTGGTTCAGTGCTCGAAATGAAAAATATTACGATACGTAATGCTTGAATTATCTTCCTTTGTCAATATTCTGTATTAAACGGAATGGAATTATTGATATATTTGATGAATTGGAATGGCGTGCCGTAGAAGTTCAAGGAAATTGGTTGAATATTTGAAAAGTTACATAACTGAGATACTGAGAAATAAGTTAAAACGCCTTTTTATTGGCACAGAAGAACTTGCTGGATTTATTGTTGTAGAATCAGAATTTCCTCCAGTACTATCCGTTCGGCCGCGTAAGAAAAAAAGTAAAATCCCATAAGAAAGATCTCTCTCAAAAGTTAAATTGGTGAACAAGCATTTGCGTTTATCAATTAACCAAGCTTGGCTAAGTAGTCTGACTCTTATGAGTATAGGAAATGAAATATGCGATGCACCAAATTTGAGCGTTACTCTGAATGATTCCGCAATTATGATATCTCGAAGCGCAAATTTCTTATAATAAACCAACTTTTTGTCTTATTTTTTGTCGCTCTTCCCTTAGTACTGCTAGTTTTTTTGCCATTTTTAGATATTAATAGCGTTGTACTTTCGAAATGATTAATTAAGCTTTCCAAATATTATAATTTGGTTTCTTTATACGCCTACTGTTTTCATTCAAGAATCTTTCTTTTCCTTGAAATCCTGTTAGATATACTAAATTTTAGCTAACGTAAAAATATAATTCTCAAATGTCCGTATATTTGTCTGCTTTGTCACTTTTTTCGAGCGCTTTCAGATGTATTAAAAAGATTTAAATTAGTATTATGGTAGGCCATTGACATGAAAAATGTATAACATGAGTAATTTACTTTTTGGAAAGTGTTTTTAACCTCAATGATTTCATTCTATTTCTCATTAAGGCGATTCAATATTTCACATAATTACATTTATAAATTGCTAAAAATTAAGTTGCGAACGTAAAACTTTAAGTAATACATTGCTGAAAGATGGAAATTAATTATTTTATAAGACGAAAGAAGCTGAAATTTCAAAATTTCATCAGAATAAGTAGAGATCTATCTTATTACGACCCTTTTTTGTTGCGTAGGTGTGGTCGAAGTCAGGGAACCTTCCCTCACCACAGCTAATCTCTGTCTTTGTTTCTATTATATTTTGTAAAATACTTTATACAGTCATCCCTCGATTTTGGCAGTTTATTATTGCGCTGTTTAGCTATTGCGCGGTCAAGTATTTACTACTAAAATTTTGGAATGCGCGATAAGAGTTTTGCTGCTGCGGGATTTATCGATTTGGTTTTTGAGGCTTACCGCGAGCAGAAGTCAAGAAGATTTAGTTGTGAGGCACTAGACAGCAAGTTGGTGTAGAAAGAACATACATTTTGTGTAAAAATGAGACACTTCTCCCAGAACATATGTATGTTTATTTTACAGGGTTTAAAATTAAGAAAGCTACAACGAAAAAATTTTTAATTTAGAGGCAAAATTAAAAATCGTTAAGGAGTTAGAAAATGGCGTAAAGATTGTGAAATTGGACAAGAAATACAGCGTAAATGAATCTGGCATTCGACGAATTAGACAAAATGCTGAGAAAATTGAAAGTTCAGTTACCTGCTGCAAAAAGCACTACAAAAGTCAGAAATCCTATAATAGAGAAAACTGAACAATTATTTGCTTTCTGGATAGAGGATCATAATCAAAACAGTATACCTCTTAGTTCTGATGTTATTCGCACCAAAGCTCTGCAAATTTTTAATCGCTTGAAAGAAGAAGAAGTCAGATTTTAAAAAGAGTAAAAATGTTCACAATCTAAAATTAACAGGCGAAGCAGCCAATGCTGATACGGAAGCTGCTTCTTTGTATCAAAAAACTTCAAAGGATATTATGGTGACTGAGGGCTATCTAGCAAGTCAAGTGTTTAATGCTGATGAGACCGGCTTATTTTGGAAACGAATGCCAAGCCGAACATTCATTTCAAAAGAAGAGAGAACCTCCCCAGGTTTCAAAGTTTCAAAAGACAGGTTAACAATTTTGTTATGCGGCAATGCAGAAGGTAATTTTAAGTGCAAACCGCTTCTAATTTATAAGTCAGAAAATCCTCGTGCTTTTAAAGCAATATCAAAAAGCTACTTACCAGTTCATTGGAAATCGAGCAAAAAAGCCTGGATGACAGAATCTTCGAGGATTGTTTTTTAAATTAACATTAAAAATATTGATTTTGTTTTTTAATGTTGCACACCTTATTCATACTAAATTTCGTTGAAATCGATTCAGCCAATTCCTTCCAAATTCATTATTACCGATAAGTTTAATTTTCCAATTGTGGCACCCCTGCAGAGTAGATCTGTTCGAAATATACCATTTTGGTCCTATATTTATGTGAGTATTCTATGTACCAAATTTAGTTTAAATAAGATCAGCCAATTCTTCCCTGATATATGCGTACGGACGGACGGACATCACGAAAATAATAGTGCTTTTCAGCAATGACGAAAGCACTAAAAAAATACGTCTGTACTTGCGTGTTTGGATCTTTCAACTTCAATCCTCAGTTGTAAAATTTATGTAGGGACTCTTGTTGGCTCTTTGTGCCAATTGCGTGTTTTAAAGTTCTATTTAAAAGATCTAGGAATTATAAAGAGGAAAAAAAGATTTTTTTATTGGCTCTGAAAAATCTCTTCAACTCTTCGAACAACCTGGTTTTAGCGATAGTGCAATATTTACTCTTAAGACGCCACGTAAACATTAAAAAATATTAGTAGTTGTTGTTTTGTTCATATCAGCGCAGTGATAGTGACGCCACCTGTCAGTAGAACTGTGAGCTAAAGATAAACAAAAGATAAACCTAATGACGTCATAACAAAAAGACGATCGTAATGTGCAATGTTAGGTTAGTACTTGGATGGCGGCGGATTCGAATCGAATTAAACTTTCTGGATTGGTATTTTGGATGGCGGTGGATTTGGGGTACGTTAAAATGAAGCGAAATATTGATCAAGTTTTTTATTTCCAATAAAATACAATCATTATTACTATATAAATACACAAAACACAAATAACAATCATTTTTTTTCAAAGGAGGTGGTCCATCGATATGAATTTCTCCTTTATTGTAGTGTTCAGGTATGGCTGATATCGTTCCCTCTGACGCCGATCTTCTAATTCTTGTAATTCGGGAAATGTGGCGGTTTTCTGATGGATGTCACGTGGATGATACAATTCAATATAATCAAAAGGTATCAATTTCAGATCCTCTAATTTCATCGTCTTCCAACCACGTTTATGATAGGTTTGAATAGCCGACCAAACTTTATGTATAATTGCGAGTTGTTTTAAGTCCATAACTGAAAATTAATTATTTTCAAATCAATGATTGCTTAGATTTATAATATAATAATAATTTCAAATATAAATTAAATTACCTTTGGAGAGCGATCTGATGCGTGGAATATCTGGATGCGTCTTTCTTCGAAAAACTCACTTTATGCACGCGACCGTCCTCTGCCGAGTCTCATCTATTTAGGTCACTAAGGAGTTTATGAATGAAAACACTTCGGGGTAGATGAAAAACAGGTTTTCAGTCCAGCTATTGCACCCGAGTTGTGGATGAGTCTAGGTCACTAACCTCTGGTAGTAAAAAAAATAAGATCTACGGTCTCGCATTTATTATTAAACAACCTCCATGTCGCTTCATTGGTTATAGCCTCTTTTAATAACGACTTCACCAGTCCACTTTTCGCCAAATCGTCTTTCTTTGCTTCGATAAGTTCTTTTCTGAAACCATCATCCAATAATTGAATGAGTCTTAACGTTATTATTACGTCAAAATCTGTACGGTTTGAGGATAATATAAGCGTGAAAGTTTTGTATAGAAATTATATCTTTTTTTGTTCGAATAAATTAAGCCATTGATCATTACTCAGAATGACTGCCCCTTTACCGATTTGAGTAAATTGTACACACAATTCAAAAGTTTCACAATGATTAAACCCAGCACTAACACTTTTCACTTTCTTATTATTCAGATAGTACACAGTTTCCAATAAGAGTTGATTGATTTCACAAATATTCTTCTTCCGCGATGACTTTGGGGGGTGATTCGGGATCTGCTTGCAGACTAGATGGCGGTGGTGGCGATGACGATGGTGGTGATGATTGCAGATTGGATAACTCCGGTCTTGGATCACTTCTCCTCCGTTTCGGTAGAACTCCTGAACTGCTCGAACTCTTTATAGCGAAAGGCTGTGTGGAGTTTATATATTTCAATATAACCTACTATAACTGATGGAGGGGTGGTAGGAGTGAAGGGGAAAGGTGTGAAAGTGGAAGGGGGAGCCTCAGAAGTCTTAAATCCTCGGCGATTGGTTGCTTGTCCTAGATTGCATTATGCGGTGGAGTTGATTTATCTTCGAGCAGCAGTTTTGTAAATTGGGGATCACAACGTCTTCTTTGTCTCGCTTTCCAAAATTCGAAGAACTTGACAGTCGTAGAGGTGGGGGATGGGTAAATTGGGAAATGAAATAGGTTAACATTTTCGCGATTGATTTGCAGAGAGTGTAAAGACAGCAAAACTCTCCACAAAGGTCAGAGTGATAACTTTGGAGTCAAAATGGATTTTCGGTGTAGGAAAACGGTTGGAGGAAAGAGATGATTTCGTAAATGAGAGGTGGATAACCTATTCAAATATCACCTTCAAAGGCTTCTTCCCAGTTTCTCTTTAAATTTGAAATTTTAATGTTTCCCCAAGACAAGGTGTTGACCCCGTCGTCACAAAGATAACGTTTGTCATCAGAAGCACTCAAGGCAACTTTATTCATTTCCATCGAATAAAGTTCATGCTTTTTACTTTTAATCACATTCATTTTGCGAAATACAACAGAACTATCCCTTAAACAATTTACATAGTCCACAAACTTTAAACCTTTATTGATAACTGCTTTGGTTATTCCTTGTGCTTTTTTCTTTTCCTTCGAATCTCTAACTTTAAATGCATACAATTTGCTCCGCAGTCCTACAAAATGAGTCATTATCTTTCCGTTACACTCGTCTTTAAATTTTCCAATCATCTTTTTATTTTTATCAGAGAAGCAAAGATGGTCCTTTGGAAAGTTGGATGTGTCGTAAAAGTCCAAGTCAGTCAACATATCTTTGTAAAAGTCATCAGTCCTTACTTCATAAATGAAGCTGTCAGTGTCCATGTAACATAGGTTTAACCTGTCACGGAATTTGGGCTTCATCCTCCGATAGTGAAAGTCATACATCAATGTTTTACTTAATTCTAAAACGGTTAATCCTATATAAATAGGTTTATCCATTTTAATTTTAGATTTTCTCAAGGCGAAAAGTGGACTGGTGAAGTCGTTATTAAAAGAGGCTATAACCAATGAAGCAACATGGAGGTTGTTTAATAATAAATATAGAATGAGTATGGAGCAATGTTTGTAAAAAAACTAACTTTGCATATATTTTTGTTAAATAAATCGATTTTTTACTTTTCTCGTGTTTTATTTACTTGATAAAACCTGCCCCGACCGTAGGTTTTTAAAACAACCAGAGGCCAATATCCTATCCTACCCAGGTATTAAACATGACTTTCTCTATCGAGACGCTCGAGCAAAACCGACGTTTGACTGCGAGACCGTAGATCTTATTTTTTTTACTACCAGAGGTTAGTGACCTAGACTCATCCACAACTCGGGTGCAATAGCTGGACTGAAAACCTGTTTTTCATCTACCCCGAAGTGTTTTCATTCATAAACTCCTTAGTGACCTAAATAGATGAGACTCGGCAGAGGACGGTCGCGTGCATAAAGTGAGTTTTTCGAAGAAAGACGCATCCAGATATTCCACGCATCAGATCGCTCTCCAAAGGTAATTTAATTTATATTTGAAATTATTATTATATTATAAATCTAAGCAATCATTGATTTGAAAATAATTAATTTTCAGTTATGGACTTAAAACAACTCGCAATTATACATAAAGTTGGGTCGGCTATTCAAACCTATCATAAACGTGGTTGGAAGACGATGAAATTAGAGGATCTGAAATTGATACCTTTTGATTATATTGAATTGTATCATCCACGTGACATCCATCAGAAAACCGCCACATTTCCCGAATTACAAGAATTAGAAGATCGGCGTCAGAGGGAACGATATCAGCCATACCTGAACACTACAATAAAGGAGAAATTCATATCGATGGACCACCTCCTTTGAAAAAAAATGATTGTTATTTGTGTTTTGTGTATTTATATAGTAATAATGATTGTATTTTATTGGAAATAAAAAACTTGATCAATATTTCGCTTCATTTTAACGTACCCCAAATCCACCGCCATCCAAAATACCAATCCAGAAAGTTTAATTCGATTCGAATCCGCCGCCATCCAAGTACTAACCTAACATTGCACATTACGATCGTCTTTTGTTATGGCGTCATTAGGTTTATCTTTTGTTTATCTTTATATCATCACATTAAAAATGGCGGACTATGCTGAAACACACTAAAGATATCTACTAATATTTTTAACCACATAAAAAATGGATAATTTTGTGATATAAGGAGGGAGAAGTTACATGGTTTCGCCCCGGGTGCCAAACTTCCTTGCTACGGCCGTGCGCGTAGTGCAGGGTCCTGTGCTAAGTGCAACAGAAAGAGTTACTCCGTTGAATACCTTTTCCTTGTTTTTTGTTACCAAGCCAATGATACAAATGATTGTGACTCATACCAATACTGAAATAAAAAGGAAAAGTATTAATTATAAGGTACAAAACAATACAATTTCAACACTTAATAGAACTGAACTTGAAGCATTGAAAGGAATCTTGGCGTTGTCGGCAGTTCTTAAGGATAACCATATATCTAGTCTAGAGTTACTTGGATTCATGTAGGAGATGTGGGGCCATGTTTGGGAAGACTATCTGCTCTTCGGCAAATTTCAATTCAATTTCAATTCCTTTCCGAATTACAACACGTACAGTGGCTCTGTCCTTCCCGCTATCCCTTTCAAATAGTCTCCAGGAAACAGAAAACATTAAACAAAACGACTATAAAAATATAACTGTTTTCATTGTTGTTGGTGTATGTTTCACGACTTTCTCGGCATTTCACATTTTCTTCTTTGGAAGAAATGGGAAAAGGGTCTGCTAGACGTTTTGTTGCGTTTTTCTAAGAGGATAAAATAGACCATCAGGAGATGTAAAATGAACAATGTCTCATTTGCGCAAAATATGAGAGTTTCGGACCAGATGTAATTCAAGTGATTCAATAAAGGCACTAATACTAATAATAAAATACGATGAAAATATTAAAGTCGTTTCCTATGGACCACCATATCACTTTGAAATGATGAAATTCGAATGATTCTATAAGTTCACGCTTCTACAACATGCGGTAAATCTTGATCCACGTTTTTTGGATTTTACTCGCAAAGAAATCTAAAATTAACTAGTGGATCTATTGATCAGTGACCTCACTGACGTTAAAAGGAACTGACATAAAAACTAATTAAAATTATTTTAATTGAGTTTAACTCACGTGTGTATTATATTCATTGATATTTAAAAAAAAACACTCAAACTCTGTAGTTAAATTTACTAAATCGAAGATTTTAGACTTATATAAATAAATCAAAACTTAGAAGACGTTGAACAACTCTACAAGCAGGGTAAAATATCATAAACAAATTCAACCAAACACTACATAGTTCGTGCGGATACGCCCTTAAACGTCTGTGATTATATTCCTGTAAATTTGTTTATTAAGACGGCATCTATCGATGGATATACAGCTAGACGACCGTCGGCAAGTTCATCTTTGTTGCAGTTTTCGATAACGAATTTAAGTCTGTAAATAACTTATCGGCTTTGTGGGAAAGAATGCTTGCCTTTGTTATATGCCTCATATGGTCCATGAATACCGATACTTTAAGACGGTTACAATGTCGCCTAATACATTTCAACTCGAGCATATTGTTTTCCATCACATTTAATGAATACCCAAATAAAATATAAACGTTTCCAGACTTTAAGTTTTTATTTTTAAAATATACTTTCACTCATCGGATTAAAATGCAAGGGGAAAACATTTAAAAATATTTTACCTCAGCGTAGAACGAAGTCTGAAATATTGACTATTCACATTGTTCAAAAAACACAGTCGCCCAAAAAGTATCAAATTAAAATTATTTTGAAGTGTATTTATTTATAATAGGTGGCCATATAATATGCTTCATTGTAATTATTTTCTTTGATTGCAAGTTACAATCAAATTAGCAGGAACAAATGTGTGCTGTATAAATACATTGCACCTGATGGACTTCCTGCCACACCCTTACTGGTAGCTGTCCATTTTGTGAGAGTCAAAGTATTTTACGATGTCACATCTTGTGTGATTTAGATCCTAATATGATTTTTTCCATTTGGATAAAGCACCAAATATATTTGAGTAATTATTCATCTTTAGTAGTGTAGACAAAAAATCACAGTAAGCAATATAAAATATTGTAAATTAAATATTATAGTCTATTATTTGCTCATATATTAAAATATGTTCATTTGCAAGAATATAAAAGTGTTTCATGATTCTATGCTATATTCAACAAAGACTTTTGGAAAATAATGACTATCTTTCCCATCTAAAATCCGATTAAATATTTTATTTATTAAATTTGTAATTTTCTAGTATTTCAAATATATATTCATACATTTTTGACCATTATTCTAAGATGTCAGCTCGTAGAAGTAAAAGGCTATCAGGCCATCAATACTTGAAAAGGAAACTAGCTAAGGAGAAAGAGCAAAAGAAAATGTGCGGTTTTATAATAAAATATTTCAAATGTGATTCTGAACAAGGACTTTCCCGTCATAGTGTATCACAAGAAATTGATTTAGATAATACCAAGTTTCTGTAGACATCAGTGAGCAGGAAATGAATGAAGCCAGAACAGAAAAAAATGAAGATGCAGTTAAAATCCGAGATCATTATGAAAGTGAAGATTCAGAAGGTGAGACTGCAAATGTTGAAGGAGAAGAAAATATCCTTTCAAATTATATTAAAAAATAGCCAATACTGCCGATAGCGATCGTTTCAACATAAACATAACTGATGTAGGTACGTGGCCTGAAAATGTATCCAACGAATTAATTGACTGCATAATTGAACAATACTTTCTCACGGGGCCGGCTCTAGGTATGCAGGCACCCCGATGCAAAATCATTTCAAAGCGCCCCATCTCAGTTTTCCTAATAAGAGAATACATTAATTTTTGAACGCAGTGAAATTAATGTATATGCTATAATTTATATTTAATTCCACAATCAAATTAGAGTAGATAAATACCGTAAATACCCGCGTATAGTGCGCACCCTCGTATAACGTGCAGGGAGGTTTTCAGCCTCGCAATCTATTATTTTTCTATATACCCGCGTATAGTGCGCACCGATTTTTTTTAGCGTTACCGTTCCAGAATAAAGTAGATGGTGTAACGTGTTCTCAAGCATTTATCGAATTATTGGTATTATGAATTGGTAACATAATGAAAGTGCGAAATGAAATTTTCGAATAACGTTCCAAAAGATCGTCAGCTAACTCAATCATTACATACTCTATGTTTACTTACAAGGTGATATTAGAATATACAGAATAAATCGAATTATATTAATTTTATAGTATGGCATATACCATTCTTTGAGCTAATAAAATGAAGGAATGACGATAATCTTATTTTTTACGTACGTTTTTGTCACGCCTAAGGTGGACGGGTTCGCCCAACCTTCAGTTTTACCCTTATTAGAACACTCTGGAGCACGTAAACACGATAGCAAATAACCATAATTAACTACAGACTATAAGAATCAAGAATAAATCACGTATCACCAGGCCGGGCACCGGTGTAGGGTGACGTCATGCGTAAGATGCCGATTCCGATAACAACATCGAAGAAGAATGGTCCAGTGACGAAGTATTTCTTGGCTTTTAAAATGAATAAATACTGAATTCATTCTTTTCATATCTAATTAATGAATGTTTGTAGAATTAATTAATAAATTTTAACTATTATCTATCTTACTTTTCGTAAAAATCACCAATAAAATTATGAGGATACCCGGGCAGTAATTATTGTGCCGAAATTGTGGAAATATGGGGTCAAATGAAAATAGGAAGATTATGTACCCTCGCATAACACGCATCCTAATTTTTAACTCAAATATTTCGAAAAAAAGTGCGCATTATACGCGGGTATTTACGGTAGTTAATATACTTAATAAAAAGTTTAAAGAATGAAAACAATTATTGTCATTTTAAATACATAATTTTTATTTTCATATATATTTTGGCAAACATAACATTCCTGTATATATACAGATAAACAAAATATACACCAGCAAATATAAGGACAGTGAAACCGGTTTCATTTAGTGGTTTTATTTATATTTGGGCGGCCACAGAACATGAGCGATTAATAAATATTTCATAGAAATTCCTTTTTTCATTGAGTTAGCTTATTATTATAAACAGGCTCTCACCCTCTTTCTAATACAATCCTATATTATATTAAATAGTATCAAATTAAATCTAAGATATTGCACAATACAACAAATACGATACTCTCAAATTATATATAATTAATATTAACTTCCAAACTCTACCTAAAGCACTGCACAACATATTACCATATTTTAAAGTTATGGTCCAAATAATACATATAAATATCAAGTTTCATAATTCTGCAGCGGTATACTCCAAAATCATCACACAACCATAAGAAATAGATTCACATAAGCACTGCTAAACTTATAATCAAATATTTTCCTATTACAACAATATTTGTACATTTGAAATTTTGTACTACTATAACTAAGCCACGTAGAAAGAGAATATCTTTATTTATTTACAACAATGAATCCAAGTTTAATTTTTGGGGCTTTCATTCTGGAAAACTCGTCGATTAATTTACTGATGATCAACTTTTCACATACGTCATTTTCTATAGCTATCATAGAAAGTCCTACCAGACGCTCTTGTGAGATGCTTGAGCATAAATAATTTTTTATAAGCTTGAGCCTTGAAAAAGACCTTTCCCCACTTGCTACTGATACAGGTAGAGGGTACAAAATTCTAAGAGAAACAATTAAAATAGCAAAGATAGATTCAAGATTATTTGAATACACATATTCTAGTATACATGATGGATTTTGATATCAACACAATCTTTTAACACCTTCAATTCATCGAATAGTTCTATTGCGTTAATGTCTTTCTCTTGACCATCAATTAAAATACTTTCTAAATCTTTGCACGGTTTAAGCAGTTTCATTGCTCATTTTTTTCATTTTGCTAAAGTCGTAGAGAAAGTTAAATGCGTCTTTGTGATTTTTTAATAGTTCATACCTGCCTTGTAACGAATTTGATATAGTATCTAATATTGCATTGAAAAAATATACTTTGAACTTTTTCGCAGAACTCTGTGGTGTTTCATCTACACTTTCGTAATCGCAAAGTCTTTTTTGGTACGTTTCCGTACCGCCGATTTCTTTTGAAACTCAGGAGATGCTTCTAAAGTGATTGACATCTCCTTTGCCTCTTCCGACATTTTTTGAAAGTTCTCGTCTGTAATACTCTTTAACGTATAGTTTCAATTTTTCTATTGATTCCACGGAATTCTCGATATTCTGGTTGACACTTGGAAGCATTTTGCTTACTATATTTAGAATATCATGCCGCAACACTAATGACCACAAAAATTGATACTCTCTGATTTTAGAAGCTAAAACTTGAGCCTCACATTTGGTCATATTATCTTGTTGCACATTGTCGCTTATTTCCATTAACACATCATATACCTCTCCTATATGATACCGTAATGGTCGAAGAGCATCAATCTTGGATTATTATCTCGTGTTTGATAATGGTTTCAGTGTCAACTGTGAATATCTTTTCAAAATATCCCATCGTTTTGAGGAGGTAAAAAAAAATTGTATAATTCTTGAACTGTTTCGAAAAAACTTTTAGACTCGGAATTAATTTTGGCAGCATCATTTATGACTAAATTTAAACTATGTGCAGTACATGGAACAAAAAATGCTCTGGGATTCATATCAAGAATATGTTTTTGGACACCAATTTTTTGCCTTGCATATTTGCTCCATTATCGTATCCCTGACCATGCAAATTTTTTACATCTAATTGAAAACATTGAAGCTTTCATATTAAATATTTAGGTAACCCTTCCCCTGTTGTTTGGAAACTTCAACAAAACCTAATAAATGTTCTTCCATACTAACATATTTCAAAGAGTCCGCTGTGGCTTCCTGTTTAACATTCACAAAGCATGCTGTAATTGACATTTGTTCAGTGCGACTGATATCAGGCGTACAATATAGAATTATAGAGAAATATTTAGCTTTTCTAATTTGCACTAAAATAAAATCCAAAATGTTAGTTGATATCAAATTTACAATTTCATTTTGTAAATAATTTACTCTATTGTTTTGCTTGGAAGATCTTTGCATGTGGTTTGCCATCACCATGTCAAACTTTGAAAGAAGCTCAACTAAGCAAGCATTGCAGTGTGTTCTGCTGAATCCTCAGATAAGCTGTTTTAAATTATTTATTTATGTTAATTTTTTATTTTTAATGTAGGGTTTTCAAATGAAATTCATTAGTAGTGGGTTTACTGATGACATTGTCAAATTCAGAACAATTTTCAGCAATAAATGTGATTATTATAGTTATTAAACTAACTTGCCCAATATATTGGGCGTCAGGTCTCTAGGACACCTTTTCTCGAGCTATATAACACAAGTTATGGAAGAAGTTCAAGGCTTTACAGTACATTCTCTACATAAATATAAGGCCGTACATAAGGGCAAGAGATCTTGGAAGTTCAAACCACCGATCCCAACCAAATGAAACCAATTAATTTTTTGTTTTCATATTTTTAGTTAGCAAAATTATTAAATCTTTCGTTGGGTTTTCTTTAGTGTTACCACGATTTTGTTCCATACAATAAGATCCCTGCAAACACAATTGTCTCAGAATACGATTGACAATATTTTTCATCTAAACCCCCCTTTTCGTTCTAAACCCCTCTTTACATTTCTTTGCACATGAACCTGAGTAAGTAGAATTTTTTTCATAAAGCCATTGAGACAGCTAATTATTTTTATTGCATATAAATTAATTCTTTGTATCCCATCTGTTGCAATTTTTGTTATTATTACTTTCATCTCTTAATCCTGTAAGTTAATTAAACTATAGTTTTCAAATAATAATAAAATAATAAAAACAATTTTTGACCTCTTCTCAAAGTTCAAACACATAGAAGTGGACAGGCTTCATCCAACAGCCAATAATTCTGTAGAAGGAGACTGAATTCTCTTCAAGCAAGCCAAAGAAATTTCAGGGCCAGCCCTGGTCAATATACCCTTGAATTTTTTATCTTTCTTTGAAGTTCAAACCCATAGAAGTCGACAGGCCTTACTCAACAGTCAATAATTGTACAGAAGAAGTCTGAATTATTTTCAAACAAGTCAGAAAATGTTTGGGCTGGCCTTGGACAATGTACCCCTGAATTAGAAAAGTTTTTCCTTCTAAAAAGAAATATTGTTAGCACTATAAAATAAAGACAAAATGAAAATATAGGAATTTAAACAAAATTTAGAGGGTTACCATTGAGACCCAATGCCCAATATATTGAACATTTCGAAAAAATCAAAATATCACAGGAAAAATATGAAATAAATATATTTTCAATAAGTAACTCCTAAACATGTGAAAAACATGAAAAAATAATTTTTCCCACACATGAAATTAATTCAGGTCTGAAAAGGTTAATAATTTCAAATATCCTTTCCGTAACAAAATGCCAATGAAGCTTCTCTTTATCAATCATTTTCTCTGTTTCACGGCCAATTGTTCAATTTTAATATAAACTTCTTTTAAGATCAATCCATTTTCTAAAATTTGTCAAATGAACAGAGGAAATCTCGTGAGAGCTTAAAGTCTTTGACAAGTTTTACCAATTGGAATAGCCTTCAAATATTAATTGACTAATAGTATTATCGTTTCCCATATAAAAGAGTTTACAGCAAAAACAAAACACACGATTGCTCTTAATAGAATATACAAGCCAATTTCATTGTTACCAAGTTTCCTTAAATAATAATTACTGCTAAATTTTCTACCACTTTCGTCTTTCAGAAATGAGAAATTCTTAATCTGTCCACTCAATAATAATTTTTCTAATTTTATCGCCAATTTTAGGCCAAGTTGCTGGATTGCTTGGAGTAAATTGAGAGCAATTGTCATAGGCAAATGATTTTTTTGGCTCGTTCTGAAACTCCGAACTTTGAACAGGGCTATTAAGGCAGGAACAATCTTCCTTATGTTCTTCTAACCCTTCATCTTCCAGTTGAAAAGCAGGAGTTTCACCCACAACTGTAAAATATTTATTTCATCCGACTTTCTGTTTTTCTATTTACATTTCTTTCTCAGCCTTTCTCTTCCTATTTTGAAAACCAGACAATTTCTTTTTTTTATCCATTGTTGTTGTGGTTTACAGTAAAACTTCTAAAATCTGCAACAGATACAAAAACACGATTTTTTAACTTCAATGCAACACTAATCCGAAACCATTATGAGCATTTTGAATAGTATGGTGAAAATATTTCAAATAATTATTATTTAATTAGAGAAAGCTATAATTTAGTTGGATTTATCTTAAGTATTTTTCTATCATTTAGACTCTTTAACCTATTTTTATGTTGTGATTAAATCGCTAAAATAACATTTTCATTAATACTTATAAAGAGAAGAAAAGAGAACCTCTTCATTAAAAGATGCAATAGACACGAAAAAATATTGTTCTCTATAAGAGAAACCTAATGGATACCTTGATTCTATATTTTATATTCTAATAATGCATTATCAAAATGAATACAGACGTGCATAGAAAATAACAAAAAAATAAAAACTTGGCAAGTTGTTTTATTATAATGGAGAATACTTAGTTCTTTCTCTTCAATTATGGATTTCCGCGAGGTCAGGCTTAACTACGTTCAGCATATAAAAATGTAAACGAATTTGACAAAAATTTGAAAAAAATATTTATCCTGTAAAAAATCTGATAGCTAGGCAATATTTTCTCTGTAAACCGCAGTCTTAATTTATATGTGTCAGTGAATTATGAGTAAAAAAACTTCTTAAAAAATCCAGAAGAAATGATGTTTATGAGAAATGCATGCAGGGAGTAGGGTGTATCATTTCGTAGAAAAGACAATGTAATTGGACTAATCCCTTTCAAGGAGCAAGAGAGCACGGACCCGTGGGGAGCGTCCTCTCATGGAGACTCTTTTTGGAGGTGATCGGCAGATCTTTCAGTAAGATAGACAAAGAAGGGTGGGAAGGTAGCAGTAAATTTCCTCACCCTTCTAATTGTAAGTATTATTTGCGAAAATGGAAGGGGACTGGGTGTAAATTCCGCACCCTGAAAAAATTTCAGCTATCTAACTGCCAAAATCAGTTTGCACATGTCATCGGAATCTTATTTTGGAAAGGATATCAAAGAAAATAAATGAGTTCGAGAGCATTGCATTGGCATTATATTTATGAGAACTAAAGATCGAGAAACCGCTCTTAAATTTTGGCGTCCAGGGATTCCGCTTGGCTGGCTGGCCGAGGTTCGAGTCATCGGGACCGCCATAACCGAGGCACCCATTGCTTACTGGCGCCCCGATGCCTTGCTTACCGCCTAGAGCTGGCCCTGCTAGGGAGATAGAAGTTTGCCATTTTATTGTTGCTTGACGGACGCCATTTAACGAGATACGAGTAAAAGTTTATTCAAGTTATTATGTAAAATGGAAGTTCTAATTGACGGATTGAAATGAAAATCAAAATTGGGCGATAAAATTTAATACAGATCACTCATACTTAATTAAATTAAAATTGGTCTAGCGGTTTAGGAGATGAAAGTTACGACGGACGGACGGATGGACCAGACGTGCCCATAAGGCGTTCCACTATTACCACTTCGCTGGTAAAGAACACCTAATAAATTGTTCTTTTCCTAACATCGCATCAACCATCCATGTAAAAACACTGTATAAGTATATTTAGCTGAAGAATTGCTAAGCTACAACACAACACTTTAAAATATTTCATTTAAATTAGTTCAAATTAACATCCTTTACAATAGCATAACCTATCTTAAATAGTAAAGATAAAAAGTTTTTAAGATAAATAAAAACTTAGTATCAAAGGGAATAATTTTGAAACGAGAAAAAAGTCTGCTATGACAGGGAATCGAACGCGGGTCTTCCACTTGCCGGGCGGATATTCTACCTCTGAACTATCATAGCAGAACACTTTTTCTTGTTTCTGAACACGGATGTTTCCTTGGTTGGGACGGAACTAGCCAAGCTAGTATCAAACTGCCCCAACAGATGTCCTCTAAGAGATACATCGAAGAAAACTCCTCCCTCTCAAATGGTGAGATTGCCAAACAAGAAATTGATGGAATAATATGATCCGAAGATCCTATGCAGACAGGCATAAGCTGTAAAGGTGGGAATAATTTTGAAACGATTCCCGGTCATAGCAGACTTTTTTCTCGTTTCAAAATTATTCCCACCTTTACAGCTTATGCCTGTCTGCATAGGATCTTCGGATCATATTATTCCATCAATTTCTTACTATCAATAATAATTACGATAAATAAAAACAATTATTAGCAGAAATATCCCTTCAAAAAACGTAGGAATGATCGTATCAATACTAATCCATGCTAAAATAAAGAGACTTCTATTACACTACAAATAATGACCATAGTTTATTTAATCTCGTTGCTTAAATGTACACTTGTAATTTGATCTATAAAATTCAAATTGAGTTTTATCGCAGCGCCAACGCGAGGATTTGCTGGCCGAGGTGACTAAATCGCTCGTTTTTCGCGATGATTATCTGAGGTGAGGTGATTCGAACCCTGCAAGTACCTTTCAATTTTTTATGCGTTCTTTGCACGTAGTGCACGAAATGAACGCAAATAGGGGTGCTAATTGCCATCCGTCCGTCCGCATTTTAAAACTCGGGAACCGCTGTACGAATTTTGATGAAATTTAATATTTGGAAGTTTTGCTAAAATTGGTTGACCGATTCTAATTTTGATTAAACTCGGACAACAATTACGACCACTTTACATGAAGATCTACAATGCTCCTTTGTTTCAACTCAGGAACCGCTGGACATATTTTGGTGAAATTGGATATTGGAAAGTTTTCCTAAAACTAGTCGACCAATTCCAATTTTGGTTAAAATCGGACAACAATTACGACTATTTACATTTCCTATCTTAATTGACCTTTTTTTTTGAGGTGAAGGTTTTAATGGCAGCACTTGAGTTTCCCCAAAAAATTATTGCATAGGAAAGAGTGGAGTGAATCATGGCATAGTAAACCATTTTTAAAATTTCAATTGATGTAATTGGGGTTAACTTTGTTATCATATAAATGCCTGTTGAAATTTTACTGATAATTTTATTTACATGAAAAGACCATTCAAGATCTTCACTTAGGTAAAGGCCCAAAAATTTGGTCGTAGGGGGACGTTTAATAATTGATTTTTAACAGAGGGGTAGATGAAGGGGGAGATATTTTACAGTGGAATTGCATAAAACAAGTTTAATTATTATTCAAGATCAGGTTGTTTTTTAAACACCATTGAGAAATACTATTTAGAGTATGTTTTGTGCTGATGAATAGGTCATCTAGTGTACATTCAGAATTTAGAGAGGAAGTATCATCAGCATACAAAACTACATTACAATTAGGCAAAGAAAGGGGAAGATCATTTATAAAAAGTAAAAATAACAGGGGCCCTAAAATTGACCCTTGAGGAACACCACAGTTAACGTCAAGTATTTTTGATCTATAGGTATTTATTCCTGTTTGAGACTTGCACCTGAATTGAAAAATTTGTTTATGGTTGAGAGGTATGACATTATCCACAAATGAGCATTACCAGAAATACCAATTTTAATCGGTTTAAAAGATAAAATGCGATGGTCAATTGAATCAAAGGCCTTACTCAGGTCAAAGAAAGTGCCAACAATCAGTTGCTGATCATTAATAATTTAAGGATTGGCATATGTGATTAATAATTTGGTAGGCAGCTGATATGGTGGATCTACCCCCTCTAAAGCCATGTTGAGATGAATGTAGCAATTCAAAATGTTGAAAGTATTTTACAATACGATTCTAAAAAAGTTTTTCAAAAATTTTTGAAAAAGACAAGATTGAAATTGGTCTGTAATTTTCAGAATCAGTAACAGAACCTTTCTTATGAACTGGTGATACTAATGCTATTTTTAAATTAGTAGGAAAGTGACCATCACAAAGGGATAAGTTGAAAATATTAGAAAGAGGTTGAGCAATCTACATAGAAGCACATTTGACAATAGGCAATGGAACTTCATCATATCCCGCAGACCACTTATTTGCAAGAGAATTTATGATTCTCAGAATTTCTGCAGGAACCGAAGGGAAAAGAAAAATTGAATGTGAGGTTTGATTTAGATTAATATCTGAAATACCATTACATGAATTCACATAACAAAATTGTTTGTTAAAGCAGTTGGCAATAGCAACTGGATTAGTGATAGGAGATTTGTAAAAATTCATGAAATAGGGGCTAGATGATTCAGAACTAGTTTTTGAATGCTGTTTAATTACATTCCAAGCAGATTTAATCTGATTGCAAGAGGAGGAAATATAAGCAACATTATGATTTTTAATAAAGTCCTGAATATCCCGTTTGTAATTCTTAAAAGTAACAAGGTAAATATCACAGAGAAAATGACCAGAAAATTTGCTCAAATGATGTAAATGGCACACATATTTACCCATATCAATCAGATCATCTGAGAACCGAATTTTTTTATTCCTTGCTTTAGAGACAGTGGTCTTAGAAGGAAAAGCATGGTTAAAGATCATTATGAAATTATGAATAAAATATTTAAATTTTAAATCAACATCATGAGCAGCATAAACATCCTCCCAAGTTTCATAAGAGAGGCAGGATGTGAATTTCAAAATTGCATCATCACTAAAAAAGCGCTTCCGCATATACATTTTGTTATTAGATATTCTGTCAGAGAGCAGCAAATTTACCACGAGGGCATGATGGTCGGACATTTCATTTAATAACACATTATAGGATAGCAAGTTTAATGGTAAATTAGTTATGACAAGATCTATTAAGGTGGCTGACTGGGAACATATTCTAGTAGTCTGGTCACTTACCACTTTTAGACCGAAAGTATCCAGTAAATTTACCAAGTCATTAAAAGAAGCACTTTTACCCAACATATTTATATTTAAATCACCAAAAACAAGCACATAATCAATGTTAGTGGCATAGACAAATTGAACAACATCACTAAATTCCTTTAAGAAGGAAGTGACACAGGCAGAAGGTGATCTGTAGAACACTAAAACAGCAATGTGGGTAGAGTTAACTTTAACAGTTATGATGGTACATTCAAATACTTTTTCAGTGCAACCTTTATATTGAAGAACAGAAGCATTAACACTATATTTACAAAAAATAGCAAATCCATCACCTCCTTACTCAGACCTGCGAAAATATGATAAAAGTTGAAGGCCATTTATAGCAAAGGTACAAATTTCCTTATCAGTTAGCCAATGTTCACTTGGCAAAAGAATATCCATATCTAGTTCCTGTAGAAGAACTTCCAGGTTACTACACTTGTTTCGTAGAGATTGAATATTTAGATACAAAAAATTAACACCAACAGATTTTAAATTATCTAAGTCTAGTCAAGCCTTTTTAGGTTTGGTAATACTCTGTTGACCACGAGTGACATGTTTTACGCTTGCATCAGCCAAATGTTGATTGGGGCCAACAGTGGAAACAACCGGGATATTAGCATTATCAATTATATCATATGTTGGAAAAGGTTCATCAGAATGCTGAGAAAGCTGAACAGGTACATGAATTACAGACACTTCATTAGGAGCATCGGAAATCAAGCATACGGTTGGAGTAAGCATAGAGGGGGGTTGTGGAGGGCTAACAGAAACAGATTTCACAGGAATATTGTCAGGAGACAGATAGACACTGGGGGGGATGAGAAGGACACGGGATTGGGGAAGGATAGCACATTCAGCAGCATAGGGAGAATTCACAGGGACTGTATCAGCAGCACCACCAGGTGCGACTCTGTGAATTTTTGGAAATTCATACATTTTTAGTTTAGTATTAACAGGCCATATTTTGGGGCCACTTACTGAGCTAACGAAATTTGCATCAACCTTGACCTTGAATGAGGCATAATTTCCTCTAGAATTTAGGGCGAAAACTTCAACACTATCAACTGTTTTAGTAAGGTATTGAGTCACTTGCTCCTTGGTTATGTTAGGATCAAGGCCACAGACGTGTAGGAACGCAAATGATTTAGCCGCCTTGAGTGGGCACTCAGTGTTGGAGTCAGCCAAACCAATGGCGAAAGGCTTTCACCCACGCTGTTTATAGCAGATGGTGGTATAACCATCAGCATCACAGGAAACAATATCCAATTTATGTAGATTACTGGAATCAGCCTCATAGGGGACATTACGAACAGAAGTCTCCAGTGAAGAAATTAGAGGCCAGGATGCACATTCATAGTGCAACTCCTGAGTTGGATTTGACCGATGGTAAGGGAGGTTTGACCCAATGATGGGTAAATAAGGAAATAGGAGATGTACACATGGATAAACAAGCAATAACAGGAATTTAACATATTAATAATGCTAAATTTATAATTAAGAACTAGATTCATGAATTAAAAAAATGACTGACACAGGATATAATAAAAAAATTCTCACAAAAAGCAATGAAAGCATATGAAGTTACATAAAAATATGAAAATGGAAAACATGTGTGAAATAACGTTGTTATTGAAACTAAAAACACATAAGCAATGAAACAAACATAGGTGAATATTTTTATTGTTCATCCATTGTTGCAAATGTTATAGAAAATCATATCTTTGAGGTAAGACGTTGCTTTCCTCCTGTTACAATTGGGTTAAGTAACTTTCTTACATCAACTGGGATAACTACACTGATGTCATCAATTTTAGGAAAATAGAAATAATTGGACTTTGGTCCTTTTCTTCTTAGAAACTTAACTTTGATGTCATTCTTATTTTGAAATTCTAATATTTTCCCAGCACAGAAACATCCTCCACTTGTCTTTGTAACAAATTTCACCAAAACAGTCCTCAAGTTATAATGTTACTTGTTGTGCCTGATAATCAAAGTTTGGGAATTCTTTGAATAGTTCTTCAATCGAATATTCATCATCAGAAGTTAGGATGGTCTGCGTCACAGTTTTTGCCTTTTTTGGTTGACTCCTAACATTTTTCATTGTTTTTTATCAAGCCGCTCAGCATGCTCCTCTTCAATAGCTTTTCAGTGAGGATTCTACTGACAAATCGCTTTCTCCCACCTTTGGAGTTCTTCCTAGGCCCTGATTTAGGAAATGGTCCAACCATCTCAGGAGATATATATGGAACTGCTTTCTCTGGAGTGCAAAAAGAGACCCTCACCAGTTTTCACAGGGGTTCCAGCACTACCCTCTTTAGAAGTGGATGTCACTGCCACTCTTTTTGTGGAAGTGGATGCCACAGCAGACCTTTCTGTGGAAGTGGTTGCCACCGCAGCCCCCTCTGTAGAAATTAATGCCCCCGCAACATCCTCTGTGGAAGTGGAGTCTACTTCAAAACATGGTCGGTCTGTGACATAAGAGCCTAAAAAGTCCTGTTCAGTGAAAATGTTTGAGTTTAATGGCCATATGCCAGTGCAGACAAAACCCTTTTGTATGTTAACTGGATTGAATGCATGTGGAAACGCTGTTCCAACCAGGCCAGCAATAGTGTAAATTGAAATAGTCTCTGCAGGATTAGTGTGCGGCTGTATTGTAAATTGCTTTGAAAGGGCTGAATACACTCCTGTCAAGGGGCTGCAGTCTATGGCTAGTATGGGGCAGTAAAGTCAATAGCGTTACTTCATTATCCTTGTAAATCTGCAGACCTTTTGGGGTGATGTGAGACTCGTGATCGTCAAGGATGAGTTGTGTTGGATGGTCAGTGGAGGACTTCGTGAATTTAATGAAGTGGTTCAAAAAATGCTTAAAATTCTTACTATTCATCCACCCACATTCATGGGCACAGAACTCTGAGCCTGGAGGAGCACCAACTTTCATTAAATCACTCACTCTTTTTCTGGAGAAGATGAATCAAGGTGGTAATGCTGTCCCAATGGCACTTATGGTGCAGCAAAGTGTCACTAATGTTCCCCTTTTTCCTGATGTCATTTTGGAGACTTGCTTCTCCCTTTTGCTGGCAATTATTTTTCCAGGTCTCTGGACAGTGGTCACTCCGGTCTCATCAATATTATAAATACTCTCCAGGCCATAAGTATGCTTGTCGAATACTGTTGACAAATTATCAAAGAATTCTTTCACAGTTGTTCTATTGGAAGCAGTTACCCTCCCAAGGCTGGTAGCTTGTGGGGTTCACAAAGATAATTTTGGATGACACAGCATGAAACTGCGGAGCCAATCATAGCTTGCAGCTTCATTTTTTTTTCCAATTTTCTGGGTATGTTAATTTTCAATTTATTTGGTGAAGATCAGCAGCAAATTCATACACAAACTTCCTTGTTTGAATTGGTGCTAAATCATAGTTCAGTTTGCTTGACTGATTCAAATAATTTGTAAGATCATTTTATTGCTCCATTGAAAATATTTGGTTGGATTCATGATTTGCTTTAAAGGAAGTTTCCCTTCCACATCTTACTTTGTCAACATATCTTCCCAAGGTTTTCCTATCCAATTTCTAATCTTTCACCACTCTTCTGACACTGTCACCCTTCTCCATTACTTGCTTTGCAGCAGCTTTCCTTCTTTCAGGGGAGACCTTCTCCCTGGCATCCTGAACAAAATAACCATACAACTCTTTAGAAATACAATTTTTAAAGATTAATTGGTGGATCAAACCTCCCTCAAAATTATGGGTCAAACCTCCCTGATGACCTCTTGACAAAATCTTGATATAAACAATAAAAGAATTGTAATTTTTCAGGCAACCAATACATTAATCTAAAGAGAATTAATAATTAATAATCTGAACGAATAGCATTTTTATAACATTTAATTTGACTCACCTACAGCCTTAGACGTGGAATAAATAATATAAAAGTTTTTCACAGTATAGATACAAACATTCATCAGCTGATATGTCCGCCCACAAAATGGCTTACTTTCATGATGCATTTTAAAGGTAATGCGAGTATGTACCACTAGGTAGCAGCACATTCCAAAGTTGCAATGGTTCTAAACATGGGGTGGGTCAACCATGACAACAACTATTGATGGAATCCATCAGTGACTTATGAATTTGAAAAAGAAACACTGGTGCGCACTGATGCAAAGATTGGTTGCCATCATTTTGTTTCTAGCTGGTTGTTGTCTTGCTTTTCGTAGTTCATCAAATAATTTGTATGATTCTTACAATGGAAATTTTTTAAAAGCTGTTGAAATGGTTGCCAAATTTGACGAAGTCATGCTAAAACATATAAGTTACATACAACAAGCTCAAAAAAACAGAATGCCACATTATTTTAGTGAAAATTTATTTAAGATCTTTTATGTTACAACCAAGATTATCTGATTTAATGATAATGTCAGTTGAAAATGAAATTGCTGAATCAATTGACTTCACTGATGCTATAAACACTTTTGCTTCAATTAAAGGTTGAAGGGTGGAATTTTAAGTTCTTTAACTTTAGTTGCCATAGTGTTACTAAATGAAAACTTTTTGCTTTAGTCCAATTTTGTGTTTTCAGTGCATACTTTTCAGTTTGTTGATGTTAAGATATATGTTATGACTCTTTTTATGTATGTAGAAATAATTAATGTTAATGCACATGGTATCATAAAGAAAATCTTGTTTCGGTGTTGATGTTTTTTATATTTTATAAATGGTAAGTAAATGCATTTAGCATATAAAAGTTTACTTTAATGGGGGCAGCCATTTTCTATTTGAACAACAGGGGTCTGTATTTTAGTATGATTCTTTGATATCTGTTGCGATTTGCAATAAAATTTATTTAAACTGACAATTAATGCCAACAATAAAATGAAATGGGAAATAAGTTTCAAGTTAAAATATGTAGAATGTGCTAAATTATCAAATAACTGTTTTGCAGTGAGGGAATTTGGTGTAAGGATATTAGGGTAGTGCAAGGCTGGAGAAAGAAGCACCCCATCATGATGCAGATGCCTAATCAGTGTTATATAATATAGTACACTACTCTCCCAATATCCGCGAGGGATGCGTTCTGCAAAAACGTCGTGGATACCGAATTCGTGGATACTGGGCCTTATGTTTACATTATATCTTAGTATAGGGTCACCATACAAAAGAAGTAATTTCAACAAATTTTATGCGCTATTTAGGCTTATTTTTACTGGTAATAGTACTAGATAATATCACCTATATGAATTTGAAGAATATTTCATCAGTTACATTTGTTCTGGTTTTTCTCAAGTAAGGATGGGATCCTCACACAGTAATTAAAGAAGAATACCATAAATACCATAAATGTGCACTTTTTTTAGAAGTATTTGAGTTAAAAATTAGGATGCATGTTATGCGAGGGTACATAATCTTCCTATTTTCATTTGACCCCATATTTCCACAATTTCGGCACATTAATTACTGCCTGGGTATCCTCATAATTTTATTGGTGATTTTTACAAAAAGTAAGATAGATAATAGTTAAAATTTATTCATTAATTCTATAAACATACATTAATTAGATATGAAAAGAATGAATTCAGTATTTATTCATTTTAAAAGCCAAGAAATTCTTCGTAACTGGACTATTCTTCCTCGATGTTGTTATCAGAATCGTCATCTTACGCATGACGTCACCCTACACCGGCACCCGGCCTGGTGGTGAGGTACTGGTACTATTTACAATTAGAAACAATGGCAGCTGATACCATAAATGTCTTGTGGAAATTGGCAAAGTTAATTTTAATTACATAAATAATTATGCCTAAATTTAGCAAGGAAATTTTAATTTGTGAAGTGCAGTCACGACATTCTCTATTGAAAGAGGATGATGTGAATTTCAGAAGAAAAGACCTGACCAACAAATGGTGGGATGAAGTTAATTGCATGAACACCACATATCTTTTTCTTTAATAGAAAATGAAAATTTGCATACGAATTTTCTGCAAGTGTCTTCCATGATGCCATGTCACAAACCGAATGCCGAAACAAGACTGTTCATAGATGCAATTGTAGCTTGGCAGTCTGGCCAAGCTGTCCCTTGTCACTCTTTGGTCTGGCTGTACCCTTAGATTATAAAAAAATTGTGAATTAAAGTTTTATTAAATCTTCTAATAATATAATTAAATTACCTTGGTCTATTATTAAATCAAATAGTAAAGCTACAATGAGTTGTATCTCCAACAATTAAGAAAATAAAAGGGAGTGTTACTAAGACATAACTAAGCATCAATTGTTAACAATAGTTGCCGGTAGGTGGTGGCAGCTAAAAAATTAGTTTTATAATTATCTCTTAAACAATGCATTATATGGGAAAATGTTTCAAACAACATTTATTTCAATATTTTTTTTACATTAATCAAATATTAAAGCAAATATAAAAGAAAATCTGATGTGGCCACCACATGACTTTCTCCATACCTGTAATATTTCTAAAAATTCCAAATAGGTTACATAATAAAAAATATTTTAAGAAACTGCAAGAAAATTTTAGACTTTACAAAGAACAGAAATAAATTTAAACCGTAGCCTTCTGACATTGGATACAGTCACAAAGACCCAACAATTAAGAAATGAAAGTGTTACTAAGACGTAACTAAGCGTCAATTGCTAACAATTGTTGTTGGTAGGTGGCATGGTGGTCAGGGCTCCCACAACTTTTACCAGTGATTACCTTAGATTCTACCATAAAATCAGCAAAATTATCTTCAATTCCCATATGAAATTTCCTTAAAAATTACCTTAAAATATTTTGCATATAAATATATATTTATACAGTAAGCTGCAAAATTGTCCCAATGACACTTTTTTCATTAAGTTTTAAACATTGTGAGAAATATTTTATGAATAAAATGTAAATGCTAAACTTACTTATGGTAAAAAATAAAATAATTTTTATTTATTTTTGTTCTTTTGTTGAAGATGTTAAGATTACATACTGGGACAATTTTGCCTCGAATTGTCTTTTTTAATAAATTACTCTAAGAAACCTTGATAGACTAAAAATATAAAAAGTCTAGTTTATTTTTTAACATAAATAAGTTTAGCATTTACATTTTATTTGTAATATTTATCTTGCATAATATTGTTTAAAACTTAATGAAAAAGTGTCATTGGTAAAATTTTGTAGCATACTGTAAATACATATATATACATAGTAGAAGATATGTTATCCGGTGCTCAAGAAACCGGCACGCTTTAGAAACTGGACTTTTCACAAATGCAATGTAAAAGTTATGCTATCTGGCTATATAGCTAGATAGCAGAGCTTTTTGCTCTGATTCGGCTATTTATTTCTTAGTTCTTTATGAATTTTTATATGAATTATATTTATGTAATATCGCATCTTCCGCTTAAAACTTCTTAAATTATTAGAATTACATTTTTTCTCCATATACAGGGTGCGTAAAAAGTCAGTTAACCGAATGTATGCTTGCGACAGATGAGAGGGAGCATTGCATAAGGCGCTGTGTTTTTGTTTACATCAGCCATTTGCAGTGTTTCGTATTTTTGGTGTACTTCCACATTTTAAGTTTTATTGTGTTTTACAGGTTATTAATAATTATGTAGACTTTATTTATTATTACATAGGCGTTTTAGTAATTGAAAAAAGTTTTAATCAATATTACAATTTTATTTTTTATTTTAATTAGTTACCCATCCATTGAGTATGGCATCAAAATCAACACGTGAAAGCAAGGGATAAAAAAGGAAAAGAAACGTTTTAATGTTAACACAAAAGCTGGAGCTGATTGAACAAATGGAAAAAGATAAAGTAGAGCAGCTATAACAAGAGAATTTAACATCAGATCCTCCACCCTATACGATATCAAGGCTCAGAAGTTTGAATTAATGAAATTTGTGTTAAATTCTGAGACAAGTGAATCAGTTAATAAGCGTCATATTATATATATATATATATATATATATATATATATATATATATATAATATGATTGGTTTTCACAGAAATGTTTAGAAGGAGCGAAAGACTTTTACAATAAAATGAAGCTGACTGAAATCTGTGCTTTTTCGGATGGATGGCTAGCTCGTTTTAAGCTTCAACATGGAATCAGAAGATTGGATATTTCATGAAAGAGGGAATTAGCTGATCATGATGCTGCTGAAAAATACATTGAATTTTTCCAAAAACTAATCATTGATCATAAAATAACCCTCGATGACATCTACAACGCTGATGAATCCAGATTGTTCTGGTGATATTTGCCTACATCAATGCTAGCTGGTGTAAATAAAACTTGTGCAGAGGGATTTAAACAAAACAATGATTGATAGACTATTCTTGTCTGTGGTAATGCATCAGGGTTACACAGAGTTAAACTTTTAGTGGTTGGAAAATCTAAGAAACCCAGAGCACTAAAGGGAGTTTACCTGTTTATTATTTTGCGCAATCAAATGCTTAGATGGAAAAAGAAATTTTTTTGTATTGGTTTCACCATATTTTTGTGCCTTCAGTGAAACAAAATTTAAGTAAAAGGGAGAAACCTGAGGACACAAAAGTTATGCTTCTTCTTGACAATTGCAGAGCTCATCCTTCAGAAAATGAGCTAGAGTCAGGGAATATTTTCAGTGTTCTTACCTCCGATTGTAACGTCATTGATACAGCCTATGAACCATGGTGTAATCCAAAACCTGAAATGTATCTACAGAATAGAGTTTATGAGGAAACTTGTAAACCATTATGACACTATCCTGGATTTTCAGAGAAAATTTATGATAAAAGATGTTCTTGTCAACATTGCGTACACATGGGATAAAAGTGTAACATTAAGAAGGGCCAGGAGAAAATTGCTGCCAGATGTCACGCTTATGGAAAGATTACATTCTGATGAAAATGACTATAAAGGTTTTGATGTCGCATGCCAGGAAAATCCAGTTAAAGAAATTGTTGAACTTCTTAGATATGCTTACATCAAAAGCCCACTAAAAATGATAAGTGAAACTAATATTGAAGAGTAGATTAATGTTGATGTAGAGGCTGAGATTACTAGTTCACTTACTGATGAACAATTAATTGAAAGTCATGAAGCCAGAATCTGCAGTGGACAGTGAAAATGATTCTGATGAAGAGGGGCCAACAGAAGAAAAGGTATCCTGGGCTGTCAAATTTGCAGAACAGACTTGTTTCAAACCCCATGAAATTTTCCAATTGTACAACCTGCATAATAAGTTTGGGCAAAAAAGACAGAAGGCTTGTAAGCAAACTGATATTCTAAAGTTTTTACAAAAATCTTCTGCAGTTCGTATTGAAGCTAGTGATGTTTCACGAAAACCCTCCACATCTACATCGGATGTTCTGAGCATTGATGACGATTAATTTTTTCGATTTTGAGGCCATGGTAGTCACAGAGTGGGTAAAATCAAATTAAGTTTTAAATGTTATTAGAATAAGCATTGTAATAATACTATGTATTGTCTCCTTTAGTTAGGTTAATAGCTGTAGATGCTATCATTCACCTATTTTCATTTATCTCTTTATGTTTACATTCTTCTTTTTTAGCAATTTCTTGTTGTATTGTATTTGAAGGAATTGTAATTGCAGAAAAGAAATACAATTTTCGTCAATATGTAATCAAAGAACCATGTTCTTCTAATACATATATATTTGCTATCTTTTGTTTTTTTATCGCTGTTATGATAGGAAAAATAAACAATTAAACAATTTTATAAAATAATCGAAATTAATAAAACAGGTTCGCAGTCGAACTTCCTGAACACCCAGAACTTTTCAACAGTCTTTTGTTATGTACAGCGTTTTAAATAAAAACGTGTAAATATGCACATGTAACTACACAAGGAAGAATTAAAATAGAAAAGGCAACCCCTATGCATATCCACGTTGTCTGTCACTGTAACTGCTATTTGGGGAGTATGATAGTGAACCTAGGCCCTTGTTTGTCCTGTTATATTATTCAGTAGAAGCTATCTTTTCCAAAACTCCATAACATGTTTCACATCACTGATAGGTACAGGCATACCTCCATTAACAAAGCCTCTGGCAACAAAGCTCCTTTTTTACGAAGTCAGCACTTTACTCCGAAATCTGCCCCAAAATGTTTTTAAAATATTACTTAGATGCACAAGAAAACCATGATTTTTGTTGTTACGAACTTTGAATGATTTTCTGGCAGCTTAGTCAAAGTCAAAGTCAAAGTCACTTTATTCTCCAAAGACCTTACAAAAGAAGGTATAGGATTCGTCAAAAACATATACACAACATAAACAGATATATTAACATTTGTCATCTAAAAAATCATTAATGCTATAATACATTTTATGTAATAAGAATTCTTTCAACTTTGTTTTGAACATACATAGGGACATAGGCGTCTTGAGAAAACTTGGCAAATGATTAAATAATTTGACTCCCATATTTCTGGGGCCAAGGGAAGTACCTCTGGTTCTGACATAGTTAACATATAAGCTATTATAATTTCTAGTACTATAATTATGAAATTTTGAGTTGAATTCAAAATTGCTCAGATTCTTTCTCATAAAAATAATTAAATTAAGAATATATACACATGGCATAGGTAATATGTTAAATCCTTTAAAAATAGGTCTACATGGAGCATTGTAACCTTCGAATGCCATAAGACGTACAATTTTTTTTTGAATCTTAAAAATAGTGAGGGCATTAGTAGAAGAACCCCAAAAAAGTATACCATAAACAATTTGTGCATAACATAGCCCATAGTAAATAGAAAGCAACACATCCTTTGAAACTGTGAGTCTTATACTTCTAATGAGGAAACAAATGGAACTGAGTTTACTGGCTAGTTTAGAGATGTGAGTCTCCCAAGAAAGATTACAGTCTAAATACAAACCGAGTAGTTTTATATTTTGAACTTGGGACATCTGAATACCATTAATATGAAAAGGTAGATTCAAACTGGCTTTGTTCTTATTAGCAAAATATACTGACTGGGATTTATCAACGTTAACAGTGAGAACATTATTAAGACTCCAATTGTTGAATGCAAGAGTGATTTGGTTGCCATAGTGACTCAAACTCACAGCTGAGTCTGCGGAAAGTACAACATTTGTATCATCTGCATACACTATTGTTTTTGTACCAGGTATTTTATTGAGCTGTTGAGGAAGATCATTAATATATAACAAAAATAATGCGGTCCAAAAATGGAACCTTGCGGAACTCCTATGGTTACAGCCTTTGGTGTAGAAATGTGTTTCATTCCATTGGCATTAATAGTAATACACTGAAATCTGTAACTTAAATAAGATTGTAACCACTTTAAGGGTATACCTCTGATTCCATACAATTCTAATTTCTTAAGGAGTAAACCATGATTAACCAAATCGAATGCTTTAGAAAAATCAAAAAGCAAGGCAGCAACTTCCTTACTATTATCCAAAGCACTCAAGACACTATTTATTGCTTCAAATATTGCCGAAACTGTTGACTTGTTTTTACGAAAACCATGCTGTGAAAAGGATAATAATTTGTGAGATTCAAGGAAAGAAATTAAACGTCTGTAGTAAACTTTTTCAAATATCTTAGCTAATTGATTCTGCATAGCTATGGGCCTATATGAATTGATATCATGTATACTTCCTTTCTTTTTATATAAAGGTACAACTTTCGAAGTCTTAAGCGAGGAAGGAAAAATACCACTTTCGAGGGAATAGTTCACTAAAAATAAAAGAGGAGATGCAATTAAATGATAACATTGAATTAAAATAAAATTAGGTACTTCATCAATACCTGAACTCTTTTTCGAACCTAGATTAAATACTATCAGCTTGAGTTCGTTTTCTAGGCAGGGAGAAAGGTAGAGTGACTTTGGACAGTTTGAAATATCAGGAAAATTAGCATTAATCAACTGCTGAATACAAGGTTCATTAGTAAAATGATTACTGAAAGTGGTTACGAGGGATGAATAGTCTGAAATGATTTTACCAGATTCATCCTTAATTCTAAACAGAGATGATGATTTGTCATTATTTTTAGATTCATTAATAATCTTCCAAATTTCAGTTGATTTATTATTGCAATAAAGCAGTCTCTCATTTAAGTTTCGCTTGGCATTGTTTAATTTTAATCTGTATTCCCTTTTCAAAGATTTATAATCCGCAACTGATTCATCACTATTACAGGATTTACAGAGGAGTGCTAGATCTTTCATGTACACAGATGGTGCACGAATTTCATCAGTGACCCATTTTTTAATAAGATTCTTTTTCCTTACATTTTTGCTAACAACCGGAAAAGAAATATTAAAGTAGTGAATGAATTTATCGTAAAAGCAATTAAAGCTTGCATCAAAGTTGGGGGAGGAATACATATCAGACCAATCTTCACCTTCTAATCTAGAAAGAAAGTGAGAAATATTTGACTTGGAAAAAAACCTCCCATTACGTTTGCTAGGAGAAAAAGAGGATTTAAAAGGGAAAGTGGAGAGAACCGGAAAATGGTCAGAGATGTCAGTTTTGATTACCTTGGATTGCACATCATCTGGATTAAAGTTGGATACAATCACATCCAGTAGGGATTCAGAATTACTTGTTATTCGAGTTGGTTCCGAGACATTTATGAACAAGTTGAAAGATTTGAGCAAATTAAGCAATCTGGCACTGCTACTATTTTTAAGTAGTAAGTTACAATTAATATCGCCAGTGATAATTAAATTTTGATTACCCAGAGATTCATGAACCATTTCAAGAAGATTTTCGAATTTATCCATGAACAATTGAAAATCGCAAAGCGGTGATCTGTAAATAGTGATAATAATAATAGGCAGGTTGTTTATCATTACAGATACAATGACACATTCAAATACACGCTCTATAATTAAATGTTTATACTGTATAGCAGGAAGATCAAAAGGGAGACGATCCTTCAGTAATAAGGCCACACCACCGTTTTTTGTATTGCTACGACAATATATGTCACCTATAACATAACCAGGAATGATAAATAAAGGCACTTCGTCAGTAGTTAGCCAATGCTCACACACACAGAAAATATCTGGTTTGAAAGAGTCGAGCAGAAGCTCGAGTTCAAGTATCTTATTCCTTATGCACTGCACATTGAGAAGAAGCAGAGTGAGCTGGGAATTGGAATAATTGCCAGTGATAATAGTATCACACTTAATTGATGAACCTAGTCATTGGGACTTAGGTTTACACACACCATTTTTACTACGAGTTGTGATACCAAAGCCAAGAGGTGACTCGGAATCGTCGACTGCGTGAGGGGTATCGGAATTAGCATCAGTAATATCGTTCGGATCGGTAGCAGAGTCGTCAAGTTGTGAATCTTATGCAGGATGATAAAACAACAATTGTTTTGGGCGAAATATGAAAAATAATCTAAAAAACGAAAACGGAGGAAAAAATGGTATTTTGTGATATATAATGCTGCTTTGGGCGGCGAAAGTATTGAGGTTACTTCAAGGCTTTCTTTAGTGAGAGACAGAGTTTTTTGTGAAAAGATAGAAAATGTCCCATTAGAACCTCTACTTCACGGATTTGGTGAGACACATTATACATCACCGCATGTATGCACAGGTATCTCCAAATGCTCTATTCGCCATAAATAGTTTCAAGGGTCTTGCGTTTATATTACAATTTCTTCCTCCAAAGAAGACCCTGATATCAAAGGAAAATATCATTCGCTTTTAGTTCTAAGTTATCCAACGCACAGTGAGCATTGCTTTCGTACTATCTCAGATACCTTTTACAAAGTGTTTATTACGATCCTCAAAAGCTATACTTGGAATTAAAATCCATATTTTAGGGTTTAATTAAGTGAATTTAACAGCAAACCTAATGTCAGCCAAACGACCACTGAGTGTTAGTGATCCTAGTGCTCCTAAGAAGAAATGAAAATCCATCTCACTTGCTGAGAAAATGCAAGCGATATACCGAGTAGAGGCATGCAGGCTATCGTGAGATGCTTCAAGAAAGGAAGAAGAAATCAAGACAATCTACTCTTGATACATTCCTTAAGAATAAATCATCTACTACACAGCCCCAAGATCCAGGTCCATCAACCTGGGATCCCAGCACTACTAACCCCCAGTAAGGTCTGCAGTCCACCGTTGCCAAGTTAAGGCAATTATAACGTTGGTAATTATAACGATTTAAGTTCCATGTAAAATCCCTGGCAAGAGATATTAAATGCTTTTTACTGTTGTGCATAGATGTTTCTATTATTTTAAGTCATATACATCTTCTACCATATGTGTAACGAAGTACTGGAACCTTTCCCTTTTTACTACATGTTAAATCTATCTTTGGCAACGAAGTTTCCGAGAATGAAGTGGATGAATGAATGAATGATGCTAGGAAGGCATCTATTTCATTATGGGAGGTATGCCTGTATTGTAATAAAATACCAAGATTTGAAAAAATACATTTCTAAAAAAATAAGCTTTATTTCTTACAAAAATAATCATTTAAACTTTACATAATAAAAAACACACTTAATAGCTAACTTATAAAAAATCTACTCATAGCTCTTTAAAATAATATTTTTGCATTCTTTATCAGTAGACCGCGGATCTTAAGGTAAAAACCTATTTATTTCCTGAGTAGATATCTGAATATACAATTGTATATATACGTTTCATGAATAATTAACCCCGTAAACGTATATTTTATAGTGCCTAAACATGCCTATTTTGACATGAATGCCTAAAAATGCCTATTTCGACGTTAATGCTTATTTTTGCCATTTTCATGCAAAAAAGCGTAAAAAGGGCTAATTTTGTAGAAAAAATCGACAACAAAAGCAGATTTTGGTACTAGTCATATTTTTTAAACTGATTGTACAATGTTCAGTTGAGGGTTGGGAAAATGTCCTTCACACCACGGTCATGATCAGGTGGCGAATACCAGCTCAGACCTGTCACGCATCCGGCGGTGCTATTGTTTCCCTGTGTCGCGCGATGCGACAATGTAACAATGGGTTTAATCTGATGTTGCGTTAATTTTTCGTCGTTACATTGTCATATTGTGTGACACGGGAAAACGAGAATAACCCTGCAGTCCATCTCCAGACCGCAGAGGGTGAATGTGAGAAGTGTGAACGTGAAAATTGTGAAAATGCAATGCATAAAGTAGCAAGTTCGAAAGCTTATTTAATACGTCAGTGGCTACAAGAGTTCGGATGAAAAAATTATCTTCTGTCAAGCATGCAACAAGGAGGTAAGTACATTGTAACGCAGGCTTGCAGCGAATTATTGGCCGTGAATTTCTTGTCATCTTTAAGGCAACACCCATCTACATTTTTTGTTTATACGAGCCATTTTATGGTAACTATAGACGTGGTTATTGAAAATGTCCAGCAATCCAGCTGCGGATCTTCGAAGCTGTCAAGTAAATTTTATATTTTTGTTATAACATAAGGAGAGGTCAGATTTTTGTCGACATTTTAGTGTAGATATGGAAAACAGGACAGCCACAATAAAAGTAATAAAAAAATTAATTTGCACACATTTGTTTTAAATTGCCCATAAATTTTAACCAACTTTAATACTTATAACTGGACCGCGGATCTTTAGGTAAAAACCTATTTTTTTCCTGAGTAGATATCTCAATATACAATTGTATATATACGTTTCATGAATAATTAACCCCGAAAACGTATATTTTATAGTGCCTAAAAATACCTATTTTGACATTAATGTCTAAAAATGCCTATTTCGACGTTAATGCTTATTTTTGTCTTTTTCATGCAAAAAAAGCCTAAAAAGGGCTAATTTTCTAAAATAATCGACTATAAAAGCAGATTTTGGTAGTATTCATATTTTTTAAACTGACTGTACAATGTTCAGTCATGGGTTGGAAATGTCCTTCACACCACGGTCACGATCAAGTGGCGAACAGCAGCTCGGACCTGTCTCGCGTTCGGCGGGGTTATTCTGTTTCCCAGTGTCACGTGATACAACAATGTAACAATGCCTTTAATCTGATGTTGCGTTTATTTCTCGTTGTTACATTGTCATATCGTGCGACACGGGGAAAACGAGAATAACCCCGCAGTCCATCTCCAGACTGCAGAGGGTGAAGGTGAGAAGTGTGAACGTGAAAATTGTGAAAGTGCAATGCCTAAAGTATCAAGTTCGAAAGCTTATTTAATACGTCAGTGGTTACAAGAGTTCCCGTACTTCACAACGGATGGAAAAATTATCTTCTGTCAAGCATGCAACAAGGAGGTAAGTACATTATAATGCTGGTTTGCAACGAATTATTGGCCGTGAATTGCTTGTCATCTTTGAGGCAAAAACCATCCACATCTTTTGTTTATACGAGCCATTTTATGGTAACTATAGAAGTGGTTATTGAAAATGTCCAGCAATCCAGCTGCGGATCTTCGAAGCTGTCAAGTAAATTTTATATTTTTGTCCGATTTCCATAGTTATTAGATTATTTCCGTATTTTTAAGGTTAATTATTTCTTCATAATTTTTCTTTATAGGTTTCAAGTGATAAAAAATCCCACCTAACTCAGCACATCCAAGGAGTGCTACATAAGGCAAATGTTGAACGCAAATCTAAGATGAAACAAATGCTTTTAACAAAAACTTCTGAGGGATCCAGCAAGAAGAATCAGTTTTATGCAGATTTGTGTCACGCAATTGTGGCAGCCAACATTCTATTCAGAACACTGGAAAATCCAACATTCAAGGGGTTCCTAGAACGATACTGCCATCAGTCGGTACCTTCCGAGTCAACGCTACGCAAGAATTACGTGCAACCCACGTACGATGACGCAATGCGCAGGATACGGGAGGACATTGGAGATTCACATATTTGGATATCGGTCGATGAAACCACTGATGCTCTTGGCAGATACATGGCCAACTTGGTTGTTGGGAAATTGGATCCAGATGCGCCATCCAGAGCCTACCTCATCTGCACGAAGCAACTTGCCAAAACAAACCAGGAAACAATAGCACACTTCGTGAACAACGGACTGAAAGTGCTGTATCCCAAAAATCTAGACGAAGATAAAGTGCTGCTCCTATACACAGACGCTGCTTCGTACATGGTTGCTGCCATGCAGTTGCTCAAGGTGTTCTATCCCTCCCTTGTGCATGTGACATGCCTTGCCCATGGTTTGAACCGCGTAGCAGAGCAAATAAGACTGGGATTCCCCAAGGTGAACAAATTGATCTCCACCGTGAAGAAGGTCTTCGTCAAGGCACCAACAAGAATACAGGCTTTTCGAGAAAAACTGGCCGATGTCCCTCTGCCACCTGTGCCAGTGCTCAGCCGCTGGGGCACATGGCTGAAAGCAGCTGAATTTTACAGTGAGCATATCCTTCATGTCAAGGAAGTTGTGGAAAATCTAGCCGAGGATACTGCCTGTGTCACTTCGGCGAAAATGTTGCTGGATGATCCCTCCAGTCCCAAGGATTTGGTGTATATTAGATCCCACTATACATCCCTTGTGTGGATTATGGCTGAATTGGAGGGCTCAGAAAAACCCATCTACGAAAATACTGCTTTGCTGAATGAAGTGAAACAAAAAATCAAGGAAGCACCAGGTGAAGTGGGGGAAAAGTAACAGCCAAACTAGAAAAAGTGCTACAAAAGAACTCAGGTCTGCAGAGCCTATGTACAGCAGCAGATATACTGGCAGGAAGTTGAGTGCAAAATTTCATTTCAACATGCACCTAAGTTGTAGTTTGCCCCCGTCACATCAGTTGATGTCGAACGTTCTTTTTTTGCTTACAAGATGATATTAACTGACAAATGCCATAGTTTTGTGCTAGAAAACTTAGAAAAGGTGCTTGTCATTTACTGTGAGGCCAACTACGGGAAATTTGTGGAATAAACGCAAAGAGGTGACAAATTCATTATGGGAATTCCGAATGAAACAGTTTGTCAAACATTCTGCATAGTACTTAAATATATACTTGAATAGTGTTTTCAGTCAGGATTACTATATGTAATGTAGATAGCATTTTCTCTGTAACGCATGGTAAATTAACCATAAGAATAAGTTTCAATGCATAGTAGTAAAATATTTTTATGTTCTTTGAAAACAAATCAATGTTTCGTTGACTGGTAATTTTTGGAAGTAGTTTTTAGAGCCTATTTTACGTTTTATAAAGCCTAATTGAGCTACTTAAAGAGCCTATTTTAGTTGCCTAAAACTTAATTTTTAGAACCTAAAAATCCGCGGTCTATTTATCAGTCACATTACTTTGTATGTTATCCAATAATGATTGAAGATGCTCACCTATGCACAACTCATGGCTAACAATACTATTTCTTTATAGTCCATTTTTTGTATTCAGTAAGCTTACTAAGCTTGTACCTTTCAGGCTGTTTCTTATATCTGTTTTTATCCTGCGCAAATGACTAAAGATACTTTCTACATAAGCATTTGAATGTGGTAACAACAAAGCACATCCTACTACTTTTGAAAGATTAGGAAATCTTGTCTGCCCTGTTATATCTTTCAATAGAAGCTGTTTTTCCAAAACTTTCACATCATTAAATTGACCTTCTAAGGCTGTCTCCATTTCATGTCTGCAACATTTTTTTCACATATTTCTCAAGATAGGACAGGGCTAAATTCACTTTAGCTAAGCTGTTAGGTTGTCAGTTAAGAGCATTTTCAGGGTTTAAAAATTTCAAAATTTCAAAAGAACCCTAAATTCCTATGTATAATGCATGCGTTATATAAGTTTTTTTTGTAAAATTTTCGGAATTTCTTGGTGTGCATTATGTATAAGGAATGGCACTTAAAAAAATAATGTATGAGATAACCTTAGAGTGAGCAGACTATTCCATCTTGTGTTCACTAAATTGCTTCCATCTATCGAAACCTACGTAGGGCTTCTTTGAAGATGTATTAACTCTGCAGATTTCATGGAAAAATTCTGTTTTCAATGTACAAAGCAAACTTTAATTTCAAAAATACTCTTTTGGCTTAAATACATTAAAACTTTAATATGTAATAATCAAATAACATTAACATGATTGGTTGGATAAACAAATCAAATTCCTCTCTGAATATTAAAACAAATTTACATACCAAATGCGTACACTTTCCTTAATAAAAATTATCAAATTGTTTACAAATTTTTGTCATTAATTCGTAATGAATCAAAACCATTAAAATCTTCAAATTTGTTCTCATAAGTCAAATGAAAATCATTGATTTTATTTACAAATGAATCATTTAAATTTTCAATTGACAAACCTTCGCTTTTATCTGATGAAGAATCACTGTAGAAAGAAGACTTATGTTCTTAACGATCTATACAAAGAACAACTCGTTTTGGTTACAAAAGAAATAAAACAGGAAAACAAATCAGTCATTAACTAGCAGAGAAGATTCTATAGCTATTGAAGTACCTTATATATCTTTTTCAGGAGAAACTTGCAAAATACAGTAGTATGAATAAAAAACTCTTTGAATGATGCATTATTCAATCAGTGCAGTGCGGTATATATGGGTGCATGTTATACTAGACTTCAGAAACCTGTGGAAAATGGGCTAAGATCGACCTGCGCGTTATACATGGGAATTTAAGGTACCACTACTGAACCTTGATCTAACTTGATTTGCAAGTTCAATTAAGAATGATTGACAGTGTTGTTTGAACTTTCTGATACCATCAATGTCACCACATATGGAGGAATGTCATAGTATTTCAGTGGCATGTATGCCAACACATACTTGCGCAAGAGGTACTCATAAATTTGCATCATAAACGTCAATAGTGAAAGGATTACATTCTCTTAGGTGTTTTCAATTAATGAAGTCACTCATGATCTCAAACAACAACTTTTTTATGACTATTAAATTGATGAAGCATAGGTCTGTCACTCTGAAACAATTTATTAAACTCATTTGTCTGAAGCAGCTGTACTTGCTGTACTTTACAGAATGGATTGCTCAAACTAGATAGAATCCTTTCTGTTAAATATGATGGATCTTGCTTAATAACTGCTGTGAAATACAACCTCAAAGCATCCCATTGTTCTAAATGCCAAACTTATACACTCCTCTAGGGATAACCACCAAGTCTCTGCAACACTCAAATGTTTATGAGGAGATATGTCAAGAAACTTGTGGAAGTCTTCTAGTTCATGCAAACTTGATCTACTAAAATGGGAGAAAACATTCCTGCATAAATCTTCTAAAGAGGTAGAGAACTTGAGACATGCATGTGATACACACAAATGTATTATATGGCAGCTACAATGGACAAACATTACATGAGGCAGATCTGTTTTTATTAAAGAAGTTACACTTGTTTTCTCCAAACATGACATTACATGTATCTGAAGAAAACCCTATTATATTATCAAGAGGAATTTTTTTCCTCAAAAGACATTCTTATTGCAGCATATAGAATTTCTTCATCATACTTTTCTACTAAAACCATGTTAAAAAGAAGTTACAACTTCAAACTCTTCATAATCAAAATAAGAAACACATGTTGCCAATTACTTTTCAGTGCTAACATCTGTAGTCTCATCTGAAATAATGCTGAATTTTGTTTTCTTTAATCAGTTGACTAGACTTGACATGTTGCTTTAATGAGGTCAATTAAATTTTGTGAAATTATAAAGCAATAAATGCACAAATACAAGTTTCTCTGAGCAGCAAGTAATTATGGATCTGAATATTTGCCTGCAAAAGAAGATCAATATGGTTTTGAGACAAATCCACATTTAAATTACTTAATCTCATGTCTGATGCAGTTTTGGCATGCTTCTCTAATCCTGACTTGCTACACTGAAATGCAATGGAACAAATTTTACACTTTGGTTTACCGCTTCCCTTTGATGATGTTTCCAACCAACCCTTAAAGTCTTTGTTTTGTAGCCACTGGTAACGAAATTTTCTGCTTCTTGATGTTTCTTGACGTTCATCATCTGTGTTATAATCGTTTTCACTGTCCCTGTCTTGTCTTGTTGATGCCATTTATTATTATAACCCTATTTGTATAATTGGAAAGTTAATTATAAATAAATTAATATTATCTTGAATAACCAAGAGAGAGTTGATATTATACTTACTCCTACTTTATTAATTAAGGAGGAGGTCCTAACAAAATTGATACTATCACAGCAAAATCAAAGAAACATATGATTCAGCTTTTTTTAAATCCTCAGTACAGTCACCTGTTGCCAGAGAGTGCAATTGTTGATAGAAGTAAATTGTTAAAAGCAATATAATTAATAAAATATTTTTTCTAATATTCTACAATTGGCTTCACTCCAGTAGATTTACCGAAACTTTTGTTTACATAACAATGCCACAATCCACGAGATTGGTGGGGGGATTTAGTATTACACTTTGTTGTTGTGTGCCTATTCAAAGGTTCCAAAAGGGATGATAAAATCACTGGAAGTAATTTAACACAGCTTGACAGCAAAGGAAATTTGCACATTATTGACTGATGCATGAACATCAGCTACATGTCATTCTCATTCAAGTGCCCTAACTGTTCTTCTTCCATACAAGAATTTATTATCGACACTTTAAAATCATTCGACTTATCAATTAAGCAACTCTATCCTCATTCAGAAGATTATGTGTCCATCTCCACAGCTTGCAGGTTCATCACTTTAGTCATTATTTCCTCTTAACCTGCTTCATAATCACCTTTGCCGCTTTCAACATGCTGTTAAAAGAGCTTGCAAACTTTTATCGAGGGATACTCTGTAGTTCTTTAGCATCAAGGGCACCGTTACGCATCCTCTAAAGGGCTTGGTTTTTTAGGAGAGGGGGAGTGCAAGCCGAAAAAATCAAGTTGTCTTATTACCCACTCTCCCTTTATTATAAATTCAACTTTCTTTATTTATTTTCCTTGTTCTTACTTTCCGCTTCCTTCTGCTATTCCTTTAATAAGATCACTCGTATCTAGTTCTTCCAAAACTTGTCACCTTTGTGACTGGTCCAAATGGTTGCTTCAGCATGGATACTGGAGTATTACTACATTTTATTTTATTATCTTCATATTTAAAACCAATTACGAGGAATAAACTTTCAACCTGAATTACCTCAAATTTACCTTAAAATTTCCATACCCTAGATATTACCTTAAATATAGACAAATTACGCTAAACTAAGGTAATTACCCTAAAGGTGGGAGCCCTGGTGGTGGTGGCAGGAAAATAATTTTGTTAAGATATCTCTTAATGCATTATATGGAAAAATGTTTTGAACAAAGTTTGTAGAAAATTAAATTTTCTACGACTTTTATTCCAGTATGTTTTTAAATATATCGAATATTAAAGCAAATATCTCAAAATAATTGATAACTGACAAGAGTAAACAACCACTTCCGGTTGTCCGATTTTTACCAAAAACTAATCAGTTCTTGTGACTGCCATACAAAATAAATATAAAATTTCGCATTGACCTGATTAATAGTTTTTGAGTTAGAGCAACCACAAAAGAGCTGTCACATGCATGCATGCACATTCGCATGCAAGCATGCATACACACACGCATGGATGCATGCATGCACATCATAGAAAAAATGGTGAAAACATGATCTCGAAATTGATTTTTTTCATGAAAACAATACTTTCCCCGATATTACATATGAAGAATGTAAAAAAATCTGATGTGGCCACCACATGAATTGCTCCATACCTGTAATATTTCTAAAAATTCCAAATAGGTTACATAATAATAAATATTTTAAGAAACTGAAAAAAAAAATTTAGACTTTACAAAGAACAGAAATAAACTCAAACCATAGCTCCAACAATTAAGAAAAGTCAAAGGAGCATTCATGAATTTTGACAAAACTCCTATCACTAATCCAGTTGCTATTACCAACTGCTTTAACAAACAATTTTGTTATGTGAATTCATGTAATGGTATTTCAGATATTAATCTTTCTGAGAATCATAAATTCTCTTGCAAATTAGTGGTCTGCGGGATATGATGAAGTTCCATTGCCTGTTGTTAAATGTGCTTCTATGTGGATTGATCAACCTCTTTCTAATATTTTCAACTGACGACTATTGTTAACAATTGACGCTTATTTACGCCCCTTTTTCTTTTCTTAATTGTTCTGTCTTTGTGGCTATATCCAATATCAGAAGGGTATGGTTTGAATTTATTTCTGTTCTGTGTAAAGTCAAAAATTTTCTTGCAGTTTCCTAAAATATTTTATGTAACCTATTTGGAATTTTTAGAAATATTACAGGTATGGAGAAAGTCATGAGGTGGCCACATCAAATTTTTACATGTATCAAATATGAAAGCAAATATTTCAAAATAACGGATGTAACTAGAGTAAACACCAGGGATGTGATTCTATATGAAACTACATTATAAAGTCCGATATGTAAAGATTTCGGACTCCATACAATAATCCAAAACCCAATTCGAAACAAGTACGAAATATGTGGCACGATATGACAGCCGGCCTGAAAAAGCACGATATTTTCGGTACGAAATCATGCATTTGGTTTTGAGTCCACCGCTTCTCTTTAGTTTCGAATCGACACGCTTCTTTATAGTTTTGGATTGGTTATTTAAGTATGGTTTAGGTTATATTTTTTTCATTTTTGTCTGCATCCGCAGCAACAGCGTGACCAGGGTAGAGACCATTAATCAACATTTTTAATTGAGGGTCTCTAAACCAGGGTAACCAGGGATGTAACACGTATTTAACTCGCTTCGTTTTTATTCGCCCGAGGTTTTGTTTTAACTTATAAGGGAAGCCCCCAAGGTGTGACACTCGCATCGGATTGAGACTTTGCAGAATTAAAGTATATGTAAAATAACGGACTCCTATTTCTACCTAGGTGCCAACTCGACGTCGTTTACGAGAAAATGCCCTTTGAAAATCGCGATCCGTGAGTCAACGTATTAAGAACGTTAAAAGCCCTTTTATAATTATTTAGTAGCGTTGGTCTAGGGGAAACGAGCTGGATTACCAATATTAGATAATTAGAAAAGGACTTTTAACGTTCTTATGACGTTGACTCACGAATCGCGATTTTCAAAGGGCATTTTCTCGTAAACGACGTCGAGTTGGCACCTAGGTAGAAATAGGAGTCCGTTATTTTACATATACTTTAATTCTGCAAAGTCTCAATCCGATGCGAGTGTCACACCTTGGGGGCTTCCCTTGTTAGTCCGCGGGACCCTGAGAATGCAAGAGTGACCGATGACGTGTAATTCAGGTTGCATGCTTGTAAACATTGCTTAACCCTCTCCGGTCCGAATTTAAATGTCCACTATCCCACTGCCGAAGAAAGCGTCTGCAATCAAATGCAATCAAGCTTAGTGGCCCATGCATCTAAGAGCCTAACCACTATAATTTTGCGAAGAATTGAGGGGAAGAGAGAAGCGATGCTCACGGAGGACCAGTTCGGGTTCAGGAAAGGAAGGGGCACACGTGAAGCAATTCTGGGACTTCACCTAATTATTGAAAAGCGATTAAGGAAAGACCAAGACACGTTTATTGCCTTCATAGACCTAGAAAAGGCGTTCGATAGGGTTGACTGGCAGCAGTTGTTCAAGGTACTGAGGGAGGCAGGCGTGAAGTACAAGGACAGGAGAGTGGTGCAGAGTCTGTACAGAGAGGAAGTAGCGGTGATGAGGTGCGGCGAACACCAGGAAGAGAGTAACATCAGGCAAGGAGTGCGACAGGGTTGCTCTCTCTCACCTGTACTATTCAATGGCTACATTCAGAGAGGGCTGGATGAGGTGAGAGAAAAACTTGAAGGAGTAGGAGGAGTCCGTATTCAGGGGGAGAAAGTTGAAATGCTACGTTTTGCTGATGACATTGCAGTGTTGGCTGAGAATGAACAAGACCTGGTAGCGATCCTGGCAGAGTTGGAGACCACACTCAGCACCACCCACAACATGAACATCAACAAAGGGAAAACTAAGACCTTGATAGTTAGCAGGCATGGCATGCAGGTGCACTGCTCATTAGGCGGAGAACGGCTGGAGAACGTGGAGTCTTTCATGTATCTCAAAAGCAGATAACATCGGACGGAAGGTCAAAAACAGAATTCATGAGTCGTATTAATCAGGCAAAAACTGCCCTAAACAAAAAGCGCAACATTTTCATCTCCAACAGCATTAATAAGCACCTCAGGAAACATCTGGTCAAAACTATTGTATGGAGTGTATAATTATATGGAAGTGAGAGCTGGACAATCGGGGAGGCAGAGAGGAAGAGGATAGTGGCGTTTGAAATGTGGTGCTACCGTAGAATGTTAAAAATCCCCTGGGTGGACAGAGACCAACAAAGAGGTGCTGAACATGAATGAGGAGGAGAAGACGTGCCTATGGAACACGGTGCGGAGGAGAAGAGACGTCTGGGACGGGCACTAAGACACGAGGGGCTGGTTAAGACGATCCTCGAAGGTGCTGTGGAGGGGAAGAACGCTAGGGGCAGACCGAGGATGGAACATATTAACCAAATCATGGAGGATACCGGCTCCCCCACCTACACAGCACTGAAGAGGCTGGCTGAAGATCGAGAAGTTTGGAGAGCTGCTGCCAACCAATCCTAGGATTGAGCACACAAGAAGAAGAATCCCCAGTTTTGAGCTTTTTAATTCACAGGAATCTCACTCCAAGTACATCAGTTCACATAAATATTAGTGACATAATGATTTCTTATTCTATTTTATTGAAATTTTCAGTAATTATTTACTTATTAATGTATTATTTATTAAAAAATTTCCTACCTTGTAATGATTTTAGTTTTCCACCTCTACTCCTTTCTCCTGGTGATATTCCAAAAAGCATCCCACTTTGCATAAATTTTTAAATCACTAAAGTCCTGTAAAGTTCATTGTTTCACAAAATGATTTCATATGGACTGGTTTTGAGTCCAGGGATATGTTTTCTGAAATGTTCGTTAATACTTGAGTTGTCAACGTCCAACCTTTGTCTGATTTGGTGTGGAATAACCCATTTATCAAGTTATGAAATAAAAAGCACATTCTAAAGCAAAAAGCTTGAGTTTTAATAGTTACAAAAATATAAAAAAACAAAGAAACTTGCATAAAACAAAAAACTTCTGACTCGGGTTAACTTGCATCATAAAATCAAAATTTACAATACACTTGACCAATGATACTACAAAATAATACGAAATAAATTAACATTCAAATAACCTATTGCACTTTACCAGCAAGATGCCATTTATCAGTTGCGCACTTATGTTGTACCACAAGGTTGAAAGCATCTGCCTCAGATGGGAGAACAGGCACTCTATGCTGACCTTGGTCATTGGCACAGCTAGCACTGTGGAAGCCAGCGCAGAGAGTTCCGGGTGGGACTTCTTGCAGGATTCCCAGTCCACCGACTGTTGGTCACCATGAACTCCGGCGCTGACTGCAACCTCACGGCTGTGTAGAAGGGCTTCCAATTCATCCTCAGATTCATGAGCTTCTGGCGATTGTTTCATTAACAACGAGTCGGTAAGCACCTGCTCTCGGTCGCGAAGGCTCTCCATTTGAGCCCATACACTCCTCAGTTGGCTCTCAGCATGCTGATGCCATCAAGGTAGTGTGGAAACGTGGATCCAAGAAGATGGCTCCAACAAAGGTCGGGCACTAGAAGAGGTTTGCCTCCCTCTTTTCCATGGCTGTGTCAGGTCTTCGGCAGTGTGGTTGTTTAATTTCCTAGTTTGCACAATACAGCGAAGCCATGTTTCCAGGAAGTCGCCGGCCATGAGCTGTTCACTCTGGAGAGTTTTTGTAGCGACTTTGGCTCAAGGACTGATGTCACCTCTTCCAGCAACCTTCAGATGCCTTCAATAATAAAAACATGCCTACTCACCACCGCGTCCTGGCAGAACTCCTTCAGTGGCAGCAGACTATTAAGCATGTCATGGCTGGAGTGCCACCTCATAGGGCAATCGATTTTGGGCTTCAGGAGACCCTGCGCTTACAGCTTGGACAATAATGTAGGAGTTCATAGGTGAGTGCACAACTTCCTGGCTTTGTTTAGAGCCTCCTTAACCTCCAGCCTCTTCAGCATGTTGTTGACAGCCAGCTGGAGCATGTGGGCTGCACACCGCAATCCCATCACCCCCAGTTCAGTTGCTTATGACATCACATGCCGTATCTGTGCTGCTGAAGGATAGAGAACTGCTGCTACTGCATTGATGAGCACTGCTGCCTCCCTCGGCACCAAGGTCTGCCGGTGCTCCTACAGGAGACTCCATCTCGTCGTTGCTGGAGTCAGCCATATCTTCGTCACTAGCTGGAGTCTGGTCCTGCAGTGAATCATCAGACAGGAGGCAGACAGTTCGCAGCATATTGAAGGTATTGTCTGATGTCACTGTGTATAGCGTGCTTGGAGACATATCATATTCCTCCAGTACCTCTAGTATGTCCCGCCTCAAGTTCTCTGAGGTGTGGCTTTGAAAAACCTCCTTTACACACAGAGTGCGTAGGATAGACTTTCCATTTTGACATATTGGAGATAAATCCCTAAGACCTGCCTCCCGAGGCGCGAGGCTGTGTCTATCTTCAAACCGACCAGCCGTACCTTCACTTCCTCGCGGATTTTGGAGCGGATGGTGTGGACCTCGCATTGCACCTCATCGCGGACGTTGAACCTATTCACCACCGGTGCCGCTCCATCAAGATTCTCTTGCCTCAGTGCATCGATGATGGGGTCAACGATGAGGTGAAAGTCAGAATCATTCATGAGGCTGAAGCACCTACCATTCACTGTCACTAACTTGGTGCAGGCCTTTTCAGCAGTTCCGTATCTATTTTTATGGTTAAGAATCCCGATTTTCTTTTAAAGGGCGGTCGTCTGGGCAATGATGGGACGAGGAAGAATCAGACCTATATGAGAGAGAACATGAGTCTCCACCTTCTAGGATTCTGATGAGTTTGATTTGTGAGTTCGGCAAAAATGCGAAACATTCGTGTATACTTGTTGTAAAATTGGATTCCATTTATTGTCATTCAATTCCACTTACTGGATGCAGATGTGCTGGACTTTGGATCATTCAAAGCATTATACTTTAAGTTCTCCCTCTCCTTTTTAAACGGGCTCTTTCCAGCCCAATGATTAGTTTTTCTAGAATGGAGTCTAAAAATATGGCACTGCAGCGTAGGCGAATGTCTTCCCTAAAAAATAAATTGAAAATCATGATCTAGAATAAGTACAAATGTCATTTGGCCACATACTTAAATGCGGTTTAAATAAATACAGACAAGAAGACTAATATCCAATACTAACATTGCCGCTTTAATGTATCAGTCATGTTAAGCCAAAATTTTGGAAAATGCACAAAAACTTATCAAAAATTCACTTTTATTAATATCAGTTATATAATTACATATACGAGGGTCATTTTTAAAGTAAGAACCGTTTGCGCACCCTACCCGCGCAGGTTATTGACCGGAGACGTCTCAAGGTTGAATGCTCTCTCTAGGGCTCCGGCCACGTCCTCAGTGTGCGCTGAGCATTTGAGTGAGTTGGTTGATTTTTCAAAGTGCTTTATAAATAACCATGTCTATCATTAATCCCGCCGATTGTGAAGTATATTCGGTGATTAGATTTTTGAATGCGAATAAAATTTGCACTGCCGAAATCCATCGCCAACTTGTGGAAGTGCATGGGGAAGGTTTAATGAATGAAGGGAATGTGCGAAAGTGGTGTCATCTGCTTAATGGTGGTAGGACAAATGTGCACGATGATGCACGATTTGGACGCCCGTCTGTCATGAGTGAGGACTTGAGAAACAAGGTCGATGCGCACGTTTGTGAAAGCTGGTGCTTCACTATTGATGAGCTTCATGAGGCTTTTCCAAATGTTTCGCGATCTGTCCTCTATAAGATTATCACAGTTCACCTCCAATATGGAAATATTTGTGCCAGGTGGGTTTCAAGAATGCTCACAGACGCACTCAAGCAGAAACGCATGGGTGCTGCTCTGTCGTTTTTGGAACGCTACTACAGAGATGGTGATGAATTCTTGGACCATATCGTGACGGGAGATGAGACTTGGGTCTCACACTACACGCCAGAGAGTAATCGGCAGTCTTTTGAATGGTATCACCCCCACACTCCGACAAAACCACGAAAATTCAAGCAGACACCTTCAACTCTGAAAATCATGGCCACTGTTTTTTGGGACAGGAAAGGCATTCTTTTGGTTGACTTCTTGACTCACAGAGAAGCCATCAATGCAAACGCATATTGTGAAACATTGACAAGGCTACGGCGCGCTATCCAAAACTGCCGGCACGGCCTACTCACGAGGGGAGTGAGTCTGCTTCATGACAACGCGCGGCCACATGTTGCACAAAAGATGCAAGCGCTATTGGAGAAATTTGATTGGGAAATCCTCGACCATCCTCCATAGTCCTGACCTGGCACCTTCGAACTTCCATCTTTTCACAAAAATGAAGGAGTTTTTGGGCGGCAAACAGATGGAAACTGATGAAGAAGTGAAAGAAACAGTTGTGGGTTGGTTGGATGGACTGGCAGCCGACTTCTATGATGAGGGGGTCGTCAAGCTCGTGCCACGTCTGAACAAATGCCTGGATCTCTATGGGGACTATGTAGAAAAATAAAAGAAATGTTGTACGTAGTAGTAGCAATAAAATTATTTGGATATATAAAGTTTTTATTTTTTTATGACAAAACGGTTCTTACTTTAAAAATGACCCTCGTATATTTATGAAAATATATATAGTGAAGTTAAAAAAACGTGCTATCAACAACGAAGTAATGTCACCACAAAAGCGGTCATTTATTTGAATTTACCACATTATTTTTCCACGTACAATGGCTTTTTCTATATATAGGCAACGGAGGGCATACAATGCATACGGTTGACAGCGGCCTGTTTCGCATTGGTCAGCTAATCATGGTGTGATGGCCATCACTTGCGGACACTCGTCGTGAAAATGCCCTAATGATAGTTTCAACGTTCCAACAGCACGTGAATAGTGACAACGTTGCATAAAGTTATGGGGCGTCAACTGTATAGGTGGAGGATGTGGCCAGCGCATTGAACCAAGTTAACTTTAAAACAAAAGTTTGGAATATCCGACCTTTGTCTACATCAGGGGTCGGCAACATATGGCCCGCTGGCCACACCCGGCCCCCGAGAGCGCTTCATGCAGCCCGCGAAGATATGATGAATTAGTGATCGGAAAAATTTAAAATCTACAATTTTATACTTTTCAGTGAAATTATAGTATCAAAACGTTCCCTGGTGTAGCTTTAACGCTAGTAAATCATTTATACATGATTTTCGATAATATGAGACCACAGAATCTGTAGATAACTTCTGATATAAACAGTCATCTAGCCTGCCGAAGGTCTTGTGACTTCCAATGCGGCCCTCCGAAGCATTCACAACTACGAATGTGGCCTGCCATGTATAAAAGGTTGCCGACCCCTGGTCTACATGATGCCCATAGCACATAACAATGGCAAAAATATACTAAATGTTACTTACCTTTAGCACAGATGTGCAACCCTCTATTTTGCGTTTGGACACTTGAGCCTCTTCATCGTAATCAAAGTAACGTTGAATGAACTCCAGTACAGGTCGACCCATGGTGCATAATCAAAGAGATCACTGATTGTTGTGGTGGCAAGAACACATCGGACCTTCCCAGTTGTCGTATGACGGACTAACTGCATTTAAATAATGTAATCGTGACTGCGACCAGTGCCGGAAGCCCCCTCCCAATTCCTCCGGTGCTGATTTTCGCAGTTCTCGCAGAGCTCCATCTTCGCGCTATTGGAAGTTTATTTGAATGAGTGATGCATGTATTTTTTAATCCAAAGGGCTTTGCATTCAACCTGTATGCATCCATTCATTTCAAAGGCATGCATTTTGAACATTATATTATATGTGGCACATTCCTATCGCACCTAATGGGTAATCCAGCACTGACCTTGAGGTTTCAGGCCAAGCAAAAGGAATGAATGCAAAATCCGTAACTATACATTGTAAGAGGTCCGGAATGAAACTAAAAACATCTTGTTATTGGACCAAGGACTGAAACTTTACTATCCACAGTTTTGTAACATGCCGATCCAAAACTATATTGAAAGGAATCGGTTTCATACTGTGCGGATCCAAAACTATATTGAAAGAAATATGTTTCATACCCTCCCTGTCTGAAACTATATGTTTAGTTTCTTACCAGGTCACATCCCTGGTAAACAACCACTTCTGGTTGACTGATCCTTATCAAAAACTAATCAGTTCTTGTGACTGTCATATAAATGTTAAATATAAAATTTCTCGTTGACCTGATTATTAGTTTTTGAGTTCAAGCACCCACAAAAAAACTGCCACATACACACACTTACACACACAAGCATCATCCAGAAAATGGTGAAAACATGCTCAGGGGACCTCAAAACATGTATTTCCATTGAAATCTCAAAATAAATGTTTTTCATGAAAACGATACTTTTCCCCTATACTACGGGGAAAGTAAAAAGTCACTAAATTTTATCAATAATTGCAGAGTATAGAAAGGATTTTCAAATGTTGCTTGTTGCAATAATTTAACAATTAAAATTTTTCATATATGCTATAAATTCGTACTTTAATTATCAATACATAATACTAAAAATAGATTTAAATAAACAAGGAGCACAAAATTTGAAATGTAATCAGAGTGCTTCTTTATCAGAACTGGTGTTATCTGAGTTAGCAAGGCAGGGTTGGATTTTTATTATTTGAACCATTATTTTCTTCTACTACATTTCGTTTTCATTTGCCCCGACCAGCTCCTTTATCTCCACCTCCATAAAACCACTTCATCACAGTGCTGACAGATCGTTTATGTGCAGCAACATGGCATTTTTCTTCCTCTGGAACTGTGTGGTGGCGAAGTCATCATCATTCTAAATGAGTCATGTGATTTCAATTAAATAGTTTTGATAAACATTCATAATATATCTAGTATTTTTAATTGTAATAGATTATGAAGAACAGTAAAACCCATTATTTACACTTTTCTAGGGACCTGGGGAAAAATGTGAAAATTGCGGGAAAGTGCATATTGAGGGAAAAGAAAATATAGATAAACTGATTTTACTTTTAAACTCACTCATTTGCTACAGTAAGACTAACAATAAAATGTTAAAAGAGCTAAGTTTATAAAGAGTATATCTATTTATTCATTATACTTTTTTAATAATAATAATATTAAAATATGCCGAATTAAAATGCTTGTCGTATTTAGAGGTTTTCTGTACTTTCTTTTTTGGCATGTGACTCACATTGAATGGTGCCATCTTCGACAATTTTTCGATTTTAAAAAATCATGTTAAGTGTCGAAATTGGCAATCCGAATTTTTTGGACAGTGTTATCTGCATACCATCCTGTTTGTCAAATTTTTTCAAAATTGAAAGTTATCCTCCATGGATAAGGCTTATCTGTTTCTCTGTGACATCCTACAAGAAGTAAAGGTATCTTCAACAGTAATTATTAATGAAAATGAACAAATGAGTTTCTCAATGGCAGAATGCCACATCCGCAAGTTATCATTCCGAAAATTTCCATTTCGTGAAATTCCATTTTTATCATAACATTGAATATCAGCAGCATTGATTTATGACTGTTTCTCCAAATCAGGATGAAAATAAGTTTTAAGCATTGACATGTTAATTTATTGAAGAGAATAATTAATAATAAAATTTTTAATGCAATTACAGGATTGTGTACATAGTTCCATCAAGAAGACAAATGATGGCAGCACATCCCAGCATCAAATCAAGGCATATCATAATTATTTTACTACATTGGCTCTTCTGACCAGTGTGTACACTAATCTTTTCAATGCAGTCAACATAAACTTTAGGTTGTTTGTAGTGAAATGTCAATAAAACAAAAATAAGGTCGAGTGAAATGTGCATAAAATGCAGGTTGGCTATTTTTTTGATGCGTGTACTGCAGGAAACTGTAGTACTAAAATGAATGGGATGAAAACGGGACCTTGAAAACATATATTGCGGTAATGTATATTCAGGGGAACACTATATCATTATATTTTTGTCAATATATTTTAATAATTAATGACTTGGATTATGAAATGTGAAATAGGATAGTAAACATTAGAAGGACAGAAATAGGAAACGATAGGAATGGATTTCACAAAGTAAAATTATATATATAATTTAAACTGCTTGTTTATCATTTATGCACACAAGAGAATAAAAATTAAAATAATTTTTTTTCCATATTTAGAGAAACCCAGAAACTGATATTTACTTAATATAACTAAATTGTTTTATGTGGTATAGAATTTAAAGAAATGAAAATATGGATAGCAACTTATTGTTTTTCTCCATGGTCAGCATCAGAAGACTAGGCAAGTAATATTTTAAAATTTCAGTTTTCATTTTGCAAAATATTGTGCTTTCTGTTAACTTCGGTAAGTTCTGCAAAGAGTTGCAATTCACAAACTTCTCCTTTTGAAGTTCAACAGCCAGTTGGTGCAATATGGTGCGAATAGCATTAGAAAAATTGACTTCTTGATTACCAACACTTACAAAATAATGCACCTGAAAATGTAGCTCAAATCTTTCTTTGTCATGTACTTATTCATTATCAAAAAATTCCATTTTATCAGAAGTGATCTGTGTACATGCAGATTATTCAATCATGAGATTTGGGATTCTACTTTGATAATATTGTAAAGAGTAATATCAATACATGTCCACCTGACTCTGTGAATAAGACATTTACAAAAAGGAGATACCAAGTCAGGGGCCGACCTACACATGAGATTGACTTATATATGAGAAATACAAAAAAGCAAAGATTTATATGAATAAGTCAGGAGTCGACCTATACACAAGATTGACTTATACACACGATCGACTTCTACATTAGTATATACGGTAATTTGTGGGAAAAAAGGCCAAAAAGTTGAATTTTTATAATTCGCCAGAATTTTAGGGAATTTGCACAAAAATCTCAAAAATGCAAGGTGGCAAATATATGTAATTTGGCATTTATAGAAAAAATTGATGTTGAATTGAATGTATCTGTAGTGATATACATAAATATGATTTCATTTCCTCTATAACAGTATCTATAAGTATATGTAATTTAGCATTTTGCAAAAAATCCACTCTCTGGCAATAACTGTTTATGCATACACATAATTTTCATTACTGCTACAATTCTGACAGCTTGATCACTATCTGAGGACAAACTACTTGGAATGCATCCACTGCTGATACTTGCTGACATACTTGGGCGAGATGTGGGACCATCAGAGCAGCTAAAGCTGCCTAATATCAGAGTTCTGTGGAGACCTGCAAAATTTTTTTAGATCATATTAAGTTGAATCATAACAATCACAAGCAAACCTATACCAATAATAAAAATAACAAGTACTTCTGGAAAGGACTAATCCACCTACTTTCCTTTCAATACAATTTTAATAGATCCCAAGTAGGGGTGTACACAGGTTTCCTGTGGTACAGAAGTGCTTTTCATCAAATTTGCCATAGTATAAACGTATACTAATGTATTTGCATTGAAATCAGAACATAATTTTTCCTCATATTGTGGTGACCCTACTTTTTTGGTTCATTCTAAATATATTCATTTCATTTTGCCATTATTCGCCCTACAAACAAAATTTCTTTGAAATCCGTTTGGTCAATACCTTCCAAATTCATAGTTACAGAAAAATTCTAACCTTGATATTATGGTAGCCCTGTTTAGTTGACCCAGTTAAAATATGACATTGTAGTTATTTATTTATATGATGATTAAATATACTATATTTGGTTAAAATCCATTGGGTCAGTTCTCTAGAAATTCATGTAAAAAATATTATTTAACTTTTTACTGTGGTAGTCCTGCTATTTCGTTATGCTTTTAACTTCTTGATTTCATTATGGTATATGGTACAAATCTTATATACAAAATTTCATTGAAATCCGTTCAGCCATATGGGACCCGTCCAAGCATCACCCGATTTCCCTGCTTAGCGGACTGCGGAAGCTTTTCGAGCAGATGCTACTCTCGTACATCCATCATCATCTGCAGGAAAGCTCCATCCTCCCAGAGGTGCAGTTCGGATTCTGGGAAGGACACTCCACCAAGCATCAGCTGGCCCACGTCTGCAATGAAATTGCAGATGCCTTCAATGTGGGTCAGCATGTAGCCGCTGCCTTTTTCGATGTGACCAAGTTGTTCAACAGGGTCTGGCACCAGAGGCTCCTGTATCGGATGAGAGCTCTTTGCTTTTCAGTATGGTAGACTACCCTAGTTGGCAACTATCTCTCCGGGTGTTTCTTCAGGGTTCGCTGGGAAGGGGCGCTATCTGCATCAAGGACCATCTCTTCTGGCATTATACAGGGTTCCGTCCTAGGTCCAACGATGTACAACATCTTCATGGCGGATGCTCTGGTGGACCTAGAATAGAACATCATCTCTGTCCTGTGTGCAGATGATGAGGCCATCCTTTGCCGGTCTTGGGACAAACGGGTGGCTGCGAGATATCCCCAACATGCAACTGACTCACTGCTGAGCTGGTTTGATGACATCAAGCTTGATATCAATGCTGGAAAGATACAAAAAATCTTATTTTCAGTGTCTCCAACCCAGGAGCCAGAAGGAATCCTTGTTGGACACGAACATGCTGAGTGGAAGGAGGAGTCATCCTTAACTGGAAGCGCCGATTCCAACATCATGCCGCATGCGTCGCCTACAAATCACTGGGAGACAAACTCTCCCGGGCTTCCCTTCTGCGAAGCAGCTTCATCCCATTATACCAGTGGATCCACATTTACAAGGCTCTTGTCCTGTCTATACTGATATATGCATCACCAGTGGGAGGCTTACTTGCATGGGACACTCAGCCACCGGACAGGCAGAGAAAGCCCGCATCCACACCATCTTCCATTGTCACCAGAAAGGGAGGGTGAAGGACCTGTACAAGTGGCTGCCAATGCTCACCATACAGGACACCATGAAGAAACAGGCCATCCGCCTCTGGGACACCACGGCAAGGAGATCACCAACTGTCCACTCAATTGCCGAAGCCAGGCCCATGTCTTGGGATTGGAATAAACTGGCGCAGATGAAGATCTTCCCCAGAAGAGGAGGATCCAGATCTCCTGCCACATCCAACTGCCACTTATGTGCTTCCAACAGAGAGCGTTCAGCCAATTCCTTCAAAATCCTTAATTACTGAAAGAATTTAATTTATAATTGTGGCACCCCTGTTAGGCTGATTCAGTTTAAATGGTTTAATATATTTGTGTATATTATAATTATAAAATTTGGTTAAAATTGATGTGAACAGTTCAACACAAATACATGTAAAAATATTTTTTTCTTTTATTGTGGCAGTCCTACTTTCTATATCTATACTAAACATCTTGATTTTGCCATTCATGTTGCATGTGTACTTCATACAAAATTTTGTGGATTCCTTCCAAATTCATAATTACCGAAAAGTTTAACTTTGCAATTGTGGCACCCCTGCTAAGTCGATCCGATCTAAATATGTCATTTTGGTTATTAATTTATGTGAAGATTCTATGCACCAAATTTAGTTGCAATCAGTCCCTTCATGAAGAAGATATTAGGGACATGCACACACACACACACACACAGACACTGAGGCGATCTCATAAGACTACCGTATATGCTCACATAATGTGCGATTTTTTGAGAAATATTTTTTGCTAAAAATTAGGAGATCGCAAATTACATGAGGTATGTTTTTGAAACTGAAATCGTCTCTTGTTTTGAATATATTGCTAAGTGTAGCCTTACCCATAACCTCGATATGAGGCCTTGCCTCACTAACTTCTAATTTTAAGTAACTTATTTTTATATGTGTAGATTTAATAAAGTTCTCATATAACCTTATTTAATCTTTAAACCTCCATAATGAAAAGAAAAATAAATATCCACAAAATTACCAATAATTCGTAAAATAAATGTAAGAATATTTGTTTACATGCAAAGACCTAGGTAAAAATCAGGTAACCGTTCCTGCAATGCATTATAATGTTTTAGGTATTAGACTGAGCTGCCAAGTATAAATTTTTTAACCATATAATATGAGTAAATGAATTTTTTAAAAGAAATGAGAGGAGCAAGGTAGAAACCATCTATGGCAACATTTTTGTGTTATGGTTGTATGATAGTTAAAGATGTGCTAGTAGGTAGGCAATTGTTTGGCTCTTAGCTGTTCCCACAACACAACATTCTTAAAACATTTCTCACTAGTGAGCTATGAACTGTGATAATTACAGTTATTCACTCATTTTCTCTTCATTAATATGTAATACAGGTAATTAAAAGGTATTTTTTCAATTAATAGTACAGGTATACATTTGAATGATTTCTCTTTACTTTCATGAAGATAGAAATCGTATCGAAACGAACTAAATAAAACGCATTATCTTTTAAAAGGAACTGAAGGTCGCGCTACCGGAACTCAAAAATTCCAACTCGCACATTACACGACACACAGGATAAAAGCAAGATTTTGAGGCATCAAATAAGGGATCGTATATTACGCTGGATCGCACAATATGCGAGTATATATGGTACTTTCCATTTTTGGAAAGTAGGTTAATCAACCTTATTTACTAGGGCTTACCGAACAATAGAAATAGTACAAGACCTCGCTTACGTGGTCTACAACTTTCTTTTATAACATTTCAAAAAATATATAATATGCAAAATCCTAATTTTTCTACTTGATGAGATTAAAATGATTTTTACCATGTCCATAAATACAAAGATCACAGTCGGGTTTTCTATTTGTGAATGTATCCCAAAAATTCAGAAAAAATACTTAGAAAACAACTTATTTACCTTGTTTGCAATTCATTAAGGCTTTATGATCGACGTTAATCGCCTCTACTTTGTGGGCTGGATGACACATCAGAATGTCCTCGTTCACCTTCCACAGAATTGCAACAAAGTGCATACACATAAGCAGTATGCTCGTTTTTGATACTTTAGGCTTGGGACCAGTTTTTTTTGCAATAATGGTTAAGCCCAAAGTACCAAAAAATGAATATACCCAAGGTCACATCAAGGCAAAAGCAATTACCTCTGTAAAACAATAAAAAATTCCTAATAAATATTACCTTGTTTGTGATTCATCAGTGCTTGATGGTTGACTTGACATGATTTAATTCCTGCAGTATATATGGCACTTTTTTGTTCAAACTAACTTCACCTTTTATTGTTTTTTGCTTTAAGGTTTCATACTTAATTTAATCAAAACTTGTTCACTGCTATGGATAACCACTCACGATGAATTAGATTGATTGATGGTCTGTCATCTTGCCCAAGGTCCTCGGGGAACTCTGCAACAACTTACTACCTAAAGCATTAAGTGTTAGCAAAATGTAAATTTTTGCTGATACTGTAATTTATGAGAATTAAAATGGTCACTAATAATCTTCATGTTTGGACATAGGTATAAATACAAAATTTCTCTTGTAAGTGAGAAATACACCTTTACACTTAATCTCACTGACATTGAAGCTCTTAATAGAGGAGCAATTAGCCAAATCATTGAACAACAATATTGAGTTCCTTTGAGTCAGTCAGATAGTCATTCAATGACTCTGGGTTTCCTAGCACTTTGCCATGAACAGAAATGTCACCATTTACAACTGAGAAAGAATCGATCATTAAGAACTTGTTAGACTTCAACAGCACATGCCATCCTTCCAGTATTACAAAATTTCTGCCCTCCAAAGAGAATTTGTTTGAAATGTCCAGAGTACTGAATCTTGCTGGAGGTTATCACCAGTTTTATGAGAATATTTTTTTGATGGTGCTATTAGATTTTCATAATGATGGAGGCAAATTTATTTAAGAGGCTGCAATGGTTTTATAATTTTTGTAATAATGTCTGCAAATAATTTTCATATGGAAAATTAGAAAAATTATAAAGCACTATAAAATCTTTTGCAACGTCTGACAAGTGTGTAAATGCATGGAAATTGGAGGTAATAATTTTCTTGCCATAAACTTCAAGTGTATGCTGTGCCCAAATTTTTCGAATTTACTCTGCATATTCAATGTGACTTGAATACGTCATCACGAATCAAAATTGTAATTGAAACAAAGAATGTAGGCAACTAATAACTAGTTTAACATGCCAATATTGGTATTTTCTTAACCCTATAATACTAATCACACGTCAAAGTTACGTACACTCGTCATTGAACAAGAATAACTACTTTTCTGGGAATCCAATTTTTTCGCTCCTTCCTCAAGCAGTTTGTCGTCTACTGGTCGCAAGTTCCGCGCTCTTTTTCGCCTCGCAGTGGTCGATTTCCAGGTCTTGAAGGGACAAAACTATAATTTCATAGTTTTTTAAAACTGATCGAAATGTCTATAAATATTATCTATATAAACCAATGCATCATGCACCGTTAAGAAAACTCGGAAAAAAGCGATGATGGAGTGTGGCATCATTGCACGTCAACATGATATGATGGGTAAGCCGCTTCCGCGCGTTACTACTACTGTTTTTGAGTGCGTGCTGTGAAGTGTTATATTTGGTGTATCGCTAGGAAAAACCTCAAGTTTTTAATATAAATATTGCTGAAGGCATGTATTTTTTAAAATAAGTATATATTTCCGTAGCAACTTGCATATGTAAATTTACAGACATGATAGTTTTCAAGTTAAAGAAGTAATAAAGTTTTTGTTTAAATCGTAAAATTTAAAGAGATTTATAAAAAAGGTTTAACAAAGTTTCACTGTAAGAATGTACTTGTTGTCCTTGCTGTACCTTTAGCTATAAAATGACATATGTTTCCGCTGCGTCGACTCGCGTCTGTAGAATATTTACAGAAACACGGCACGCCATCAATCGTAAAGAACTTTTAGAATTTTTGCAAGAAGGAGGTCAAATGCAACCAATGTCTCCTAAAACTACATTAAATCGAAGTTGGGCGTAAATGATTGTCCCGAAAATATCAATAATAACATTACTGCCAGTCTCAAACAGTTTTTCATGTGACCTTTCATCGAGATGGAAACTAAGACATAGGAATGCGACAAGATTTCTTGAAAAATATTACAAATGGCTTGACAAAGGCTTCATGTTACCAAATTTTGACGAATCGTTCCATGAAAGATTGCCCCTTGACCTTGGTGGTCGTCCCGATAAATCAATTTCCGCAGGAAGTGCAAAAAGTAAAAGACGAAGGGTCGGAACTTTACTGCATTCCAGAAGTCTAGAGGAGCTCTCTTTGGCAGCACAAGTGAGCTTTAGATCTAAGGGGAAAAGAAACGTAGCTGTAGTTATAAGAAAAGCAACAATCAGTACATCTCGGCCTGTAAGAGGATGAAAAGAGCGTGTGTTATATCTACCATGACAGACTCTGCGCCTAAGAGCTACACACCTTTAATTGTTGATTTAAAACTGACAAAACACCAATACGTCGCATTACAAAAAGGAGCGAAAGAGAGGATTATAAATATATATCTCCCTTATTATTTAGTATTGAAAGCTAAAGAATAATGTCACCACAGTAAAAACTCGATAGTAATTACAGACACTTCGGCAGGAATTAAATTACAATGTTTAATAGATCACACTTCTTCACATCTTGCCAAAGTTCAGCAGGAAGTTTTTATCCAGACATGGACAAACAGTGGCGAAAATTCATTGCAAATGAATTGCAAGCGGGGATGCAATGGAAGCGCTGGTCACAGCCTGTATAAACAAAAATTCTCCGGCGAAAACACACAAGAATGGACGGATTCGTATATTTTAATGGTATCACTTGTGCCTCTTCAACTGTACTTTGATGAAAAACATACTAGAGAGAAAGCAGTTTTGTGGCAGAATGCCAGAAAATCGTCTACAAGATTCTGTAGACTCATAAGATTCCAGTTCGTAAAAGAAATTGCTGAGAAAACAAGGGATGAATTTTAACACATCGAAAAACAAGTGGCAAATCTTCACCCTACATTGTTGAAGGTTGGAGGCATGGAAGTTTTTTGAAGCCCTCATTAGTTAAAACGATGGTCGATGGGAAAGTGTGCAATTCATTAATGTTTAATCCTTCTGCACAAATGTGTTACCCAAAGAAATAAATGACTTGGAAGCGACCATGTGATAGAACGGCATTTAGTTTTGGCTTATCGACACTTCATGCGAACATAAGATTTTTTGAGTGATTGCTTCATATATCTTATAGAATAGGAATCAAACAGTGGCAGGTTCGAGGAAAACCAGAAGAAAAAGAGGCATTCCACACTAGGAAACAAAATACGATAGAGAGGTTTCGCTCTGTTTTCTGTGATTTTGCAATCCTTAGCGGGCGGGTATGATCTGAACACGGAAGCCTTAAGAGAATATGCATACGAAACCGCTAAACTTTATGTAAGTTTAAACAATTGGTTCTATATGCCCTCAAGTGTCCACAAAATACTGATTCATAGAGTAGATGTTCTTAATTCGATGATCTTGCCTATTGGGCAATTGTTAGAAGATGCTCAGGAAGCGAGGCATAAAGACTAGGAAATTCAGGGAGCAACACATACGAAAAATATCAATACTCATTTCTTCCGATCCAGTAATTTCCTGGGTGAGACAGCTACCGAGGAAAAAGAGTGGCAGACTATTTCAGGAAGTTTTGACTTTGTTACAAACTCCCGAGGTCAACAAAGTAACATGTTTATGTCAGTGCAGAAACAGATAGTGAATAATTTTTTCCTTTTCTAATCTTGTTGTGTTTGTGAGAGAGAATGAGTGAGTTTACTTTTTTATATAAATATAATAATGGAATAAATATTTCATCAAAATTAATCTTTTTTCGATTAAAAGTAGGTTTAATTTTTGTCATTTTATGTAAGCATTTTTGTTTTGTTAATCTGTGATGAAGTTGGCAGTTAGAGATATACTAGCTAGAGTTACCCGGCTTCGTTCGGGAAAGGGGTTTCTTTTAAGTTGCAAATGATTTATATTTCTCGGAGCCCCGCGCTGTCGGTGCCCCCAAATTTCTCAAATGTGTTATTCGGAGAAGAGGTTCACACGAAATTTTAACTACCACCTAAAGAGACCATTGAAAATTTTTAGTCAGGCTTGTGCTCGTGGGTGTATCTCAATGGCGAATCCATCATATAATCAAGGCAGACTGCTTTTTCAAGAATATTTGGCGTAATCGAGCAGTTTTATTAAAATTGGAATTACTCCGAGTGCACCCTAAGACCTGAATTTTCGTTCTCAGTTCCTTAATTATGCAAGCGATGTTTACATTAACAATTAATATATTATCTATTGCATTGTAAAGTTTTACCATTAACATAATTAAGCATTAATGTCTTAATTACTATTCACATGAAGCCTTTAAAGCAGCAATAAAATTATGTGGATTATGTCGATACTATTAACCAAAACGTAAAAAAATAAACATCTTGGTTGCCGAACAAATTTAAGTAGATGTATCGATTTATGTTGCGATAAATCTTCCAGTGTTTCAATGATAAAGGATAACAATGTTTTAATATTCTTTAAAAATCATTTGACTCACTTTAAAAGGATTCATAGACTATATTTAATCCAATTGTACCCTTTATCTTGGCGTTGGCTATTCTTCCTCTACGGCGAGCCGCGGCGTGGATTTTCCTTGTATTAATGTTTACGTGGCTATCTCTTTTTGAAGAGGACAACAATTGAGAAATTTAGCTTTGTTGACGCCTGGAAATTAATAATAAATTTCGAGCGATTTAAGATGTATTACGACAAAACATGAATAGAATTAAAATATTGTTTTTTTGCGTAAAATAAGCCATTTCACGTGATCGTAAGTTAACATTTAGGTATATTTATATCCACATCAGTGAAAGGCTGCATGGCATTTTCGGGTTTTTCCACGCCATTTCCCATGCATTCTTAGGAAAATAGTATTTCGTTGACCTCACGGGGTATGAGAGACCCCACGATCTGGAAACCTAAACTAACACCTTCCCTTGGTCCGTAGCATGGCCCATAAAACTTTTGAATTAGGTGGCTCTTATGGTGTCCGAGTTATTATCGCACAAACATTCACTTTTATATATTAGATTTGCTAACATTTAATTAAAAGGAATAAATATTTTAACAAAATTGTCATTTTAAAATCGAAAGTAGTTTTATCCCTGCAAATTCGGAGAATCGACCGCTGTGCGCCCGTACATCTGCTTCGTCGGTGGGTCACTACGTCAATCTTACCTAGGTTTAGTATTACCTAAATAAAACTAATAATTTAGAATGTTTTCGGGGTTTACTAGGAATTTAAAAAGGAAATAAGAGGGTAAAAATTGGTAAAAATCGGGTAAAACCCGAAAAATCCATACCCTTATTATAGCCGAAGAAAATTAATGTTATGGAATGCCGCAGAAATCCGTTATAACCGAAGATCCGTTATACGGAAGACCGGTATAACCGAGGTAGTTACAGTGATATAGCATAGCAAAATGGTTGGGGAATGAAAAAAAATCCGTTATATCGGAAGATTCGTTATAACCGAGGCCGGTATAACCGAGGTTGACTGTTTGTTAACTATAGAATAATTTCTATTTGAATATTTTATCATGAATAGTTGTGTAGACACATGATTTTTTCAGAATTTAAACAAATATTTTTTAAATACTCCAGAATAAGTCCGGCAGATAGAACCTACAGTCGGGCATTTAAATCTGGCGGGTAAATGATAATGGAAACACACTATGTTGGATAACTTCTTTTTTATCCAATTGACAACAAATTCTCAGATATTCTTATCATTCACCAAACAGCCCAAAATTGCTAAATCTAAACCACAGAACGTTGAGTGTGGTGTCCTCAAGGGTTCTATTTTAGGTCCCATACTTTTTATTATTGTTATTAATGACTTTCTGAATGATATTACGAATATTAAACCAGTCTTATATGCAGATTACACTTCTTGTCTCATCCAACAAATAACCTGTTTGATGTATTAGAGCAGTCCAATTCATCAATGCACCAATGGTGTCTTTCTAATTCTCTTACTGTGAACAAGAATAAAAGTATATTTGCAATTTCATACTAAAAAAGCACCAACTATATCTAACAGGGTTGCCACCTTTCTCTGAATCGATTCACAGATCGAAAATTTTTGATAGGGGAGGGGGAGGCAAACTTTTTATTTTAGAGATTTGCGTTCATATTTCACCAGTTCTCTATAAGATTTTCTTTCCGAAAAATTTATTTGCCTATTATATAGGATTATAAAAATTGCAAGAGGAAAAGAAACATCACAATTAAACAAAAAATATAACCTTATGCTTACATAGCTGACAATGTACTTTATTGTACAGAATTATTTCCTTACAATTTATATTTTTTATTACTTTTAGTTGCTTCTAGCACCATTGGTTAATTTTTTACAAAATCATAAAATTCCAAATAATTCGTGTTAGAATTTAATTTTGTTTGTTATTCTGCTTTTACTACTTCCATCTTCAAATGATTTCTTTCGTCTGTCCATATGTTTCCCATAATGGAAAATATCATTTCTGTATAAGCATTAAAACATGTACTGAATTAATAAATTTTAGTAATTTTTATAAATTTTGTAAAATTCCAGTTCCATATTTATAAAAAATATTTAACTACTTTCCAATTTCATATACATCTGATTTAACAATTTCTGGTAATATTGCTTTTACTAATATGTATTCTGAATATAAATGATCAACAATGATAACATCCCTCGATTAAAGATTCTCTACACATTTTCAATTGTGAGCATTAGATATCACTTCTTAGTTCTAAAATACTAAAATGTTTCAATGGCAAATTAATAACCCTTTTGCGGTACTTTGTTGGACTGTGTCCGACATTAGGTTCTTAATTTTTTTACGCGTCTGATGTAAACTTGGTGCCTTAATTATCCACTGGTGAGTTATCTGTATACCTTCCCTGATTAGTGCTGCCATCTTTGGCTTTTTTTCAATTTATTTCTAAGATACAGCAAAATTGTTAGCTCAGGTCTAAGGTGAAATTGAATTATCTAGTCGACCACTGCGCGAAGATATACATGAATATTTAGGCGAAGAGAGTGATTCAAATAGGAATCTTAATGATGATTATGACTTTGAAATGGATGATAAATTATCAGATCCGTGAGTCCGGAAAGTGAAAACCGCAAGCTATCAAACGACAGCAACAAGAATGTGTTTTGAATGGCGTCCATACAAAGTAAGTTACATAGATTTTAGTAAATTTCCATTCAATAACATTTATGGTTATAAGGTAAAAAACCGGAAACGATTCTGTAATTCTTTTTGCTGTTTTTTAGCCAGTCATTATTTTCAGAAGTAGTTTTTGAAACGAACTGATATGAAATGAGAAACTTAAGAAATATATGCCTCTTCAGGAACATTCTATATGGTGAGGATAGGCTGAAGTCACGGTGGAAGAAATGACGGTCTTTCGTGGTGTCCTTCTGAACATGGCAAGAAAGAAAAAGAAATCAACGAAAGAAATGTTTTCCGAGCAACGTGTTGATTTTTCGCAATTTTGCAGGAACATCTTCTCCGGAAAACACTTCTTACAGATTTTATGGGCTCTACATATATCTCCTCCTCCTGCATCTGCCACTCCCAATGTGCAAATTGTATTCAGAACTAACAAAAAAAAGAGTGTATGTGATTATCGTGGGTCCAAATTCCTGGAATTCTATATGCCAAGGTAGTTTCTTTCTGGTGACGAATCCACAGCAAATTTCAAGGGGAGGGGAGTTTTTAAAATGTTCAACCCACAGAAGCCAACAAAGTGGGAACGGCGCATCTATGTCATCGCAGATTCTTTGAATGGTTACATTTGTGCTATGATACCATACATCATGCCGTTGACAGCTAACAATCTCTTGTGCCCTGAGCTGACGTTCTTGAGTAGAATAATGCTGGAACTCATAACAAAGGTGCTGAATGCCACTCAGATGTCTGGATATAATGTATACGGACAGATTTTATATAAATATGGATCTGGCCAATGAACTTCTCAAAGGAAATGTTCATCTAACAGGGAATATACAGCGGAACAGAAAATTCAAGAATATAAACGTGAGGTTGAAAAAAGGCGAACTAATTTCCTATCGCAAAGAAGACAAGTTTTTAGCACTGGGATGGATGGATAAAAGAGTTGTGACTATGTTGAGTACTTGGCATAACCCGGAAACTAGGCAGCTACATAGGACAGTAAAAACAAAGAAGAGGCAGATCAAAGAAGAAACAATTCAAAAGCCATTTTCCATAATTAGGGGGACCAGATTCTGAGGAATTAAAACTGGGACATAACGTGTTCTCGGGAAGAATAACCTGGACAATATAAGTTCTTTAGTTTTTTGTCGCTTAAATGCCAAATAGATAAATCCTGCGTAGCTTGGACTTGATTTCCTTGATAAAGTAGCCATAATTCTTTCAAATTCTAACATTATGTGCACAAATTTATTACAGAATTGGTCTGAAAATTGATGTTGTTGTTGCTTTGTATTTACAGCTAATCAAGCTCTTGGATTTTTATAGCCATAATTCTTTACACAACGAACACACTCACAAAAGAGGATGAGAAACCCGGTGCCGGCATTAGCCTTCTCTTTACGATGAGCACAAAGGAGGCCAACTGCTTAACGTCCCTTCCAAAGAACAAAGCGCTGACTTGCGCAGTCTCCTTAAATTACCCAAGTAGGAGACGGGACGATCCCAGGTTAAATTATCTAACCTCTGCCAGATTCGAACCAGGGACCGCTACGAGAAAGGCCAACGATCTAACCACTCCGCCACCCCTTCAGAAAACTGATGGGAACAAATACTTTAGACCCATATTTACCATATTTTTCGCGCTATAAAACGTACCCCAAGTTTTTAGAAATTTAACCAGGAAAAAAAGTATTATGGCCACGTCGCGTATTAATTCTAGACATGGTTAAAACCATATCTGGCAACATTCAAGAGAATATTATGGCGTGATAGCAATTTAAATATAACGTTTTTAGATAAACTTAATTAGTGAAAGTAAATAGGGATGATCTAGAACATAAATAATTGCTTCGAAAATCGTATAGCTAATGCAGGGGTGGGCAAACTGTGGCCCGCGGGACACATGCGGCCCGCGAGGGCATTTTATGTGACCCGCGAGGGCATTTTATGTGGCCCGCGATGCAATTATGAAAGCGAACCGTAATATAAAATAGAGATAATTTCATATTTGTCGTTTAAATTAATGCCGGAAAACCTTCTCCAGTGATGTTATGGGGATAACATATTATGTATTATTGATTTTCACTAACAGGATCCCTCGCATTACCTCACATTACTTACGATGTGAACCCTAACGTGGCCCGCCGAAGCATTTTCATCTGTTCATGCGGCCCGCCTAAGAAGCTGCAACTGTTAATGCGGCCCGCCACGTAAAAAGTTTGCCCACCCCTGAGCAAATGCGACCTGAGTGCACTCAGCTGTCGGAGTGCTCTGCACACCTTGCACTTATAGGCATCGCTTACAGATTGTACTTATTTAAACTTAATTGAAAGATGAGATTTTAATTCTTAATAAATCGATTGCATGTGTAATGACATATAACTGGTGGAATGTGGTTTATTTATTCCATATTTATGAAATAAAATATACAAATAATTTTTGACCGGGACAAACACCAAAGGAAAAGATGCAGGCACAACATCTAAAATCCGGGACTTTCCCGGCTAAACCGGGACGTATGGTCACCTTACATAATTGACTACACAGCAAGAATGGGAGGAGTAGATAGAGCTGATCACTATTGTTCATCCTACGAATTTGTGCAGAAGAGCCTAAAGTGGTGGAGGAAGCTATACATTTGGTTCTTCGAGGTGGCAATTGTAAATAGCTTCCACCTGTACAATAATTGCCAAATGGAGCAAGGTTGTCCAACTTTGTCCCACAAGGTGTGCCGCAAGCAAATGATCCTGGGTCTGGTTGGAAAAGTAAGGAACAAAACTGCCAGGAAGCGAGGTCGAGAAAGGACTACAGGTGATGAAGGCCTCCTCAATGGAAAAACCACACATCATCCAAGTTCACGAAGGCGAAAAAACGAAGGTTTGTTCTGACGGAAAAGTTAAAGGTGGGAGAAAGGAGACTTCTTTTTATTGTGATACTTGCCCTAGGAAATCTGGTTTGCATCCTAAAGACTGCTTTGCTAAGTACCACACTTTGAAAATGTACTGCTAGGTGCTTCCTGAAAAACCAAAAGATCAAGATATACTGCATTAACAGGTAACTTTTTTACAATGACATTATTTTGTGTTTCATGTTCATAACGCGTTTACTTTAATAAAATTTATTTTACCTGTTGGGGAAGTAAGGGTAAAAAAATATTGGACAACAAAGGGTTAAAATCAAAGCAATTCCCAATATATCGTATTGGCTGGCCCTTAAATAGAATTAGCTAAATTCTTCCCTTTTTTGCCTGTGAAATGGGCAGGCATCTTAAATCAACATTTACCTTAACACCATAAAATTCGTCTTTCCTTTGATTTATTTGATCATCAAAGTTCTTCATAATGCTGTATAGCGATGGAGAGGAGCAAGACTTACTTTCAAATAGCAAAATTTTTTCATGAAAGATAACAACCTCATGATTTATGTACAAAATACAAATAAATATCTGCTACAGATATACATATATTTATATGCAAGCTCTGTTTCTCCACCACATGCAGTAAATTTCCATATTAGTATGCCACACATTTTTTGCCTTTCTTTAAAAAGTAACGTTTTAGGACAGGCCACTTTTCTACAAGCTGACTGCTGGATATAATGACAACCTTGTTGGAACATGGCAAGGAATTTCCACTTGTTCTAGTTCCACAAATTCTACATTTTTTTGTAAATTTTTATGAATGAAGTTTCCACATTCGTGCTTAAAACCTTTGATGCATTCTTAACTAGAGTTGCCACCTCTAGAGTTTGCTAGGGAAGGACAGCCACACACACTTGCTGGAAACAATGTAATGAGGGTGGCATGTTTTCAGGGGGATTGCGGAGAAATAAGTGAAAATATTGCTTGAAAATGTTTTTATTCATGAGTTAAAATAAAAAAGTAAATAAAGCTTTGCACCTATATGATTATAATTAGTCAAATTAATTCATCTTTTTATAATTATATTTTTGTTGCGACCTAGCCGCGCATAGAAGTGATTCATCCTCTTTTATATGTTCCTAAAACTTGGTGCATGTAGATTTTATATTGAAATAAATTAGCAATTATTTTATAATTAAACTAGTGTTACATTTGTTTCTTTTATCCCTCCATTTTATATTCATTACACTAAAAATTCGCTCAGAATACTCAGAGGTTCCAGGAAAACTTAAAATATAAGAAATTATTACAAATGTGTTTATCAATTTAAAATCAAGACTCTTGAATAAAAAATGCCATTTTTGTAGGTTTTTTTGCATCATTTGTACTCATCGGAGTTGTAAATTAAAGTAAAATTATCGGATAAAGTTCCCACTTCATGGAAAAGCTCATATATATTCAGTTGCAAATTTTCTTTTAATTTTTCCTCAACCTTCAAAAAATCTTGAAAACTTGGAAGTTTGTAGTTTGGAAAACTCAGTGTAGAAAATAAATAAAATAATGTAATTACATTAAAGTCAAAGTGTTTTTCAATGTGTTCTTGTGCATTGTCAAGGAATAATAAAAAATCATCATCCAATTTGTCATGTTCTCTTTGGACAGTTATATTTTTTATTTTTTTATTAGTTTCATAAGTTTTTTTAGCGTTCTTTACCAGCGAAGCGGTAATAGCGGAACGCCTTATGGGCATGTCTGATCCGTCCGTCCGTCCGTCGTAACTTTCATCTCCTAAACCGCTGGACGGATTGTAACTTAATTAGGTATGAGCGATCTTTATTAAAATGTATCGCCCAATTGTAATTTTCAACTGAATCCGTCAGTCAGAACTTCCAGTTTACATAAATACATTAATAAAATTATGCTCGTATCTCGTTAAAAGGTCAAGGTCAAGCAACAATGAAATATCAAACTTTTATCTCCCTAGCTCTTATATGATCTGTAATGTATAGTTTAAAAAAATATTCGGATAGAGAACAACATCTACTATAAAAAAGTCCGCGAGGCAAGGTAAGTACGAGTTATGGTTTCGGAGATAATAATTCGAGAAAGTCCCTAGCAAAACATCACATATTTTGTTTACATCGAACGCTCAGCAAACAACAATTAAAAATCCATATATTTCTCTCCCATTCCCTTATATGATCTGCGAGATAGAGATTAACAGATTTATTCGGATAGAGGACATAATTTAGTAAAAGATATATAGACGTTCCTTACAGAGGAGGAGGAGGATGATATTACATACTAGTAGAAGGTGCTTGCATACTGCAAGCAATTCATCTCACCTTGAAAAAACATTAATTTTTCAGACAGATATTTCATCATTACAAATATTCTATTAATTCTAAAGTTTTCACCTCCGCAGCGATTTTCGTTTTTCCCATATGTAAAAATAATAGTTTAAAACAATCCCCAAATGTTGAAATATTATACATTTTACACTTTCTCTATTATGGGGTACTAATGCTATACCTTTCAGCCAAATTTTAAAGTTATAGAACTTCTAGAAGTAAAATAATATTTTTCTAATTGTTTAATATTAAAACATTTTTAACTGCTGCTGCAATATATACATGGAGAGATTGAAATGTTTATATGTGCAAATACACTGTTCTGTAAAAAAACTGAAAATGGCAGCTTCCTAGCTCATCCCGTAGTACCTAAAAAATTATTAAACTTTAATGTACAAATGGGGTAAAAACAACCCATAAAATTCACAATTTTAAAATTTTCGATTTTTATAGTTGGATATAAGAAAAGTTCTATAATCTTGCAAAATTTCAGCTTCCTAAACTTATTAGATTGGTCTACACACCGGATTCCGTTTTCCCATTCTAACTTATGGGAGATATTAAGGGGTCTATGGAGTCGAACCCAAGACACTTTAAGCAAAATGAGATAAATTCCTAATAGATATTGCGGTCATCTAGCAACCCTGAAAATTTCATCTTTCTAGCTTACCGGCAAGAGCCCATAATTAATTTACAAAAATGGCGCAATGCTTTTCTTATGGGAAAAAACGCAAATTTCGGAATTTCTAGAGTCGAACTCATGTCACTTAGGTAAAAAGTCTCATTTTATCTGAAAGTTTCTCTATCATATCTACAAAAACCAAAACTTTCAGAACTCTAGCTCTTGAAGTTTGGGCTGGACATTAGTATCCTCCTGTTATCTTTCTATATAGACGTTCCTTACAGAGGAGGAGGAGGAGGATATAACATACTAGTAGTTGGTGCTTGCATACTGCAAGCATTTCATCTCACCTTGAAAAAACATTCAATTTTCAGACAGACATTTTTATCATTACAAATATTCTTTTAATTCTAAAGATTTCAACGTCGCAGCGATTTTTGTTTTTCCCACATGGAAAAATGATAGATTTAAAAATCCCCAAATGATGCAATTTTAAAAATTTGACACTTTTCTTCATCATGGGGTACTAATGCTACATATTTTAGCCATATTTTAAAGTTGTAGATTTCTAGAAGTATAATAATATTTTTCTAATTGTTTAAATTTAAATAATTTTTAACGGCCGCCACATTTCATATATGCTAAAATTGAAATGTTTATTTGTGCAAATTCACTACTCTGTAAATTATTTGTAAATTTCAGCTTCCTAGCTCATCCCGTAGTACCTAAACAGTTATCCAATTGTTTAAAATTTAAGAATTTTTAACTGCCAAACAAATTAAAATATAAAAATTTTTATAGTCCATATTTCGTTTTTTAATGAATTCTACATATAAAAAAAAATTCAAATCTGTAGTACATGCGGAAATACATAAACCATGAAATTTTGTATAACATTTGCGAATTTTTAGCGGCCGAATTGTTGCACTTTTTGAAGATTTTCGTTTTTTCTAGTCGGTTTTGTCCAAAATCCTACCTAAGAAAAAAATTTCGAATCTCCAGCTCATCTGGAAGTGCGTAAACATTAGTATCATCCTATATGTTATATATGTTATATATCATTACTAGTAGTTAGTGCTTGCATACTGCAAGCATATCATCTCACCTTGAAAAAGCATTCATTTCTCAGACAGATATTTCATCATTTAAAATATGTTTTTATTTCTAAAGATTTCACCTCCACAGCGATTTTCGTTTTTCCCACATGTAAAGATAATAGTTTAAAAAACTTCCCAAATGTTGCAATTTAAAAAATTTTTCACTTTCTCCATTATGGGGTACCAATGCTACACATTTCCGCCAGATTTTAAAATTGAAGCACTTCTGGAAGTGAAATAATATTTTTCTAATTGTTTAAATTTAAATAATATTTAACGTCCACCGCAAGTTATATAAGTAAAAATTGAAAAGTTTATTTGTGCAAATTTAATATACTGTAATTAATTTGAAAAATTCAGCTTCCTTGCTCATCCCGTAGTACCTAAACAGCTATCCATTTCTTTAAAGTTTAAGAATTTTTAACTGCCAAACAAATTCAAATATCAAAATTTGTGTAATCCATATTTCGTTTTTTTTATGAATTCTACTAATAAAAAAATTTCAACTACGTAGCACATGCGGAAATAAATAATCCATGAAATTTTGTTTAAACAATTGCGAATTTTTAGCGGCCTAATCGTTGCACTTTTTCAAGATTTTCGTTTTTTCTAGTCGGTTTTGCACAAAATCCTACCTAAGAAAAAGAGTTCGAATCTCCAGCTCGTCTGGAAGTGCCTAAACATTAGTATCCTCCTGTTATCATTCTATATAGACGTTCCTTACAGAGGAGGAGGAGGAGGATATAACATACTAGTAGTTGGTGCTTGCATACTGCAAGCATTTTATCTCACATTAAAAGAACATTCATTTTTCAGACAGACATTTCATCATTACAAATATTCTTTTAATTCTAAAGATTTCACCTTCGCAGAGATTTTCGTTTTCCCACATGTAAAAATAATAGTTTAAAACAATCCTCAAATGTTGTAATTTTAAAAATTTTACGCTTTCTTCATTATGGGGTACTAATGCTACACATTTTAGCCAAATTTTAAAGTTGTAGCATTTCTAGAAGTAAAATAATATTTTTCTAATTGTGAAAATTTAAATAATTTTTAACGGCCGCCCAAATATATATATGGTTCAATTGAAATGTTTATTTGTGCAAATTTACTACTCTGTAAGTGATTTGAAAATTTCAGCCTCTTAGCTCATCCCGTAGTACCTAAACAGTTATCCATTTGTTTAAAATTTAAAAATTTTTAACTGCCAAACAAATTAAAGTATCAAAATTTGTATAATCCTGATTTCGTTTTTTTATGAATTCTACTAATAAAAAAATTTCAACTCCGTAGCACATGCGGAAATACATAAACTATAAGAATTTGTTTAAACTATTGCGAATTGTTGCACTTTTTCAAGATTATCGTTTTTTCTAGTCGGCTTTGCACAAAATCCAACCTATTAAAAAAATTTCGAATCTCCAACACATCTGGAAGTGCCTAAAAGTTAGTATCCTCCTATCATTCTATATAGACGTTCCTTACAGAGGAGGAGGAGGATATAACATACTAGTAGTTGGTGCTTGCATTCTGCAAGCATGTCATCTCAACAAAAAAACATTCATTTTTCATATTTCATGATTACAAATTTTTTTTATTCATAGGTTTCACCCTCGCAGAGATTTACGTTTTTCCCTTATGTAAAAATAATAGATTAAAACAATCCCCAAACTTTGAAATTTTAAGAATTTTATACATTCTCCATTATGAGTTACTAATTCTACACATTTCTGCCTAATTTTAAAGTTGTAGTACCTCTAGAAGTGAAATAATATTTTCCAATTGTTTAAATTTTAAACATTTTTAATGGCCGCCGCAAAATGTATATGGAGAGATTCAAATGTTTATTTGTTCAAGTGCGCTACGCTGTAAATAACTTGAATTTTTCAGCTTTCTAGCTCATCCCGTAATGTCTAAACAGTTATCTATTTGTTTAAATTTTTAGAATTTTTAACTTCCAAACAAATTAAAATATCAAAATTTTTATAATCCCTATTTCGTTTTTTTAAGAGTTCTACTTATAGAAAAAATTTCAACTCCGTAGCACATGCGGAAATACATAATCCTTGAAAATTTGTTTAAACAATTGCGAATTTTTAGTGGCCGCATTGTTGCACTTTTTCAAGATTTTCGTTTTTCTAGTCGGTTTTGCACAAAAACCTACCTATAAAAAAAATTTCGAATCTATAGCTCATCTTGAAGTGCCTAAACATTAGTATCCTCCTATATGTTATATGAATGTTATATCCTCCTACTCTGTAAGAGTCGTCGATATATAATGACTAGTAGTTGGTGCTTGCATACTGCAAGTATTTCATCTCACCTTGAAAAAACATTCATTTTTCAGACAGACAATTCATCATTACAAACAGTCTTTTAATTCTAAAGATTTAACCTCCGCAGCGATTTTCGTTTTTCCCACATGTAAAAATAATAGTTTAAAACAATCCCCAAATGTTGCAATTTTAAACATTTTACACTATCTTCATTATGGGATACTAATGCTACACATTTTAGCAAAATTTTAAAGTTGTAGTACTTCTAGAAGTGAAATAATATTTTTCCAATTGTTTAAATTTTAAACATTTGTAACGGCCGCCACAATAAGTTTATGGAGAGATTCAAATGTTTATTTCTGCAAATACATTACTCTGTATGTAACTTTAAAATTTCAGCTACCTAGCTCATCCCGTATTGTCTAATCAGTTATCTATTTGTTTAAACTTTAAGAATTTATAACTGCCAAACAAATTACAATGTCAAAATTTGTATAATCCTTATTTCTTTTTTTTTACAAATCCTACCTCTAAAAAAATTTCAGCTCCGTAGCACATTCGGAAATACATAAACCTTGAAAATTTGTTTAAAACAATTGCGAATTCTTAGCTGTCGCATTGTTGCACTTTTTCAAGATTTTCGTTTTTTCTAGTCGGTTTTGCACGAAATCCTACCTAAGAAAAAGATTTCGAATCTCCAGCTCGTCTGGAAGTGCCTAAACATTAGTATCCTCCTGTTATCATTCTATATAGACGTTCCTTACAGAGGAGGAGGAGGATAAAAGGTACTAGTACTAGCATTTCATCTCACATTAAAAGAACATTCATTTTTCAGACAGACATTTCATCATTACAAATATTCTTTTAATTCTAAAGATTTCATTTCTGCAGCGATTTTCGTTTTTCCCATATGTAAGAATAATAGTTTAAAACAATCTCCAAATGTCACAATTTTAAAAGTTTTACACTTTATTCATTATAAGGTTCTAATGCTACACATTTTAGCCAAATTTTCAAGTTGTAGCACTTCTAGAAATAAAATAATATTTTTCTAATTGTTTAAATTTAAATAATTTTTAACGGCCGCCGAAATACATATATGGTAAAATTGAAATGTTTATTTGTACAATTTTACTATACTGTAAATAATTTGAAAATTTTAGCCTCCTAGCTCATTCCATAGTACCTAAACAGCTATCTATTTGTTTATGTTTTAAGAATTTTTAACTGCCAAACAAATTAAAATATCAAAATTTATATATCCCTATTTCGTTTTTTTAAGAATTCTACTTTAAAAAAATTTCAACTCCGTGGCACATTCGGAAATATATAAACCTTGAAAATTTGATTAAACAATTGCGAATTTTTAGCGGCCGCATTGTTGCACTTTTTAAAGATTTTCGCTTTTTCCAGTCGGTTTTGCACAAAATTCGACCTATGAAAAATATTTCGAATCTGCAGCTTATTTGGAAAAGCCTAAACATTAGTTATATGTTATCTATTATATATCGACGACTCTTACAGAGGAGGATATAACATACTAGTAGTTGGTGATTGCATTCTGCAAGCATATCATCTCAACATAAAAAAACATTCATTTTTCATATTTCATCATTACACATTTTATTAATTGTAAATATTTCACCTCCAGAGCGATTTTCGTTTTTTCCTTATGTAAAAATAATAGATTAAAACAAACCCCAAATGTTGCAATTTAAAAAATTTTATACTTTCTTCATTATGGGGTACTGATGCTACACATTTTACCAAAATTTTAAAGTTGTAATACTTCTAGAAGTGAAATAATATATTTCTAATTTTTTAAAATTTAAACATATTTAACGGCCTCCGCAATATGTTTATGGAGAGTTTCAAATGTTTATTTGTGCAAATTCTTTACTCTGTACATATATATATATATAATCCCGATTTCGTTTTTTTAAGAATTCTACTTACTAAAAAAATTTCAACTCCGTAGCACATTTGGAAATACATAAACCTTGAAAATTTGTTTAAATAACTGCGAAATTTTAGAGGCCGCATTGTTGCACTTTTTCAAGATTTTCGATCTTTTCAGTCGGTTTTGCACAAAATCCTACCTAAGAAAAAAATTTCGAACCACCAGCTCATCAGTAAGTGCCTAAACATTAGTATCCTCCTATATACTCCTCCTCTGTAAGAGTCGTCGATATATAACATACTAGTAGCTGGTGCTTGCATACTGCAAGCATTTCATAACACCTTGAAAAAACATTCATTTTTCAGACAGACATTTCATCATTACAAATGTTTTTTAATTCTAAAGATTTCACCACTGCAGCGATTTCCGTTTTCCCCAAATGTAAAAATAATAGTTTTAAACAATCCCCAAATGTTGCAATTTTAAATATTTTACACTATCTTCATTATAAGGTACTAATGCTACACATTTTAGCCAAATTTTAAAGTTCTAGCACTTCCAGAAGTCAAATAATATTTTCTAATTGTTTAAATTTAAATAATTTTTAATTGCCGCCAGAATTCATATATGGTAAAACTGAAATGTAAATTTGTGTAAATTCACTACTCTCTAAATAATTTGAAGATTGCAGCTTCCTAGCTCATCCAGTAGTACCTAAACAGTTATCTATTTGTTTAAATTTTAAGAATTTTTAACTTCCAAACAAATTAAAATATCAAAATTTATATAATCCCTGTTTCGTTTTTTTAGGAATTTTTACTTATGAAAAAAATTTCAGCTCCATAGCCCATTCGGAAATGCCTAAACCATGAAAATTTGTTTAAACAATTGCGAATGTTCAGCGGACGCATTGTTGCACTTTTTCATGATTTTCGTTTTTTATAGTCGGTTTTGCACAAACTCCTACCTAAGAAAAAAATTTCGAATCTCCAGCACATCTGTAATAGACTAAACATCCTCCTATATCCTCCTCAGACGAGCTGGAGATTCGAAATCTTTTTCTTAGGTAGGATTTTGTGCAAAACCGACTAGAAAAAACGAAAATCTTGAAAAAGTGCAACTATTCGGCCGCTAAAAATTCGCAATTGTTTAAACAAATTTTCAAGGTTTATATATTTCCTAATGTGCCACGGAGTTGAAATTTTTTTTATAAATAGAATTCTTAAAAAAACGAAATAGTTATTATACAAATTTTGATATTTTAATTTGTTTAGCAGTTAAAAATTCTTAAAGTTTAAACAAATAGATAAGCTTAAATTTTCAAATTATTTACAGAGTAGTGAAATTGCACAAATAAAAATTTCAATTTCACCATACTTGAATTGCGGCGGCCGTTAAAATTATTTAAATTTAAACAATTAGAAAAATATTATTTTACTTATAGAAGTGCCACAACGTTAAAATTTGGTTAAAATGTGTAGCATTATTACCTTATAGTGAACAAAGTGTAAAACTTTTAAAATTGCAACATTTGGGGATTGTTTTAATCTATTATTTTTACATGTGGGAAAAACGCAAATCGCTGCGGAGGTGAAATCTTTAGAAATAAAAGAAAATTTGTAATGATGAAATGTCTGTCTGAAAAATGAATGTTTTTTCAAGGTGATATGAAATGTTTGCAGTATGCAAGCACCAACTACTAGTCATTCTATATAGGCGTTCCTTACAAATGAGGAGGAGAAGGATATAACATAATATATAGGAGGATACTAATGTTTAGGTACTTCCAGATGAGCTCGAGATTCGAAATTTTTTTCATAGGTACGATTTTGTGCAAAACCGACTAGAAAAAACGACAATCTTGAAAAAGTGCAACAATGCGGCCGCTAAAAATTCGCAAATTTTCAAGGTTTATGTATTTTAGAATGTGCCACCGAGTTGAAATTTTTTATAAGTAGAATTCTTAAAAAAAAGAAATGGGGATTATATAAATTTTGATATTTTAATTTGTTTGGCAGTTAAAAATTCTTAAAATTTAAACAAATGGATAACTGTTTAGGTACTACGGTATGAGCTAGGAAGCTGAAATTTTCAAATAATTTACAGAGTAGTGAATTTGCACAACTAAACATTTCAATTTCACCATATACGAATTGAGGCGCGCGTTAAAAATTATTTAATTTAAAACAATTAGAAAAATATTATTTTACTTCTAGAAGTGCTACAACTTTAAAATTTGTCTAAAATGTGAAGCATTAGTAGTTTATAATGAAGACAGTGTAAAATTTTTAAAATTGCAACATTTGGGGATTTTTTAAACTATTATTTTTACATCTAGGAAAAACTAAAATCACTGCGGAGGTGAATTATTTAGAATTGAAAGAATATTTGTAATGATGATGATGATGATGATGATGATGATGATGATATCTGTCTGAAAAATTAATGTTTTTCCAAGGTGAGATGAAATGCTTGCAGTATGCAAGCACCAACTACTTGTATGTTATATCCTCTGCATGAAACGTTATATGTTCCGAAAGTTGCGTTTTTTCCCATAAGAAAAGCATTGCGCCATTTTTGTAAATTAATTATGGGCACTTGCCGGTAAGCTAGAAAGATGAAATTTTCAGTGTTGCTAGATGGCCCCAATATCTATTAAGAATTATTGTCACTTTTGCTTACAGTGTCTTGGGTTCGACTCCATAGACCCCGAAATATCTCCCATAAGTTAGCATGGGAAAACGCAATCCAGTGTGTAGACCAATCTAATAAGTTTAGGAAGCTGAAATTTTGCAAGATTATAGAACTTTTCTTATATCCAACTATAAAAATCGAAAATTTTAAAATTGTGAATAATGGGGTTGTTTTAACCCCATTTGAACATTAAAGTTTAATAATTTTTTAGGTACTATGGGATGAGCTGGAATTTTTAAATTATTTACAGAACAGTGCATTTGCACAAATAAACATTTCAATCTCTCCATATATATACATTGCGGCAACCTTTAAAAATGTTTAAATTTTAAACAATTAGAAAAATATGATTTTACTTCTAAAAGTGCTACAACTTTTAAATTTGACTGAAATGTGTAGCATTAGTGCCCCATAATGGAGAAAGTGTAAAAATTTTAAAATTGCAACATTTGAGGATTGTTTTAAACTATTATTTTTACAAGTGGGAAAAACGAAAATCGCTGCGTAGGTGAAATCTTTAGAATTAATAGAATATTTGTAATAATGAAATATCTGTGTGAAAAATTAATGTTTTTACAAGGTGAGATGAAATGCATGCAGTATGCAAGCACCTTATACTAGTATGTTATATCCTCCTCCTCTGTAAGGAACGTCTATATAGAATGATGCTATATGTTAGATGTTATATCCTCCTCTGTAAGTGTCGTCGATATATAATGATAGGAGGATACTAATGTTTATGCACCTCCGGATGAGCTGGGGATTCGAAATTTTTTTCTTAAGTAGGATTTTGTGCAAAACGACTAGACAAACGGAAATCTTTAAAAAGTGCAACAATGCGGCCGCTAAAAATTCGCAATTGTTTAAACAAATTTTCAAGGTTTATATATTTCCTAATGTGCCACGGAGTTGAAATTTTTTTTATAAATAGAATTCTTAAAAAAACGAAATAGATATTATACAAATTTTGATATTTTAATTTGTTTAGCAGTTAAAAATTCTTAAAGTTTAAACAAATAGATTAGCTTAAATTTTCAAATTATTTACAGAGTAGTGAAATTGCACAAATAAAAATTTCAATTTCACCATACTTGAATTGCGGCGGCCGTTAAAATTATTTAAATTTAAACAATTAGAAAAATATTATTTTACTTATAGAAGTGCCACAACGTTAAAATTTGGTTAAAATGTGTAGCATTATTACCTTATAGTGAACAAAGTGTAAAACTTTTAAAATTGCAACATTTGGGGATTGTTTTAATCTATTATTTTTACATGTGGGAAAAACGCAAATCGCTGCGGAGGTGAAATCTTTAGAAATAAAAGAAAATTTGTAATGATGAAATGTCTGTCTGAAAAATGAATGTTTTTTCAAGGTGATATGAAATGTTTGCAGTATGCAAGCACCAACTACTAGTCATTCTATATAGGCGTTCCTTACAAATGAGGAGGAGAAGGATATAACATAATATATAGGAGGATACTAATGTTTAGGTACTTCCAGATGAGCTCGAGATTCGAAATTTTTTTCATAGGTACGATTTTGTGCAAAACCGACTAGAAAAAACGACAATCTTGAAAAAGTGCAACAATGCGGCCGCTAAAAATTCGCAAATTTTCAAGGTTTATGTATTTTAGAATGTGCCACCGAGTTGAAATTTTTTATAAGTAGAATTCTTAAAAAAAAGAAATGGGGATTATATAAATTTTGATATTTTAATTTGTTTGGCAGTTAAAAATTCTTAAAATTTAAACAAATGGATAACTGTTTAGGTACTACGGTATGAGCTAGGAAGCTGAAATTTTCAAATAATTTACAGAGTAGTGAATTTGCACAACTAAACATTTCAATTTCACCATATACGAATTGAGGCGCGCGTTAAAAATTATTTAATTTAAAACAATTAGAAAAATATTATTTTACTTCTAGAAGTGCTACAACTTTAAAATTTGTCTAAAATGTGAAGCATTAGTAGTTTATAATGAAGACAGTGTAAAATTTAAAATTGCAACATTTGGGGATTTTTTAAACTATTATTTTTACATCTAGGAAAAACTAAAATCACTGCGGAGGTGAATTATTTAGAATTGAAAGAATATTTGTAATGATGATGATGATGATGATGATGATGATGATGATGATGATGATATCTGTCTGAAAAATTAATGTTTTTCCAAGGTGAGATGAAATGCTTGCAGTATGCAAGCACCAACTACTTGTATGTTATATCCTCTGCATGAAACGTTATATGTTCCGAAAGTTGCGTTTTTTCCCATAAGAAAAGCATTGCGCCATTTTTGTAAATTAATTATGGGCACTTGCCGGTAAGCTAGAAAGATGAAATTTTCAGTGTTGCTAGATGGCCCCAATATCTATTAAGAATTATTGTCACTTTTGCTTACAGTGTCTTGGGTTCGACTCCATAGACCCCGAAATATCTCCCATAAGTTAGCATGGGAAAACGCAATCCAGTGTGTAGACCAATCTAATAAGTTTAGGAAGCTGAAATTTTGCAAGATTATAGAACTTTTCTTATATCCAACTATAAAAATCGAAAATTTTAAAATTGTGAATAATGGGGTTGTTTTAACCCCATTTGAACATTAAAGTTTAATAATTTTTTAGGTACTACGGGATGAGCTGGAATTTTTAAATTATTTACAGAACAGTGCATTTGCACAAATAAACATTTCAATCTCTCCATATATATACATTGCGGCAACCTTTAAAAATGTTTAAATTTTAAACAATTAGAAAAATATGATTTTACTTCTAAAAGTGCTACAACTTTTAAATTTGACTGAAATGTGTAGCATTAGTGCCCCATAATGGAGAAAGTGTAAAAATTTTAAAATTGCAACATTTGAGGATTGTTTTAAACTATTATTTTTACAAGTGGGAAAAACGAAAATCGCTGCGTAGGTGAAATCTTTAGAATTAATAGAATATTTGTAATGATGAAATATCTGTGTGAAAAATTAATGTTTTTACAAGGTGAGATGAAATGCATGCAGTATGCAAGCACCTTATACTAGTATGTTATATCCTCCTCCTCTGTAAGGAACGTCTATATAGAATGATGCTATATGTTAGATGTTATATCCTCCTCTGTAAGTGTCGTCGATATATAATGATAGGAGGATACTAATGTTTATGCACCTCCGGATGAGCTGGGGATTCGAAATTTTTTTCTTAAGTAGGATGTTGTGCAAAACGAGTAGACAAACGGAAATCTTGAAAAAGTGCAACAATGCGGCTGCAAAAAATTCGCAATTGTTTAAACAAAATTTCAAGGTTTATGTATTTTCCAAAGTGCTACGGAGTTGAAATTTTTTTTAGAGGTAGTATTTGTAAAAAAACGAAATAGTGATTATAGAAGTTTTGATATTTTGATTTTTTTTATGTTAAAAATTCTTAAAATTAAAAAAATAGATAACGGTTTGGTACTACGGGATGAGTTAGGAAGCTGAAATTTTCAAGTTATTTACAGATTAGTGCATGTGCACAAATAAACATTTTAATCTCTCCATAAATATATTGCGGCGGCCGTTAAAAATGTTTAAATTTCAAACAATTAGTAAAATATTTTTGCACTTCTAGAAGTGCTACAACTTCAAAATTTGGCATAAATGTGTAGCATTAGTACCCTATAATGAAGATAGTGTAAAAGTTTTAAAATTGTAACATTTGGGGATTGTTTTAAACTATTATTTTTACATGTGGGAAAAACGAAAATCGCTGCGGAGGTGAAATATTTAAAATTAAAAAAATATTTGTAATGATGATGATGATGATGATGATGATGATATCTGTCTGAAAAATTAATGTTTTTCCAAGGTGAGATGAAATGCTTGCATTATGCAAACACCTTCTACTAGTATATATATATATATATATATATATATATATATATATATAAGGCTTACTGATAGACGAATTTGAAAGTTTGCAACGCGACATCTCCGTATCGACTGGGCCGATTTTCACGAATTTTTCACTGAAAGATTAAGCGAAATCTCAAAGACGTTTTATGCTTAATTTTATTATTCTAACTTAAGATTTTTCAAAGATACGGCGATTTCTCCGCTAACACTCATTTTACTACGCTACTTAATGACTTTCGGCGGGCGGTGGGAGGGGTGAGTGAAAGAGGGGCGGGCGGTGGGAGGGGTGAGTGAAAGAGGGGCGTGCGGTGGGAGGGGTGAGTGAAAGGGAGGCGGGTGCAATCCTGAATCGCACCCGGGCTACGCCGGGTCACACAGCTAGTTATAGGATAATCTCTTTTTATATCTCTTACCATTAAACATTCCCTGAAGAAAAATGTCGTTACATAAATTAATTAAATTGTATAATGAATTTTAATTTTAATAAAAATCATTTTTACAGATTTTCAACCTACACTTTGTGAAAGTGTGTAGAATTAATGAAATAAATAATATTTATATTTGACTTTCGTATAAAAACTGCAAAAAAACCAACCTAATATTCACATAAATGAAATCTTCATATCTTTTAGACGAAATTAATGATCAAATACAAGTTCGAATTTGCAAAAGATTCTCTTAAATTACACACTAAATTAGTTATTCTATATATAAATGAAAGTAATAATCAGTGATGGTGAGTAACTGAGTAAAAGTAATTGAGTTACCGGTAACGATTACTTTTTGAGTATTTATCTACTTGTAATCATTACTTTAAAAAATGTAATTAATTCTTGTAATGTACTTTTATTGCAGACAAGTAATAGTTACATTTCAGTAATCGTTACTTGTTATTCTTAGAATTTTTTTTGTGAAAAGGTACGGGTTCGATATAGCTATCGAATTGACACAAAAAGCATGATGTCAGCCAATGGTAACACGATATCTATTTCGACCGGAAATGCCGGCGTCGATTATTAGCAATTAGATATTTTTCCAAGCATCCTTAATTGAGAATTTACGCATTGGTAATGGAAACGTGTATAGTAGAGGTCCTTACACCAGGGGGAGAGAAAATTAGAAGACGATGGGTTTAATATGAAGCTTTTCCGCTAGAGGAATGGCAAAATTTGAGATTCATGTATTGTTGCAACTATTTTGTTGTAAAAATTAAACTCAAAATATATTTGATTTTGTTCTAAACTAGCTACATCTTTATATTACTCTAGGAACTTATGACCTTTATCTGGCTAGATCTAAGGTTTTATATTAATGATAAATAAATTTTTTCTTACAATAATATGATAATTCTGACTGATATGCATAAAAACAGTAAAGATAAGACAATGGTTGATTTAAACCAGTGGCGGCCGATGGCATAGGGCCATGGACCTACCAAAATTCACAGAAAGAAAAAAGCGCTGTAAATAATTGTTTTTGAACAGATTATTTCATTTTTGAGTCTTGAATAAGTTTAATTTGTCGTGAAGCAGCACAATACACCGATTGGTAAGAGAATTTACGGGAGGAGTGGACTGCGAGTCCGGCGGGGAATTCCCCACTCCAACGTGGCCACCGCCTAGCTGGCTCGGTCACAAGACATGGACGCATGCGCACTGCATGCTTTTCTCCACATCTCCTATCCTCTCAGGCTGTCTGGGTGAATACCGGATGGGTGGCAACTCTAATATAAAAATTAATGGTTCTAGTGTTGTATGCTCTCCATGTGTAAAATTTCTTTACTTACACTTAAACAAAGATCTTGATGGGTCAGAGCACACCATTATAAAAAAATTAGCAACAGGCATTTTTATGCTGCATAAATTAGCCCTTATTGTTGCTGTTAAAACTGGAATTATTATATTATGCCAAAATACATTAGTATTTTTCTTGTGGGGTTATGCCAGCTATGCTAGTAAAGCTTTTGCATTACAAAAACAAGTCATTAAAACCATGTTTAATGTTCCCCATAATACTCATGGTATTCCAAGCCATTGGTATACCTACCCTACCCTCCACCTGTATTCTTAATTGTGCAACATTTGTCAAAAATTATCCTGAAATTTTTCCTATTACCTGAAATTTTAATTACCATGATACATGCCATAAAACTGACATTCACATCAATGAATATCATTTGACCCTTTGTCAAAAAGGTTCACACCATTCTGCTTCCCAAGTCTATAATAAGCTTTCTCTGAGGGTTAAGATAATATGCTCTTTGCCTGTTAAAAAAAAAACATGTTCAAAGTTTGCTCATAAGCAAAGTTTATAATTCATTGAGTGATTATTTTAACAACTATTTGTAATCCTTTAAGTAAATTATGTAATTTGAACTTTATTACTTTTATTGTAAATGTGTTTTTTATTGTGTTTGACTTCCCCATGCCTGTACTGACCACCAGAGCAAATATATTATTATATTTATTATTATTATGGAGATTTTAAAATGTTAATATGTGCTTTTGCACCCAGCTTTATATGACTAAAAATTTCAGCTCCCTAGCTCATGCCCTAGTGCCTAAACATTTATCTATTTGGGAATAATTTTGAAAAGAGAAAAAAGTCTGCTATGAACTATCATAGCAGACCAATTTTCTCGTTTCTTTGAGGACATCCATTGGGGCAGTTTGATACTAGCTTGGCTAGTTCCATCCCAACCAAGAAAACATCTGCATTCAGAACTGAGAAACTTTATCTGATATGATAGTTCAGTGGTAGAATATCCGCTCGGCAAGTGGAAGACCTGGGTTTGATTCCCGGTCATAGCAGACTTTTTCCTCTTTTCAAAATTATTTCCAACTTTACAGATTATTCCATTAACCATTTATCTATTTTCTTAAAATTTAAGAATTTTTAACAGCCAAATAAATTAATATATCAGAATATCTAAATTGCCTATTCAATTATTATGCAAATTCTACCTTTAAAGAAAATTTAAGCTTAGTAACACATTTAGAAATACATAAATATTAAATATTTGCTTAAACCCCTGCAAATTTTTAGCTACTGCATTATTTAACTTTTTTGAGATTGGTGATTTTTCTGGGTGGTCATGCTCATAATCCTACCAAAACAAATATTTTTAAGTCTCTAGCTCATCTTAAAGTGCCTAAACATTCACTGTTATTTCAATAATACCTTTTCTGTTTTCATTGTGTAAGTAATGATAATAATGTTGTGTATCACAAATATTACAAAGATAAAAGGCATTGAAGAAAAAATTCTGATTAGAAGACCAGGGTTCGACTCCAGGGTATAATCTCTTTTCCTTATAAGATAACATGCCTCAAATCCCCGAAGCATTTACTGGAGCAAAATTTTAAATTTTAACAAATATTATCTATATTTGTTAAAATTTAAAATTTATTATTATCATTAATTATTTATCATTCAAATAGAATGGCTATACAAATTATTCTTTATTTTCAGATTAAAATTGTTCATAGTATAGATATTTCCCTAGTATTCTTAAAATTGCAAATTTTATGGATGCTTTTTCTTCAATATTGTCCCACAAGGAGAAGAATGAACATCAGTGCAAAGGTGCAAAATTTGAATTAAAATAATAATAATGAAGTATCTCTCTAAAAATTAATGTTTTACAAGGTGAGATGAAATGCTTGCAGAATGCAAACACCAATTACTTGTAACAGATATATATATATATATATATATATATATATATATATATATATATATATATATATATACTATACTAGGAGGATACTAATATTTAGGCACTTTCAGATATGCTATAGACTTGAAATTTTTATGCAGGTAGGACTACGATAAGGAGCTGAAAATTTTCATTTATTTAGAACTTGGTGAATTAGCAAACAATAACATTTGAAAATCTCCATTAATTTGTTATTACGATCGTTAAAATTTTTTAAAAATTTAAACAAAAATGATAAATAATGTTGTACTTCTAGATGTGTTATGACATTATAATTTGTTAGAAATGTGTGGTATTGTTGCGAATGCCATTGATGTGGCGGTAGCGTGGGGTTCAGGAGTGATTGGTTAGCATGTCCAGAAGTTTGCACAGCAGACAGTTAGTGCGGGAGTGTTGTGATTTTCGCGGTGATAGAGGTAGATCCGAGTGAATCAGTTTACCAATCAAGTGATATAGCACGTAGGTTGCTTTGTTATATCGCGTAAACGCGGGACATCCACAACATTTGGTGTCAGAAATGGGATCATTGCCTGGTGTACTTGGACAATATTTTGGTGTTTGCCAAAAGCTTCAAATATCACCTGCGATGTATGGAGGCTGTCCTCGGAGCAATCGAGTTTGCAGGGCTGACGTTTCGGCCCGAGAAGTGTCATTTTGCAATGGCTTACCTGAAGTTTCTGGGTCATCGGGTGTATCGTGGGGGCCTGAAACCGGATCCAGCTAAGGTTCAGGGAATCGGGAACTTTCCTACTCCGAGGAATGTTCAGAGCGTTCGTGAGTTCCTGGGAATGTCGAGCTATTACCCCCAGTTTGTAGCAGGATTCGCGTCCATCGCAAGGCCACTGCACGGCCCGCTGAAGAAGGGAAGACAGTGGAGATGGGGAGCAGCAGAAGAGCAAAACTTCCAGCGGCTCAAGCGGTGCCTTACGTCGGCCCCGGCGTTGCAGCACTTCAGTGATGATCTTCCCTGCGCAATCCACAGAGATGCCGGTTACGAGGGACTAGGAGCTGTTCTAGTACAGAACAACGGAGCAGAGGAACATCCTGTGGCTTACATCAGTCGCCGGTTAACGGTTCCCGATCTCGTTACCACAGCAACGAGTTGGAGTGCTTGGCGGTCGTATGGGCCGTTGAGAAGCTGTGCCACTGTCTTCGGGAGATCTTTCACGATGGTAACCAACAACTCTACCGTGACCTGGCTCCACATGAAGCATTCCGTGAGTGGGAGCAGGGTCGTTGGGCCATGGTGCTTCAAGAGCATGACATCAAGTACGTCCATCGGAAAGGCAAGACAAACGTCGTGGCAGACGCGCTTTCCCGCAACTCCAACGGAGCCCCCGAAGAGACCGAGATCCCGAAGGAGCTTTTCGCCGCAGCGATAAGGCCTGACGGAGTAATGACCGGAGATCTTGTACTGCAGCGACGTGCCGACGGATACCTCGGAAGGGTAATGCTGGCACTGGAGCACAATCTTGCTGCCGTCGGCAATGATTCGGAGGTACGTGGCTTCCCGAACTACGGAGCAGAAACGCGTCCAACAACCGGAAACGAAGAGTGTCTCCCGCATACAAGTTCGGGGATCTCGTCATAGTCCGACGGCATCCCAAATCCGTTGAAAAAATGTGGAAAGTTCCTTTCGAGATATATTGGTCCCTTTCTGGTGACGGCGAGATTAACGGACATAACTTATCGGGTTTCAGACTCGCCGGGCCGCCACACGCGGCGCCTATGGAAATTAATCCCTGTGTACGTCTCTCAGCTTAAATATTATCGGCCAGGCTACTACAGCGGGGATTCGGACACCGAGGACTGCAGCAAAGGAGAGGGGGCCACCAGCGAGCTTACCGGCGGAGAGGACGAAGAGGCCATCGAAGACGCGATGAGCACCGAGGAGGAGTGCAGGACAGACTGGACGAACGAAACCCGCAGGAGAAAATGTACGTCCTCGTCGCACAACCCGAAGTCCCTCTAACATAAGCTGGTTGACTACGTGACTTGCTTCTCCCACCACCCATCAGGTGTCCGAGACTGCTGAGTCACTCGAGGGCGAGTGGCATCAGGAAGGGCCGAGTGTTGCGAATGCCCACGAGATGGGAGTAGCGTGGGGCTCGGGAGTGATGGGTTAGCGCAACCGGAAGTAGTGCGGGAGTGTCGTGACGTTTGCGGTGATAGAGAAAGATCCGAGTGAATCAGTTTACCAATCAAGTGATATAGCACGTAGGTTGCTTTGTTATATCGCGTAAACACGGGACATCCGCAACAGTTTTAGTACCAAACAATGGAAAAAGTATAATATTCTTAAAATTGCAAATTTTAAAGATCGAATTTACTCCAATATTGTCCCATAAGGAAAGAAAAATCGGTGAAGAGGTGCTTACTTTTGAATTACAAAATATTTTTAATAATTAAATGTCTAAAAAATTAATGTTTTTATAGGTGAGATGAAATGCTTGCAGAATACAAGCACCATCTACTTGAACGTTATAGTTATATCATAAGTAAGAAGCAGCTTTATACAGTATAGATAGCTGTAAGCTTTATCTTATCATGCGTGTCTGATTTATCAACGAGGGATGAACCCTTTCTTTTTTCGTGGAATATTTTCTAATTTTTTATTTGATGCTCAACTTTTTTCCTTCATTTAAAAACATTTGGACCGAGTAAACTGCTTTTCAGGTCTGAAAATTGCTATTTTCTGCCTAAACTTTCTCTTGTTCTGCTAAAGAGCAGCGCCATGGCGGAGGTCTTTCTCAACCCTCTTCGTTTATCTGATCCTGGATAATTTACGGTCACATGTCAGCCGATAAACCGAATTTCTTAATCCTTTCCAGGATTCTTCTATGCGTCGTGCAGTTCGTGTATCGGGGAAAATCCTCTCTGGAATTGGTTTTCCCGAGGAAGAATAGTGTGTAGATCATTCCCGAGACATGATCTTTCCGCGGATAAGTTCCTCTTCCCAACATCTTAGTCTCTGCCACCCACATCTCTCTCTATCTTACTGTCATATTCGCTGACGCCTTATAATCACTTCCCTTTCGTCTCTTTCTTCCGGTAAAAGATCGAAGCATCCCTTTCCTCTCACTTTTAACTTATTCCGTTCTTCTCCAAATAGATTAAATAAACCATCTATTTTCATCTTATTCAAACGTTGTATCTATTGGGAACCACTCTCTCATATCCTAGCCTCCTTATCTATGTGTTTTTTCGTTCGCCCATATCAAGAGAAATGAAACTTGAGCATGGGCGTCCGCTGGGGGTAGGGGAGGGGATTGGGAGCAATGGGGGCAAGGGGGGGCAAGGTGGGGCAGTTCATTTTTTGAGATCGGGCAAGCAGATGGGGACACCCTGCAATATGCTTGAAACAAACCCCTAAAATATTAAGCCCGCCAATCCCGACTGTGAGAGCTTGCCTATCCCCTTGTCTGCGCCTGGAAAAGTTCCAGCGGACGCCCATGAAGCCCATAAAGCTAAGATATTACATTGCGCGATGGAGATATATTTTATGAGACACTTTAACTAGACTCAAAAGGAATAGTGGTATCTCTCGGGATGCTCTCGCCCGAGACCTTTTTTGGTTTGCGTGTCGCATTTAATTTTGAGAACCGAATCAGGGACACCTCTAGGCGGTAAGCTAAAAAATCAAGAAAAATATAAGCGTTTAGAGAGCGTCAAATTCGTTTCAAACACTGAAAAAACGCGGTAATACTATGGTTTTCTTTATTCTGTAATTTTTTATTTGCAAATGGAGCTGTCTAAACGACAATTGCGGCCTTCGGAGACTCTGAGATTTATCTCCTAGGTGACGCTATTCTTTTTCCTATGCAGTTTAGAGCCACATTTTTTTAATGTTCCAAATAAGCAGTTCTGATTTGAAGAAATCAGACCACTTCTCTACAAGCAAGCTTTGGAAGATCGTTGCCCCCGTCTCATACACTCTCTCTATTGGTTAAAATGTGAACCAAATTTGAGCAATAAAACTATTGGCGATGACACAATTAACAAAACATATTAATGATATGATTTCTTTATGATTTATGTACATTTAAGTAAACAATCTTTAAATGTCTTATACATTCAACATGCTTATAATCAAAGGTATCCATTATTCACTATTCGAATGTCAACATTTTTCCGAAACACATTGTCCGATCGTCAATTCGATGACTAAGCTGCTCACACACACACACACACACACAAACATCCAAGGAGAATTAAAGAGCTCTATCTACTAGGATGTGTACGATGAAAAGTATAATTTCCGTGTTTTGCAAAAATATTCATCATATTCATTGAAACTCTAAAAACGTTTGGTCCTTTCTGTGTCTGGTGTTGAACACATTCGAAGCGATAAGTTATAGAAGCCACAATATAGAAGGAAATAGAATAGGGATACACTTCTATACATGAAGACCTAGATAAGGAGTCCGAAAGTCTGCCACGGCGATTTTTTCTTTAAATTAACTTTTCGCCACTGAAGGCTCATTTGTTTGCGAATAGAGAGGGAGAAAGAGAGAGAGAGAGCGAGAGCAATTTATCCCACGCAATCCACTCATTCGAACGAAAAGAAGTTCACTTGTGTCATATATAATGATTTTTTTTTCTAGATAGAACTAAAAGACGACGTTCACACACTGATGTAGAGAATGTTCTTGTCTTTCTTCGTCTCGCAGCAGCTGCTTACCTTCAAATTGGAACAGAGACGAATAGATTGTGGTTATGTGATAAAAAAACAATAACATGAGTGCAATAATGTCACTAATTGATTTCCAAGCGACAAGCACTGAATCATGAATTTCATAAAATATTAAGTGAAACCGTTAACTTCAATCGAAAATGACATTTTTTAGCTTAACTCATACTATTGTAAAGTTCTTTTAGTTCATAATTACTCTAAAAGCTACACATACGTTTATTCCTTAAGTAAATGGATCCAGCCTATTAATATTAAAACATAAAAAAATCATTAGTTACGGAAAGATGTTGAATAAAATCTCCATTGTAAAGAATATTTTAATCTATATAACTGAAATTTGATTAGATGGAGAAGTAAAGAATAATGTGAAGAGACAATTTTACGCCAAAACAGTTATGTTATACCATTTAAATGCAATTAGCCATGAAAACATTTGATCTAAAATAAAATATAAATTTCAAAAACGTATATTTGATCGAACAAAAGTTAAGGAAAGCCGGGCAGCGCGCAAATGAACGCGTCACCCGAACCTCCAGTTCGTATTTTCACACTCACGATGCGGTGAGAGAGGCCGTCTGTTGGTCTGACGAGCACTACCGGTAGTGCAACCTCAAATTAGCCGAAGATGGGAAGCTATTACCCACGCATTGAAAACGCGGGCCCTACTCTACCACCTCCCACTGGTGGGGTAACGGGTCCCCTAAGGGAGCCGCCGAAGCAAGCCAAGTCCGCCACCCCGGGGAATGGGGCCTAGCCAGCCCCCTCCCTGACTAGTGATTGTGCTCGAGAATTCTCGTCTCAAGAATTCTAGAGAAATTCCCTTTCTTTCAAATTCTCATTTCTCGGGAAAGTTTTTTCTCCAATATTCGAGAATCTCAAAAAGATTTTCTCTAGAAATTTTTTCGTTTTAAACCATGAAGCATTTTAAAAATTTCAGCCTATTTTCCGTAGAATGTCAGTTTGTGTGACCAATATTGTGATAAGTTTATAATGACGTAGCAGTACAATCTCTAGCAGTATATATATTTTCACAGTCACACAGCTTTGTTTGTTTTGCGATCTGATTCTTCATTTATCTGGCGCTATTCTCGGCGTTGTTATTACATTGTTTATACACATTGATTCTTTGTCTCTTGTGAACAGAATATAATCCACCATTTGGTCTCTTCCAATAAACAAACTCAACTCGTTTGTTTTCACCCTCCTCTGGACGTTCGCCTTCTATGAATTTAACAATAGGAACCTTTGATTCTTCTTAAGGCATCTATTTTCCCCGATAGTACTCTCCCTCAATTCAGACGTAGTCATTATCTGAGGGACATCATTAAAAATTTTAATCAAAGATCTATGAGCTCACGACCAATATTTTCCTTACAGAGAGTGTAAATAGACTTGCTCTGAACAAGTGGCTCATATTTCATACAGGCAATGCAGTTTCTCTTACGGGATTCCGGGCTCTTTGGCCAGGGATGAGACATAAGAAGCCAGTCCGGTGTGGATTTTCACATGCAGTGAAACTTGTGAAAGGCGGAATCTGCATAAGGCGGAAACCTACCAAAGCCGGAAATCTAGAATGCGTACTGCATAATGATACCATACTTCATAGGAATGCCCCTCTGTAACACGGAACCTGCGAGACGCGGACGGAAAGGATTTCTTCTAGTAAGTTTTGTATCAAAAAGTGTAACTTGAAAGGCGGAATGAAAAATCACTACGGTTTGAGGTTTTCTGGTCCGTGCGTCGGTTTGATTGCCATGCTATTCGTCACGTGCGGTACGATGTATACCTCTATTGTTTGAAGGCACTTTCTCCTCTGGCAAGCTGGGAAATCTCGGAGTAATGGGTTTTAGTAGGAGGTGGAGGAGGACTGACCATTTCGTGCCCTCGAAGACTCAAAAAGTCTTCCCTTTGAATGGCTTTGCCCATAAAAAGGTTTAGTATTTAAGAGGGTGAAGGGGGAAGGCAAAGAAATTCTTTCGGGAACTTGGTCCCTACACACGGGGTGTCCATGAACATGGAATTCAGCCATTATGCTTCCCAGTCAGTAGGGATTCCTGCTTCCATGCGATTTTTGGCCCAAAGAGTTAGGTGAAACGGTTTATTGTCTCGTATCCCCGTGCTAGAGAAATATTAATTAAAATTAATTTTAGAATATTTTAGCATCCTTACTTCCCAATACTACTTTTAAGAAAAAGATATTTAATAAAAATTCTCAAACGGCAATTTTTTCGTTCTCGAGATTTTTCGAGAAGGAAAGATAAATTCTCGAATTCTCGGAAAAAAATATCGCGAAAAAAGAGAAATCCCGAATCTGGAGAACAGAAAAAATTCGAGAAATCACAATCACTATTCCAGACCTTACCGATATCCGCCGGGAGAGGTTGGTCCTCCCATGAGTGTGGATTTCCCAAGCGTCAAAGCCGGGTTTACGCATAGCCTCCGGTCCATCCAACCGGCACTCGAACACCTCCACTTGCTGAATTACGAGACACGCGACTGTGCAGCCCCCTTCACGAGAACTACAAATTCCCAGTGCCCGGTCCCGGACGGTTCGACCTTCGCACTATTCTCTTCAAGCGGACCCCCGAATCCGACTCCCGCCACCCATGAGGCTCCGGAGTACGGCCATCAGCAGTCCAGGAATCGTGGCTCATCACCAACGACCCAGCATCCTCGCCGGGAAGGGGAATCTTCTGGTAAGTGTAACGGTAACACCCGGCTGCCCCAAGAGAGTGGAAGACTCTCTTGGGGGAGCCAAATGCCAGGGGTAACGAGGCATTTGGCTACCAATAAAATAAGTGTAGTGGAATTACCTCCGCCTTTTAACTGCGTGATATGTCCAAATTCCGCCGACAAAAAACGCAAGCGACCATATCTACCTCCCTTAGGGGAGGGAAAAAATCTCAGCAAAGAAGTACTGCCGAATTGACGAGGACAACCATGAGTGATGGCCACTGGTGCCACCGCAGCGAGGCGCTACGGTCGCCCTCTCTGGAGGTAGGTGGCGCTACGGGCCCAGGGTGCGCCGAGAGCGGTTCTGCGCAGTCCTCGGGGTCCCTCAGGAATGATCCGTCGCGGTGCAGTCTCCCCGTGGCCAGCGGGAGAAGCGAGGGCTGCGGTGAAGGTGCGGCTTTCCTCCTGCACCTTTCCTTGTGCTCTCCGATACAAGCCGCGTATGCGATCGCGTGCGGGAGGAAGGTCTGGTCGAGGGAACCGCGGAAGATGGACGAACCCGGTCCCCTAGCGTAAACGGGCACGTCCTCCCCTCCGTGCGTCGCCCACTGCCTAGGCACTGCCGACTGCTGCACGGCGTTCTTGGCTCCCGTGTCCACGCCGGTGAAGTTCTGCCTGCCGAACCCGGGTCCGTTGCCATAGAGAAGCGTCGTGTAGGGCAATCCGTCGACGTCGGAGACTTTGGCGTCCACTCCTGCGTGAGACAAGTGAAGATGTACATAGCAATCCTCGATGATGCGCTTTCGATTATGATTTTCCGCAATGCTGCGGTCTTTTCTTAATCCATTAACGCCCAGGATAAAAATACTTAATTTTTATATGCTTCCTAAGTAATTGCTGAATAATTATGAAGTAAAAAAGATAATTAGATGGTAACATAAAATGTTCTGTTAATAGTACAATTAAAAAATACTATCATATTTATAGGACACTAGTCAAATAAGTAATCTTAATACATGAATTTTTTACAAAATTTCTATATCATAAACATTTAAATTTATTAATTATGTTTTATTTATCATGATAAGGCATAAAACATTGTTTACATAATGTTACATTACTTTTTATAGAATATATTAGAGGTTTATGTGGACAGTTACAATTTTGGCATCGCTTTTGTTTGTCCCGTTTTTGGATCAGGTGATCTCTAACATAATTAACGGATGCCCAGAAACGCTGCATAACTTTCTCTTCTTTTTAAACTTTTTGGTTTATATATATCATGTACGACACCCCAATCATTTGGCGAAACTCCAAAGTACTGATCGAATCGCGGCCATGTATGGTGTAAGATCCAGGCATTTTTACTACCATTTAGAAAATTCTGGTAAATATTTGCCAATAATATTTTTTACCCGGAATTTTAATGCTAGCCTTTCATGGTGGTCGTCATCCGCTTCGTCTTCGTCAGTGACGTAGTCTGGCTGTGTTGGTAATGCTGTCAAAACTACAGCTTTGGGATCATCTTCCCGGAAATCTGGATCATTTAATATCTCGTACATTTCTGCTAAAGTCAGCGTTTTTCTGGATTTTACAATCTAATGATTAGGTTATAAAAAAATAGCAATAAAATAATTGTAGTAGAATATTAAAACCATTGCTAACATTTTACATGCCGGTATCACATTTGTAGAGCTCTCCAACATAGGTTATATCTGTTATTATCTAATATAAGTACCTTATACAATATAATACGAATAAGACTAACAAAATAACTTAAAGATAACTTTTTACACAAAAAGTCTTCTATCAATACACTTACTATAAGACGGCTTCACTCCTCTTAGAGAATGAACCTACTGAAAACACATCAGACCAGCGTCCTATAAATAGAACAATACATTGTGTTTAATAATTCGAGTAGAATGTATGGAAAATAATACAATTGAGAATATGTGCAATTGAAAGAAGATATCGTCTTCTATTTCAGCAAAGCAAATCAATTTATACACATTCAATACAGTTTGCCTTTCTCGGCCTCTTAGCATCTCACCATGTTTCCTCTTCTTCACTTCAGTCACTGACATGGTTAAACTAATAGAAAATTAGTAAATTTATCTCTAAGTATATTTCAATAAAAGAACGCGCGTTTTCAAGTTGAACACTGAACAGTATTGCACATCACTCTTATAAGAGCTATGGAAAAAGCAGAATTCTTAGACAACAAACACACTCAAGGTCAAAAGACAAACTGAACCTGAAAATTGAGAAAAAGGCAGAACAAAGATTACTACCCCGTTTTGAGAACATATGTTTTTCGAAAATGGCAAGCAATTTTGGCTTATATTCACATGAATGCATTGCTTGCGAAAGATCTCGTTTATGGCCTAACAAGGAGAGGCTACGGACTGTAACTCACAGATTCGGTTCATCTTCTACCAGCAGAGAGTTTAGGTCAATATAAGAATACCTTTTCGGAATTTGCGGCCAATGGCTTTTAGTTTAAGAGAAATAATTAATCAAAAAGTACAAAAATGAACCCAATTCCTTAAATACTTGTAGCTTCGCTCTTCTTCTCAACAGAAGATGTAGCCTAGGGATAACGTGTACCTCGTGTCCCGTACTTTCGGTCTCCGAGACTCCCGATTGTAAAGTTTTTTTTCTCCTGCAAAATGTCCTTCTTCTTGCTGATTTTTATATAGTTAACTTCAGGAAATAATTATTCACAGAAAATTTTTTTTGCGTAAGAGAATTATTTTTAATCAGTACACCACTATTCTTTCCATGCGTATTTTACCGACTCCTTCAAAAACCTTGTGTAGGCATTTACCGCATCTGTCCGTGGCTGCGTTGACACTCACCGTAGACATTGGCACATTCTCCCGTAATTGAGATTTAATGTTTATAATCTAGTCTTAATTTCCAGCGCATTCTTTTGGATGGTAATCGTAAAAAAATGGAAAATATAAATATTCATGGCACAAGGAGCAACATATAAATGGCTGCATGGTGTAACTTGGAATCCAAAAATCTCGGATAAAAAATCGTGAAAATGTTTTGAGTACGTGAATGAAGAGGGCAGAAATGACACTTTGGCCACCCGGTCGGAGGGACACACGATCTACTTGAGCTGGGACGCTGCTAATTGCCCTGCAATCAATTTCGGGTCCCGACCGTGTATATATATATATATATATATATATATATATATATATATGAAGGACATTTTACGAGAATAAGCTCCTTTACGATTGTTCGGAAACGACCTCCCTTGAGCGGCAGATGCTAATATTCGGAAAAGGAAAAATATTGCAACGGCAAAAGGCTATGCAGGTCAGATCATATATTGTCAGAAGGGTCTAATTGTCTACGCTCTAATGCAGTTTTGTCTTGGCATTCGAGAGTGATAGTAACGCGTGCGATGGAATCCACAGTTTCCTTGAAAAATCTTGAACATTTGTGAGAGCAGCGATCAAGAAAAGTAGGAGTTAGCTGGCACTTGGCACTATCGTGTGGAATTAGTGACGAGTGGCAACATGATTTCGAAGAGCATCAGTGATACGATATCATTGCGATCATCGCTTATAGGCCGTGAAATCTTCGAGCGAATGGTGGAAATGGTGGAGAAAATGGAATTTGCGGAGGTTGAAGAGGTGGATGAAATCCACACGGAGATGTCGACGCCGCGCCTGCGAGTGAGGAACTGACCTTCCTCGTCCACTCCGTCTCCCGAGTTCCCTAATTCAAGGGAAGGTTATGCGCTGTCTTCCCCGGAGGAAAAGAAAAGGAAAGACGAATTGTATTATATGTATCTTTAATTCTCGCAATCAACTGCTTCTTTACTGAAAAATGTTTTAAACTTACGACAATAAATGCACGGGATTTTTGAAGGAGTTGGTTGGGAATAAAATACGCATGGAACGAATAGTGGTGTACTGATTAAAAATAATTCTGATACGCAAAAAAATTAGCTGTGAATAATTATTTCCTGAAGATTGGTATAAAAAAATCAGCAATCAGCACGTTACCCCTAGGCCAAATCTTCTTTCGAAAACAAGACAGAAGCTACGAGCATTTAAGGAAATGGGTCCATTTTTGAACATTTTGATTAATTATTTCTCTTAAACTAAAAGCCATTGGCCGCAAATTCCAAAAATGTATTCTTATATTGATCTAAACTCTCCTCTGGTAGAAGATGAACCGAATCTGTGAGTTACGGTCCGTAGCCTTTCCTTGTAAGAGAGTCGTAAAAGCAACATGGTCAGGCTAGGCTTACAATGGAATCACAGAAGGGCAGTGACATGGACGTGTAAATATTTCCGCTATACCCTTTCTTTAAAGATCAGAAAATACTTTTAATACTGTTATATGTTATTTCACTGCCAGAGAGAATTTATATTTGCAGATATTCACAAAATATTTCCAGCGATGGAACCTAGCCGTCGAAGTTGGAGGAGCGAGATTTTCATAGATTTAAAAAAATTCATAACTCCCATATCATTCAAGCTATTCCCATGAAATCTTCACCAAATATATCTTCATCGTTTTCTCAGTAACTCTTACGATGCATATATGGGTCTACTTTTTCATTGCCAATTTGGAAAAATGCGATAAGATACTTCATATGAAAAATATAACACTCATTAGATCGATCATAAATAAAATAAACGAACCTCATTATGAAGAAAAATATGTAATAACTTCTACATAAAATTTGAAAAATGAAAGTGATCGACCAATTCTACAAAATGGTGTAACGGCGAAAAAGAGCTCGTTTTTGCGACGAAGTAATTTTTTTTGAATTTTATTTGAATTATCAAAAACCAATTGGAGCAATGAATTCGGCGTTATATCTGTCATTAGAAACAATTTTTTATACATAACAAAAAAATATTGACTATGGACAATAGAAATAATGCATGCCACAACTGAGTAACTGTGTTACTTACGTAGAAATACACGGATTAGAAAGAGATGTAAGATCTCCATAAGAACTCTAACAGTCATTTAATGTGGAACGGAGCATACTGCGTCACCCCAGTGTGCCGCGGCGCACAGTTTGGGAACCACTGATGTATGGGGTTGATAATAGGCGAGCGATACGAGACGTCAGACGCGGTTGGGCCCGGTAAAGGTTAAGGTAACTTGCAATTTAAATAAAATTATTTCAAGTTCATCTACAGATAGAATAAATTAGTATAAAATATGAAAAGATGTTTAATTAAGGTACGTGATTCTTATGCCATGATTAAAATAAAATAAATTCGTCGATTAAATATAAATATAAAAGATACTATTGACATGAGATTTAAAACTGATGCTTGTAAATGGAATATGTTTGAATTCTATAAGACTATTATTCGTTGTGCAAAATAACGTGCGTTTACAAATACACAGTCGTTTACGGGGCTGTATATCGCGCTTCACTTTAAACAGAATGACTGGGTAAGAACAAATAAAGACAGTGACAAACTTTCCGCCAGCCCTGATTTATTTCTTTCGCTTGGATCAACACCGCTAAAGTTTCTGATTGGTTGGAAACAGGCCGTATTGATTTGAAGCCAGCAGCAAAGAGTATCAAGCTCCTATTATTTACATTCACTTTGGGCAAATGGCTACGTAGGATCTGTCTACAAACAGATGGGAGAAGAAGCCCTTAATATGTGTTTGGCGAAGAAATGGTTTATAAGGCACTCAGAAAATGTTTACTTTCAGATACGATGGTTTTTTAACCACACACACACACACACACACACACAAAAATTACGCGGAATGAATTTATCGTGAATCGCGGTTTGGATTTATTTATTTCACGCCTGGCAGTTTTTGGCAATTGAAGAATAAATTACGCTTTTAAACTTTTAGTCAAAAATTCAAATTTTGTCCTACAACTTTCAACTTTTCGAGAATCGTCATACATCGTCGATACGTTTTCCTTTGCACAATTATTTGTATTTCTCAAAAAACTCACTTAAGATTAAAGTGATTGTGTATTTGAAGAGTTTCAGCTGGGATGAAATAACGATTTCAAATCTTTTGCTTAAGTTGTCACCTGTCATTTCCACCGTAAATCTTCTGACGTCATTCTTCAACCTTAACCTTACTCATTAAATTCTCGGAGACAAATGCAGACTCCAAACGGAGAATACAAATCTGGCACATATTTTCTTATGTGATAAGCTTATGAATAACTGTCATAATGTAAGTTAAAAACGAGATTTATTTGTAATCATTCTTTTCCGCCCGCCTCTGGTTTCTCTTATCTGACGCGGGCGACATACGGCTGGCTGGCATTTGTCCGCCGTTTGACAGAGACGATTTATACACGGTTTTGCTTTTGCCAATGAGCGATTGAGGTTCCAATTGATATTGTATTTCACTGCATTGATGATAATTTTATAAAAATAATGAATCATAAGATTCTATTGCGCACGGCATAAGCTGGAATGTGAGATTTATTTGAGATCAGAAGAATTATTTGTCGTGATAGGGAATCGAACATCCACTTGTCGGGCGAATATTCTACCTCTGAAATATAGTGGCAGACTGATTTTCCCGCGAATGTTTTCTTAGTTCTGCGACGTGAGAATTAGTCTACTAGGCTTGTCCAGTGGTAGAATATCCACCCGAGGAATGGATGGCCGATGTTTGAATTACGGTCATGGCAGAATATTCTTCTGACCTCCTATTTTTCCGCCACAGATGATGGAAGCCGATGAATTAGTTTCCAACTGCATAATTGCCGTTGAAAACAATTGCCATGTAGTGGTTCAAAGACCAGGGCATGAATGTGGTGATGCGTGCCCTTAGCGGAGGATTACGCAATAACAGTTTAGAAATAAGAATTTGTTGAGTTATAGAAAGGATTTCTTATATTATGAGACCGAATGAAATGAATTACGTTTCGATAATAATATATTCATACGAAAAACAAAGAAATACACGATTTATTTGTTTTAATGTATTCCATGTTAGTTATTTATTAAACACTTTTTAATGGATATATAGATTAATTTTATGTAATTCATTCAAAATGAAATTGAATTTTTTAATCACATTAAAAATTCCGTTTTGCGACCTGCATAAAAGAAAACTAAATCGACAACCTCTCATACGCCATGGCCAATGAAATGAAAAGCTTTAGAATTTCAGGAACGCAGTAACAGGGAAGCAACGATTATGATACGACGTATTCACGTGGGCAGGTAATGATAATAATAAAAATTTTCCTCAGATGCCAGAATTATTAAAAGTGAATGATTCCATTTAAAAAAAGTGACCAACACAATAATTCAGTAAAAAGCAAGACTATCATAAAATATTTTTGGTCAATAAATGGATACTATAATATCAACACTTAAGTAAGTTTGGCATAAATAAATCAAATAATTGGAAAATTAAGTGTGAAGCGCATAGTATATTCTAACGAAGTTTATATGTATGGAATAAAAATAGGAAATATTATGCCAAAAAATCCATTTTCAGCTATTTCTGAAATCGAGAAGCATTTGCACTAAACAAGAAACTGGATTCAGAATTTAATGACACCAAGTGTAATAACACTTCGTGCGGATAATGTAGATGTGACACAAAAGAAATAGTATTCTTCGCGTCATGCAGAATATATCAGTGATACCATATGGTTTCGATTTTTTTACTCCAACTTACATCAGTACTCAAGAAGCAACGGACATTTCGAAAAGTCCAGTCACCCCAGTTGAAAAAATATCCAGCTGAAATTATAACGAATTCTAGAAACGACGAAAAATATCACTTTAGACTTAGGAAACTTCTCCTTTCTTATAGAGAAAGGCGGAATAAGATAAGAAAACTTTTGATAGTTTAAAAAATAGCGTTAAATGGGAAGAACACTCCGAAGGTGTTTTCACCACCACAAACAGCTAGGCACTCAGATCCCGGAGAGGTCATTTATGATGCAGAAAAGAAAGATCATCTGTTGTACAGAGAACAAGGGAGGTAAAAAATAATTAAACCTAATGGAGAAAACAAATGATACTTTTAATTTCTTTTGATGAAATCGCAAGACGCTCGCTGCCATATATTAAAGAGAAGCGTGGGGGTGGCGTCCTCCTGGAGTAAAACGAGGGAAGTTGCATACCTTTAAAATGAATGAATTGGTTTCGCTTCACAATTTGAAAACAGGAAGTGCCTCTCCGGTAATGCAAGGAAGAAATTTGAAACAAACAGTCAAATCATATTATTAGAGCGCATGACCCTAACTTTCGATACTTTCAAAAAGATAATAAACGATTTTATTATAATTTAGTTTGAGTGAATACGGTATTATAAGAATTACGAGGACATAGTTAAGATTAAATGGAGCTTTATTTAATAATCTCTTTGGGAATGTAAAAGGAAGTGTTGCGAACGAATGTCTAACTACTAATAACCACTCTTGATTACACGGGAATGTGCGACATTAAGTTACGATGAAAACGATATGTAAGGGCGATTGGCGATCACATCAGCCTTCGAATAAAATAAAAATCTCGAATAGTTCGAGAGGGGAAATAGGACAAGTTTTGGTGAAAGGCTCCATAAAAAAGAATATCAAAATTGCATGAATAACTATAGCTATACCCGAAGTATTTTCCTGCAAATAATTCCTAAAACTGGGCTCATGAAGAAGAAAGCATTGGATAATTACCATAATAAGAATAGAGCGAATTAGAAAGCTAATAACAGTGTAATATGGGATTTCGTGACACCAACATAATTAAAACGTGCTCATTTTAGCCAATTCTTACCTGCAGACCTTCACAGAAACTCTCTTCCTTGACGAACACACAGCTTGACATTAATTATTTGCACTTTTCGAGAGAGGTAATGTTACCTACATTGCCACCAGCGTTAAATTTTGACTGTTCCATTATTTGTTGATCTCTATCGACGAAAAATAGAAAAACGACCCGAGTCACCCGATGGCTCGATTCACCCAAGCTTCGGGTCTCGAGCGACTTTCATTCTGAGTAGCAATATGAGTGGCAATTAAAAAGAGGATATGAAAAGCGCCCAATCGCTCAATCTACGGCTCAGTTATTTTGAGAGGAATCACGGTTTTTTATGTAAAAAAGTGAAATCGACGAATGAGGGCGGGACCTTCTGGTCTGCGCTCTCCTCTTCGAAATCTGGAACCACCGCTTCTATCCAGGAAAAGAGAAAAATCTAGAAAGAGGAACGGAATGTTAATGCGACGAAAATTTTCGAACTAATTAAGGCTCAATGTTCGCGTCAAAAGAAGCGGAGTGAACCATCCGACCCGCATTCATTCTCCTTCATCTCTCTTTAGTTTTTCCCAATAGAACTTTCTTTCTTTTCACTTCGATTAAAGCAAATGAATTCCAAACAAGAAAAGGTTTAGTTCAGATGTTTACGGAGTCTAGGAGAACATTCATATCTACTTTGTCATATCACATTCAATGTTTTTCGACGATTAGAGGAACTGGATAATTTTTAGATATTGCATTATAGACAAGATTGGTTGTTCTCTGCAGCGTATAAATGAAGAGCGTGAAGTTCTTTCTGATAAAATGTGAACTGGAAAATGAATAAAATATTATAGACGCCGGGAGAGGTTTATTTTACGCTAGAAATTTTTTCGGAAACGATTGGACGTGAGGTGTCAGGGAGTCAGGCAAGAAAGCTATTCGTGAAAGGAGTTTACCGCTTCACTAACATACGTTCATTTCATGCAGGCAAAAAAACCTATAAAAATATCAGGTAACTTAAAAGAATTGTCATTTGCGCTCAAAAATAGGGACCAAAATATTTTATCCATATCATTAAATAAAAAGAAAAGATAGCCCACAATTCTTACTTACTTCATTGCTGTAATTGATACAAGAACAGCGTAGTACTCAAGAGCCCTCTGCCGGTCGCTGAACTATGTGCCTCTCGCAATCTTTTCTCCTACGCAGCGATTAGGACCATTAGGGTCGAAATTTCGCTCCCCAACGTCACTCCTTCGCCAATGGGAATTGGCGTGCATTGAAATCCTCTGCTCCCTCGTCCTCTGTGGCCTAAACATACGGAAGCATCCTTTCCCTTTAAATGACAAACTCCTTCGCTCTCTTCGGAGCCCCTTCCTATTCCGGGCTCAGCCACTTCCCTCTCTCCATGAGCCTCTTTCTGTCTCCAGGGAGACGCAACTCTTCAGCTGAAGATGGGCGGACGCCCCAACGGTTCGCCTTTAGCATTCTTTCTTCTTTCGCCTTATTCCCTTTCTCCTCAGTGTTACTACTTTACATTTTACACACGCACACGCTCGCACACATGCACGCACACAAACACACAGAAAATGATTGTCATTGTAATCGCGTTGTTCAGTGAGAACAGAGCAAGCAAGAAGTACGTTTACATGAACATCCTACAAACTGCAGTAGTCTGTGTAGGCAATTAGCAAGCGCTAAGGCCAATACCTTTATATGCTAATATTTCCCCTTTATTAGTCCTGTTCGGAAATAAAGGCGCATAGTTTCTTTCTTTCCTAATTATAATCTTATGGAATTACGTGATGAGATGTGCTGCGAACGAGTTACTTTCAAAACTACGAATCGGTTCAACTTTATTCTGCAAAACAGCACAATAATTCTTCATCAACGAATCCTTATTTATTTAATTTGCTCACTTCTATCTTCAGATAATTCTCACCCAAGCTAAATGAATGTAATCTCAAAGCTCATTTCGACAGTGAAGTGGACGTTAGAAATGGAGTCGTTCTTCGTCGAAGCATTTTAAGGCTTTAGATTTCTCTTAACTTTTGCACCAGAACTCCAGCATCGGATGAATGACAGAGAAGTGCTTCAATTTGAACCTCCCGACGTAATACGTAACAAATACAATTTTTTATCTAATTTTCGAATTTGGGGGATCATATCTGTTTTCGAAATATTTTCTTTCGTAAAATAAATTTAAACTGCTCAAATACCCTTACTGAATACGATTTCAGTATACTCTGCTTTTAATACAGCTATTAACTTTTACAAAAACAAGAATTTTCAGTCAAAGGGGAAATCTCCTATTTTATCCTCACTATCTCGAGGAACGGAAGGTCGGCACTGCAATTAAATCTGAAGTATTTCCCCATTTCTGCAAAAACTTGATTCCTCTAACGTTGACATTTCGTTAAAATGTCAATTCCATGTCTTCAATTTCCGAACACCCAAAGTTAAATAAATAAACATTCTTAAGTATCAATGTGTGTTCTTAAATATTTCTGATGCTGACAGTGTCGCAACTTGGGTCAATCCTGATGAACGATTTCTATAAATCAGATTTTACAACCAAGATTACTCAATTAGAGATTGAACGGTTAAAAAACAAGTAAAAGTTAGTATAGTAAATTTAAAAAAGTAAAGAAAATGTAAACAATGAGAGTCGATTGGAGAAAAAACAGTCTCCGTCTACTTTCGTTTAGGAAGACAGACGCAGACGGAGAAACCGAACGCGCAAACGGTTTAAATTTAAACCGCTAACCAGATGCGCATTTCTCCTCCAAAACAGCCGCAGGGTTATTTTAAAAGCAACTAGAGATGAATCAATATTACGAAAGGCTGCTTTACAGCGACACCACTGTGGTTAGCTATTGATTCCAGCCTTAAAGTGAACTCCATCTCCATAACTCATTTTTAAGTTTGAATAGAAGGAAATAAAATTAAAACTTACAAAGGAAAAATATTAACTAAATATAATAAAAAAATATAGTCATACTAGTAGTTTTCGACAATAATTCACACGAAATAGATATTTTATTTTAATGTAAAAATTTCCGCACTTGAAGGCGTTTAGAATTTTTCTCAAAAATGTGCACATTTTGTTATTATTATCTCCATTTTGTATTTCAAATGTATTAATGGAGTAGCTTGTCAAAAATGTAGTTGAGATTGCTCCCTTTAGTGTTTTTTATTCTTCCCTCTCCCAGACATTCAATGCCGTACAGCACTTTGAGCACGTCATCTTGCTTGCTATTTAGTTATTTTTCGTTTGAAGACAATTATAGATTTAGTAAAGAAAAAGACGAAATGTGAATATTTAACAGATTTTTATTAAATAAAAGGAATACGAACCGTCTCCGGCGTCCGCTAAGAATGCGGGAATCGATTTTCGACGTTGTTAATTTGTTTTTATCCTCTCCTTTGTCCTTTGCTATCGAGTGAAATCCTCATAATTATCAATTCCCTACCACATTGTCTCGACGTTTTTCCGCTTCGCTGCACATTTCACATTCACTTGTTCTGAATTTCCTTCGCCGCCATAGAATCGTTTCCTCTAAAATTTACTTTCCTTTCAGCCACCCTTTGTAGATTCCATATACTATATACTATAAAAATTGCATAATATCGCTCTTATTTGTACATTTTTGTAATTCTTACCATTATTTAATATCTCTCTAATAGCTAATCTTTATATGTTGAGAACTTGGAAATTACCATTACAAAATAAATATTATATTTATTTTTAAAATTATGAATAAAGAACCCAAGGTAATAATAAATAGTTATGTTTGAATATATTTAACCAACTTTAAAAAAATGGTAAGTCCTATGTCTTATATGTCTTACGAGATCAACTCGGTGCCCGTGTGTGCGTGTGTGTCGCACTAACACCTTCCTCATGAATGAACCGATTTCAATTGAATTAGGTACATAGAATATGCACTTATTTAATGACCAAAATGACATATTTCGACTGGATTGACTCAGCAGGGATGCCACAATTGCAAAGTTAAACTTTTGCTAATTATGAATTTGGAAGGAATTGACCACACAGATTTCAACCCACTTTTATATGAAGTAGGCGTGCAACATAAAATAACTAAATCATGATGTTTAGATAGGTATAATAAACAATACAAGGAATAAAGCAAATTATTTTTACACGTATTTGTGTTGAACTGTCCACATCAATTTCAACCAAATTTAATACTTATAATGTACTCATCCCTCACTAAGGACTGCATAACTTTACAGAGATGGGAGGGTTTGTGTACTCTTTTGAACCATAGAGCTATACCGGCGGTAGATAATTCTCCTGGTAGGACCATCCAAGTCGGAAAGGTCTGAGGAGAAGTGTCAGACTAAGAAGCAATCTTGGGGGTTTTACATCCCCATGTGCAAGAGAAGCAGCTTGCACAGTACCTCTGTAGGTGGTGATCATGTGGATCTGAACTCCTGTGAAACTGCGATGAGGAAAGCAAGGGGAAACTACCTCATTATATTTCCCATGATAAGCTGAAAAGCTGCAAATGCCTCACTGGATCTCACTGGGGTTAAATATTCCGGAGGTAAAATAGTCCCCCAATCGAATCTCCGGGTGGGGAATACCCTAGGGGATGCCCAGAGGAAATGTTACATTAATAAAAAGAAAGCAAGTAGTGAGAAATTAAGAATAGGCACATGGAATGTTAGGACTATGAATTCAGGGGGTAAACTGGAGAACTTAAAAGGGAAATGAGAAGGAATAATGTAGGTATAGTAGGTCTTAGTGAAGTTCGGTGGGAAGGAGAAGGCGAGATAAATTCAGACGAATTTAAGATTATTTACTCGGGAGGAGAGAAAAAGGAAAGGGGAGTGGGGGTTATAATGAGAAAAGGGATAGCTGAAAGAATTAGCAAGGTAGTTAATGATAGATTAATAGCCGTAAAACTTCAGATGGAGCTAGTGGAAATGCTTATAATTCAAGTGAATATGCCAACAACTAATGCTGGTGACGATGTAGATGAAATGTATGAACAGATTACGGAGATATTGGAGGAGAAGGGAAAAGGAAGGATAACCACCATAGTAATGGAAAACTGGAACAGTGTAGTCGGAGATGGACAGGAAAATAACATAGTGGGAAAATATGGACTACGGAAGAGAAATGAAAGAGGGAAGAAACTTGTAGAATTTTGCCATAGAAATAGACTGATTGTAATTAATACATGGTTTAAGCATCACCAGTGAAAACTTTACACATGGAGAAGCCCAGGAGACCAGAGCGAATACCAGATAGATTACATACTAGTCAATGAAAGATTTAAAAATAGCATTAAAAATGTGAAAACACTACCAGGGGCAGATGTCGATTCCGACCACAAACCTTTGGTGGCAAATACACAATGTAGACGGAAGAGCGTTAAGAGAAACATAAGAGTTAACAAGAAATGGAACTTAGAGGAACTCCGTAAGAACAAGGAGGCTATCATGACTGAGCTGGAGGAAATTGGGGAAGAGAGCTGAAGAAAATAAGAACAATGTAGATGAGGAGTGGAGATAAATCCATAGCAACAATTAATATATAATGGAAAAGAAGGTAGGAAAGATAACGGGTGAAAGAAACAAAAAACCCTGGGTCACAGCAGCCATGCTGCAAAAAATGGAAGAGCGTAGAAAGTGGAAGAACATTAACACTGAAGAAGGCCAAAGAAAGTAAAACGACTCAAATAATGTTTTAAGAAGGGAAACAAATAAAGCCAGAGAACAGCGGATAAATGATAAATGCGAGGAGATTATCGAGTGTGAAAGAATTTGTAGAACAGACCTCATGTATAGCAAAGCAAGGGAACTATTCAAGAAAAAGGCAAGAAAGATAGGACGTAAAGGAATCACGAACAAAAGTGGTAAAATAGTCTCGGAGCCAGTAATGTAAAGAATGTCTGGAAGGAATACATTGAGGTGCTGTATGACAAATAAGGAAAGCCAAGAAATATTGAATTAAATGAAAAAGAGGATGTGGAAAAAGATCAGCTAGGACCAAGTATTCTCGAGTCTGAAGTTAAAAAAGCAATTGATGACATGAAAAGAAGGAAGGCTGTTGGGAGTGATGATATACCAGTGGACGTTTTTAAGGTTTTGGGGTGGAAAGAGGTTAAGCAACTCACAAAACTCTTTAACCAAGTATATAATACTGACATATGGCCTGAAGAATTTTTAGATGTTGTTATGGTAACACTGGAGAAAAAGAACAATGCAAAAAGCTGTAAGGATTACCGAACAATTAGTTTAATTACTCATACAGCTAATGTTCTAAACAGAATAATAACAAAAAGAATTGAATGTAAAATAGAAAAGGAGCTGCAAGATAATCAGTTTGGTATCAGAAGAGGAAGAGGGACTAGAGATGCTATAGAATGTATGAGAATGATGATAGATAGAGCGCTAGAAGTCAATCAAGATGTATTTTTGTTTTGTAGATTAGGAGAAAGTTTTTGAACGAGTGAAATGGGATAAAATGTTGGGTATTTTAAATAAAACAGGAATAGATTAGAAAGATAAAAGACTGCTTAAAAACCTTTATTTTGGTCAAAAGATTAGAGTCAGGGTTGAAGGAGAAGAAACAGAAAGTACTTCAATAGAGAGGGGAGTGGGACAGGTATATCCTATTTCACCAGCGATATTTAATATTTATGCAAAAACAATGGCGCAAGGCCGGCGAAATTAAAGTCAGTTTCAGAATAATGAATTTATTAGGCCCGTAGGCGAGGTGAGTCTACAATGGAACAGGTAAAAATCCGCCACTCGGTGCTCCGCACTCTCGTTTATATAGTCGACCCAGTCGCCGCGGCGAGGGGCAGTGGAGGTGCCTCCGTAGCCGCCGCTCTTCCATAGCTCGCCGCCTTCGTTGCAGTCCGAGTCGTCAAATACGCATCGTCCTCCTTCCTTCCGTTCTCAATTCCGCCGCCTAGGAATAGACAAGAAGGGCTGAGGGCTGCGTCTGCTTCTGCCGTTGTCCGACGTAACACCGAGTGACATCTAACTCGTCCAGCGGATACAGCTCACCCGCCGACGTACTTCTCCGACCACCTTCGGATGTCGGCCGTCCTACTACGTCGTCTTATCGGCTCGCTCTACGTATCCTTTTAACTCCATCACGTGCGCTCGCCGAACGATGGCTCGACGGTGACTGGAGTGAAGAATTACGATACGCTCAGCGTCCTTGACCACTGCCTCATCAGCTTGGCGGATTCCTTATTCACAGCAGAGCTCAGAGGATGGGTGCGAACTACGACCTGGTCACCCACCGTAAAATCGTGATCCGTCCTCCCCTTGCTATACCTGGTCGCCACTCGCCTGTTCGCTTCCCTAAGTTTCCGAAACGCCTCTCTCCACCGCCCCTCCATGCTGGTCCTCCTATCCTCGTTGACCCACTCATCCGTCAACTCCCACTGTACCTCCAAAGGAGAATTAATCTCTCTTCCGAGAAATATGCGGGCGGGTGCACACCCAATCGATTCGTGGTATGCGGAGTTAAACGCGACATTCAGAATGTGAACGTTCTCATTGTTGGGACATTGTATGTTTGCCTTTGTTTTGTTGACGGGTGGCGGCGTCCTGGCGGGCGCCGTGTGGTGAAGCATGTCGGCACATTGTATGTTTGCCTTTGTTTTGTTGACGGGTGGCGGCGTCCTGGCGGGCGCCGTGTGGTGAAGCATGTCGGCACATTGTATGTTTGCCTTTGTTTTGTTGACGGGTGGCGGCGTCCTGGCGGGCGCCGTGTGGTTGATGGTGAAGTGTGACAATGCTGCCTTTGGACGGTGTGCGGCAGTGGAGACCTGAACCCGGTGAGGAGAGGACGCGTCTGCCCACTCGGGAGTAGAGATTAAACGGTGACGCTGGACGTGCCTGCCCGGCTCGGGTGTTTGTGATAGAACGCAGATTCGGTGATTGTACCGCCCTCGGTAGAATAAAATACGATTTATACAGTCCACTAGTTTTTTAATTGAGCAATCGGAACATTTTGGTGCTTCGGGCCGGATCTGTGTCTCTAACAAACTACGACGGGTGGGAGCTAGCTACGAGCGGACCGACTACGCAATAACCATCGGAGATTTCGTCAACGCGGCGTCGCGGCGTGGTGAGGCGTCGGTGGATCCCTTGGCGTTCTACCCCCTCCACGAACGAGCTAACTGGAGAGGTCCCGTGATAGCGGCCGGCCTACATCGGTTACGGCGTGAGTAAGCTAAGCACACTAAGTCTGGTTCCTTTATTTGTCATTTTCTTTGTCTTCTTATTTTCAATATGGAAAAGGAAGGTAAGAAAAGAATTATTAACCAAAGGGCCGTCGCTAAAGGCCAATTGACCCGCATTTCCACTTTTTTGGGAAAATTTGAGAGAGGCTCAGACCTAACTGCAATAAGAACACGTCTACAAGCATTACCTGACATTCAACAGGAATTTAACTTTGCTCAGGGAGAATTAGAATTTCTGGATGATCTTGAAACGCATGCTGAAGATAGGGAAAATTTTGAAGAGCTATATTTTGAGCTTAAAACAAAGATGTTAATTCTGATAGAAGAAGGAACAGACAACAAATCTCCCACTAATCAAGGGTCAGATAATGGAGAAAATTTGTTGTCGAATCATTCTTTACCGGAAGGTAGGAAGGAAATACGGCTCCCAACTATTAACCTACCTACTTTTGCAGGAGACGTGACTCAATTTAGGCATTTTTACGATATGTTTACTAGCCTAATTGTCAACAATGAAGCCCTAGATGACATTAAACGTTTTCATTATTTGCTAAGTTCATTGACTGCAGAAGCACATAAATTGATAGAAAATTTACCTGTTGTTAGTAAAAATTTTGATGTAGCATGGGATCTGATTTGCCATCGTTACAATAATCCACGACTAATTGCAACTGCACATGTCAGACATTTATTGAATTTACCAACAGTGAATAACCAATCTGCTGTTGATCTTAGAGCACTCTTAAATCAAACGTTAAGCAACATGAATGCAATTAAGGCATTAGATATTAAGGTGCCAGTGCACGAATTGTTAATTTCTCAGTTGATTCTTGAAAGAATAGATTGTGTTACTAGGAAAGAATGGGAACTTCAATCATCAGCTTCAGAACAACTTTTGACATTGGACGATTTACATGAATTCCTAGAAACAAGGTGCAAGGTTATGGAAGCTATGTTACCTAGTCAAAGCAAGGTTAATATTATTAGCCACAAACCTCAGGAAAGCAATGTTAAACATACTCGCCAATCACAGCAGTCATATGTTGCAACAAAGAATCAATGCATGTTTTTCAAAGAGCCACATACCTTGTATAAATGCAGCGCCTTTGCCCAAGCGAGTGTACCACAGCGTATACAATTTGTTAAGGCTAACAATTTATGCTACAACTGTCATCAGAATCATTACATAAGACAGTGTCGTTCTCGTAATTGCCGCATCTGTGATAAGAAGCACCACAGTCTCTTACATTTAGACAAATCTAGCAACCAAATCCAGCAGCACGAACAAAACCCTGCAAGTAGCGATGGCCCAATGGCATCATCTAGCAACAATAATGAGCAACCCCATTCAGACATGGTCACTTATTGTTCGTTAAAGTTTGAATCGCAGAAACAGATACTGCTTTCTACTGCTTTAGTTAAGATACGAGACGGTAGTGGTAAATTACAAACTTGTAGAGCTTTGTTGGACTCATGCTCCCAATCACATTTTATCACAGAAGCATGTGTACAACGATTGAAATTGAAAAGGGAACGCAATAGAACGTCAATCCAAGGTATTGGCGAAGTCACCTCCGAAACCAAACACAGCGTCTTTGCAGAGGTACATTCCAATATTCATGATTATAAGTGTCATGTTAATTGCTCTGTCCTACCAAGGATATCTGGAGATCTACCTGCAACACGTGTCAACAATCAAGATTGGAGCATTCCACAGGATATCCAGCTCGCAGATCCCACATTCAACAAACCTGAGAAAATTGACTTGTTGCTTGGATCCGAGATATTTTTTCATATTCTTCGACCAGGAAAACGGGTTAGAAGCAACGATCATCCAGTCTTTCAGGACACTGATCTAGGGTGGATAGTATCAGGACGGTACCAAGTTTTAGGAACTCCTTCAAGATCATCCCATCCAGAGCTAACCAGGTCGTTTCTTCTCAGAAGTGATGACAGTTTACAACAACTACTTCAAAGGTTCTGGGAAGTTGAGGAAGTCAACCAAACACCTCGGACCCCAGAAGAGAAGGAATGTGAAGAGCATTTCAAACGATTCACCACAAGAGACTCTTCAGGACGATTTGTAGTACGTCTTCCTTTGCGTCAGGATCCCACACAGCTTGGCGATTCCTACCACATGGCAACAACAAGATTTCATCAACTGGAGAGAAGATTTGAGAGGCAGCCCCAATTGCAAAAGGAGTACACAAATTTTATGGACGAGTATGAAGCTCTGGGCCATATGCAGCCGATTGACGCCTCAACCAACCCTGCTACAGTCAGTTATCATATACCGCATCGTCCGATCTTTAAAGAGTCTAGCAGCACGACGAAAATTAGAGTGGTTTTTGACGCCTCAGCAGGGTCAATAAATGGAACATCTTTAAATGATTTGCTGATGGTTGGACCTACAATCCAACCAGATTTGTGTTCAATCATCTTACGCTTTCGCACACACCAGGTGTGCTTTACAGCCGACAGTGCAAAAATGTATCGGCAAATTAATGTACATCTTTAGGACTGCAATCTTCAGAGAATTTTGTGGAGAAAGGAGCCTACCACTCCCATTAGAGTGTACCAGCTGAATACCGTAACTTACGGAACCGCCAGCGCACCCTTTCTGGCAACTAGATGCCTTCAACAACTCGCTGTTGAAGAAGCCAAGTCTTTCCCCAAGGCTGCAGAAGTCTTATTACGTGACTTCTACGTGGATGATTGTATGTCTGGCACACAAACCATTGAGGAAGCTCTATTTGTGCAGAAAGAGCTTATGCAACTTTTGCCCGAGGGCGGATTTCTATTACGCAAGTGGTGTTCCAACCACCCAGCCCTACTTGAATGTATCCCTGAGAAGCTCAGAGAAACGCAACTTCCATTGCAACTGGACAATGATAATATTAAAACACTGGGTCTGTTGTGGCACTCTGCTGCAGATCAATTTCAGATTGCAAATGGACTCAAGACTACATTGTGGAACTCGAAAAAGAACACCTTTACCAAGAGAAGGGTTCTCTCCACCATAGCATCTATTTTTGACCCTTTAGGGTTAATCAGCCCTATTGTCATTCGATGTCAAATGTTTCTCCAGCAGTTATGGCAAGAAAACTTCAACTGGGACGATGATTTAACACCAGAATTACTGGAGTGCTGGCAACCTTTGTATGACCAGATTCCAGTAGTTGACAACATTCGGATTGACAGGTTAGTTCTGGTGAAAGGCACACCAGCTGACATCCAAATCCACGGGTTTTCGGATGCATCTGAACGTGCATATGGAGCTTGCATTTACGTACGATCAACCAATCAGAATGGAGAGACCATTGTAAAGCTCTTATGCACAAAATCAAGAGTTGCCCCATTAAAGAAGATTTCTCTTCCTCGCCTAGAATTATGCGGCGCACTTTTACTTGCGCGATTGTTTAGTAAGATCATTAAGGGTTTCACCATGAAGATCAGTCACAGCTCACTGTGGAGGGACTCGACGATAGTTTTGGCATGGCTTTCCGCAGCACCAACAAGATGGAAGACGTTCATAGCGAACAGAATCTCCGAAATTCAAGATATCACTTCAACAGCTGAGTGGAAACACGTCGCATCTCAGGACAACCCAGCTGATCTAATATCAAGAGGAATCAATCCAAATGATTTAATTCACAACTCATTATGGTGGAACGGACCAGCATGGCTCCTGGATCCATCAATTTCATGGCCTACCGCAGGCATTCTTCCGGCATCACACGACATGCCAGAACAACGTAAGACTGCGACCAGCTTGGCCACGACAATTTGTCAAGATGAAATAATCTCGAGGTTCTCTAAACTAACATAGCTACAAAGAGTTATATCATATTGCCTTCGTTATGTATCCAACTGCAAGTTACCCCCTGAGGATCGGAAAATTGGTCCGCTTTCTAAAGAGGAATTGCAAACGGTATTAAAGATTGCTCAAAGTACAGCATATTCATCAGAGATCCAGTTGCTCAAGAATTCTCGGCCTCTTCACAACAAGAGCAAGTTAAAGAATTTAAACCCTTTCTTATGCAATAATCAATTACTCCGAGTCGGAGGGCGCCTGCAGCATGCTGAACTTGCTTATGATAAAAAACATCAGATGATATTGCCTCCATCCCATCATCTAACAAAACTGATCGTTGAAAGCGAACACTTACGTATGCTCCATGCCAGCGGTCAGTTACTATTATCAACCTTAAGACAAATTTTTTGGATTATGAATGGTAAGGCAACTATTAGACGAATTTTGCACCATTGCTTAATATGTCACAAGTTGAAAGCTGAATCAACTCGTCAACTCATTGATCAATTGCCCAGCCCAAGGGTGAAACCCGCTAGACCATTTCTTAATTGTGGAATTGACTACGCTGGACCCTTGTATGTGAAATTTGGAACTCGCAGAAGTAAAGTGAAGAGTAAATGCTATATCGCCATATTTGTATGTTTGTCCACTAGAGCCATTCATCTCGAAGTCGTCAGTGACATGTCCACACAAGCATTTTTGGCAGCCTTAAAAAGGTTTGTGTCACGTCGAGGTCGATGCAATAATGTTTACAGCGACAATGGAACGAATTTTGTTGGAGCCGAAAGAGAACTTCGAGAATTAAAGGCACTTTTCCAAGCAGAAGACCACCAATTAAGGGTGAACACATATGCTCAACAAGAGGGCATTACATGGCATTTCATTCCACCCCGAGCACCACATTTCGGTGGCATATGGGAAGCTGGAGTGAAATCCTTTAAATACCATCTACGGCGAGTCATGGGAAAAGCATGTTTAACCTTCGAGGAGTTGACCACGTTAACAACTCAGATTGAAGCTTGTCTCAATTCAAGGCCCTTGATTCCTCTCTCAAATGATCCCAATGACCCCGCTGTTCTTACTCCTGGTCATTTTCTGATTGGCTCGGCTATCACTAGTTTTCCTGAACCAGACTTAATCGATGTCAAGCTTAGCTTACTTTCCAGATGGCAGTTCCTACAGCGGCAGCTCCAGCAATTTTGGTGCAAATGGTCGACTGACTATCTCAGTCACTTACAGCAGAGGGCCAAGTGGACATCAACCTGTGCAAATGTGCAACCTGGAACCCTTTGCATCCTGAAGGAAGACAACTTACCTCCACTCTGTTGGAAGCTGGAAGTGATTCAAGAAATCCATCCAGGCGCAGACGGATTAGTGCGAGTAGCAACTATCCGTACCCCCTCTGGAACCTTTAAGCGACCCATTACAAGGCTTTGCCCTTTCCCAACTGCACCTGAATTATAATTTATTGACATTTAAATTGTTATGTAAGAAAAGGAGATTGTAATTTCTTTTCATCGGCCGGCATTTTGGGACATTGTATGTTTGCCTTTGTTTTGTTGACGGGTGGCGGCGTCCTGGCGGGCGCCGTGTGGTTGATGGTGAAGTGTGACAATGCTGCCTTTGGACGGTGTGCGGCAGTGGAGACCTGAACCCGGTGAGGAGAGGACGCGTCTGCCCACTCGGGAGTAGAGATTAAACGGTGACGCTGGACGTGCCTGCCCGGCTCGGGTGTTTGTAATAGAACGCAGATTCGGTGATTGTACCGCCCTCGGTAGAATAAAATACGATTTATACAGCCCACTAGTTTTTTAATTAAGCGATCGGAACACTCATGCCATTTAGTTAGGTCTTCGTGATGGTAAATGGTGATCGCAAATTTGAGGTTCCTGTTAAACCTTTCGCCGTGAGACGGCTGCGGATGGTATGGGGCCAGTCTTATGTGTTTCATTCCAAGGAAAAACAGAAATACTTAAATAACCTTGGCCCAAACAAGGATGCATTATCTGAAACGATACTTTCCGGGATCCCGAAATGAGCGAAGACCTTCTGACTCAGGGCCGCGATAGAGGTTTTGGCGTCTATTCTTTTCACTGGAATGATAAATAAAAACTTAGTAAATGCGCCAAAAACGACCAGTATGGCAATGTTTTCATTTCTTGACTTCGTAATTTTTCCGACATGGTCTATGAAAATTTTCTCCCACGGACGGGTCGCAACCCCAGCCGAATGCATGCCTACCTTTTTATTGCAGGCAGGTTTAGCCAGCTGGCAATCGTAGCATTCTCTCACATATCTAAAGACGTCACCCCGTAACCCCTTCCAGAAAAAGTTTCTTAATACCTTAAAGACGGTTTTCGTCGCCCTAAGGTGGCCTCCAAACACGCGGTCATGGTGATACTTAATAATAGCTGGACGGAGATCCAAGGGCATTAACACTCGTCTTTTCTTGGTTTTAGGGCATCGTAATACCACTAGACCTCCACTGTCAATTTCCAAATTCCCCATTCTTTGCCCTTCTTTTAGATTATCATAGATGCTTCGACACTCTCGATCTTTCCTTTGGTGCTCACGCAGCGAAATGAAGGAAGCTGACATTTCGTGCAGCCAGATATTTCTGCTTCCTCGGCGGGACCTTCGTCTCATTGGGACATCCGTGAGAGGCAATCGGCCACCACTTTCTCACTCCTCCTTGTGTTCTACGCGGAATTTGAATGGAGGTAATCTGAGAATCCAGTGGCCGATCCTCCCTAGTTGCCTGGGGTGACGTCTCATCCAAGATAACGCCTCATTATCCGTTCTCAGTAGGTACTCAGAATGTTCTAAATATTGACGAAATTTCTCACAACCAAAAACACAGCCTAGGCACTCTTTCTCTTAGGTAGTGTAATTTTTCTCTGCCGCATTGAAACTTCGGGAAGCGAAGGCTATCGGGGCTAAACGCCCCTTCACTTCCTGACTCAGTGCCACGCCTATCCCTTCCTCCGATGCGTCCGTATGCAATATAAATTCCTTGTCAAAGTCCGGCATATGGGGCGCGGGGGCCGTCCCTAAACATTCCTTCAGTCAGTTATAAGCACGTTCTTGCTCTGATCCCCAGTCGAAGCGGGCTCCCCTTCTCTTGAGCTTATTCAGAGGCAGACAAATTGATGAAAAATTAGGGATAAACCTAGAGTAAAAGCTACACATCCCTAAAAATCTCCTTACTTCCTAAAGATTCCTTGGCATAGGGAATTCAAGAACTGGCCTCACTCGTTTGGGATTAACTCTAACTCCATCCTTCGAGACGAGGTGCCCCAGAAATGCAATTTCCTCCACGCCAATGCGGACCTTTTCCGGGTTCACAGTAAGGCCATTCGTCCGAAAACGCGTCGGCACTTCTTTTAAATGTTCCATGTGCACTTATTCACATTCACAATAAACAACTATATCATCCAAATAGTTATAAACATTTAAATTTGGTCATAAAAAATTTCGTCCAGAACTCTCGACAGCACTTGACCTCCTACATATATTCCGAAGGGGAGCTTCTGAAATTCAAATAGGCCTAGTGGCATAGTAAAGGCAGTACATGATTTCGATCGTTCAGTTAGTGGGATTTGGTAGTATGCGGAATTCAAATCTATAACAGAAAAGACTGCAGCCCCTTTAAAATGTTGAAAGGCATTCTCAACTGTCGGGAGGAAAAATCAGTCGAAAACTACCTTTTCGTTTAACTTTCGATAATCAACTACTAATAACCCCCTTCCCGTTTGGGAACTAGAAACGCTGCACTCGAATAACTTGATCGTGACCTTGCGATGACCCCCTTCGATACCAGTTTGTCAAGATGCCTTTTAAGGAAATCCAATTTCGGGGGTGGTAGCTGATATGGCGAGCACCGTACCGGAATATCGTCCTTCAAGGAGATCAAGCATGTAAAATCCTGTGCAGTTCCTAAAACGTCGGAAAACAGACGTACCAATATCTTGAGTTTCTCAGTCTCCTCCTCTTTCCCGGCTTCCAACCCGTTTTCTCCTCCAGGAAGGTCCATTATTGAAAAAAATTTCCCGGTACTATCGAACTTAAAACAACATGACCGCTCCACAAAATTCAACACCATCCCGCTCTTTCTCATAAAGTCCACCCCCAATATAATGGGTAGGACTAAATGGGGCGACACTAGAAACTCGTGTCTCCATATGAATTTACCTATTTTTACCAGCAACTCAGCCTTTTCATGGACGTCAAAGGTTGACCTTCCTGCCGTCCTACAGGTCACCATGACCGATTGGACTGCCGTTTTATGATGGTTCTTTCTAGTCCCAAGAATTGAAGGGTGTATAAAAGAAAGCGCCGCCCCATAGTCTAATAACGCCAGCCGTTCAGTTCCCTCAATGAGGCAGGATACGTGTGGAGCTGGCAATGCTGCCACCTCTAACCGTAGGCCGATAGCGATGGCGTCCTTCCGAGAAATACAGCTCATTGCGGGCGGTCCCTTCCGGCCCAATAGCTACCGCCTCTCTCGTTTCCCACATTGGCTCTCCTCCCCCCGTTCGGGCACTCTATGGACATATGCCCCCTTCTATGGCACTTCCAGCACTCGACTCCCGAGTATCAGTCCTCAGGCTACCCAACTGCCTCTCAGAAAAATTTGTTACCGAGGCACGTCTTCCACTCCCAAATCCACTGAACCCCTAAGAGTTTTCATGCGGCTGAGAATTCGAACTTCGTCCCTCGCACCGCTGACCGGCCGCTTTCTCCAGGTTAGCCACTTCTCCCACAAGCCAAAACAGCTCGACGAATGACATAGGCTTTCTCTGAAACACAGAAAATCCTCGCGCTTCAGGGAAAATGTTTTGCAAAATAACATCCACTACATCATTTTCGTTCTTTCTCCAGTTAAGCACCTCGGCTTCCGTTTTAATTCTCTCGATAAAGATCCACATATCCTCTTCCTCACGCTCTGCTACCATTGCGCCATGTTGACGCGATCGGAGTCAGTTTCAGAATAATGAATTTATTAGGCCCGTAGGCGAGATGAGTCTACAATGGAACAGGTAAAAATCCGCCACTCGGTGCTCCGCACTCTCGTTTATGTAGTGGAACCAGTCGCTGCGGCGAGGGGCAGTCGAGGTGACTCCGTAGCCGCCACACCTCCATAGCTTGCCGCCTCCGTTGCAGTCCGAGTCGTCAAATACGGCTCACAATAACAGAAGAAGCGTTGATGGAAGAGAAAGGATTTAAGATAGAAGGTGAAAGTATTACCACCATTAAATATGCAGATGATCAGGCATTAATAGCACAAGACAAGAAAGAACTTCAGAGGATGACAGGCAGACTAGTGAAGTTTGGCCAACAATATAGAATGAAGATCAATATCGAAAAAACGAAAGTCATGGTGGTTTCAAAGGAACATAAAGAGTGAAATATAATGGTAAATGGCAAAAAATTGGAACAAGTAAGTAGTTTCAAATTTCTTTGCAGTTTTTTAGTGCAGCATGGAAGTAGTAAAAAGGACATCAGAAGTAGGATTGCAATGGCAAAAGCAGCATTTAACGAGAAGAAGGAGCTTCTCACAAGCAAGAAAATAAATTTAGAAACAAGGAAGATATTAGCGAAATGCAACATATGGAGCATAGCTTTTTATGGTGCAGAGACGTGGACGGTAAGGAGAAAGAAGGAAAAATATTTAGAAAGTTTTGAGATATGGGTATGAAAGAGGGTGATGAAAGTGAAATGGGCAAAGAGGAAGAGAAACGAAGTAGTATTAAAAGTGGCGGGAGAAGAAATGTTGCCAATAAAACAATCAGGAAAAGAAGAGCAAATTGGATAGGGCACATATTGAGAATACAGTGTTTACAAAGGACGATCTTAGAAGGAAAAATTAGTGGAAGAAGAGGATGAGGGAGAAAATGAATAGGAATGTTAGATAATATAAAGCAGGGATATAAAAGTTATAGAGGTATAAAAGAGGCTCCTAGGGAGAGAGAGAAATGGAGGCAGCGATTCAGTTAAAATCAGTCTTCGGACAGCAGCATGATGATTATCATGAATGTACTCATGCATACAAATCAGGGCTATCGTAATATATATAAATATATATATATAGTAATATAGGAATATTAGAGAATATAAAGCAAGAGTACAGTACTTATAGAGGTATAAAAAAGGCTTCTAGGGGAGAGAGGGGGGAGGAAAAAAAGAGAGAGAGAGGGAGAGGGAGTAGGGGAGGGGGAGGGAGAAGGGGAGGGGGAGGGAGAGGGAGGGAGGGGGAAAGGGAGAGGGGGGAGGGGGAGAGAGAGAGAGGGAGAGGGAGGAGGAGGGGGGAGGGAGAGGGAGAGAGAGAGAGAGGGGGGGGAGGAGGGGATAGGGGGAGAGGGATTGAGATAGAGAGAGATATAGAGATACAGTGATACAGAGATAGATATGGAGGCAGCGATTCAGCTAAAACCTGTCTTCGGACAGCAGCATGATGATTATGATGAATGTACTCATGCATACAAATCAGGGCTATCGTAATATTAATGTTAGCATTTTTCTGTAAGTATGAAATTGGAAGTTATTGGATAAACGGATTTCAAAGAAATTTCGTTCGTTGCACGAGTATAGAAAGGGAAAACGAGATGAATATGTTTACAACCGATCAAAGTAGCAGGGCTATCACAATATAAGGAAAATTAATTTTATGATTTAAAAGCAAATTATACGATCATGCTACTGCGAATTTGACGAAATGCACTTCTGTAACACGGTAAACCTGTGTACACCTATACTTGTATATATATTAAAATTGTATTTAAAGGAAAGTAGGCGGAATAGTTCTTTCCAGAACTACTTGTTTACAATCTCCAGATGGCTGTATTCTCAGAGTGATATTGTCTGAAATATCATGTGAATAAAAAGAATATATAAAATAATATTCATTCAATTTCGAATATCGTAATTGTTATAAGGAAAATGATTCGTTTCAGCCTATTCACTTCTCCGAAAAATATTTATCGAGATCACGAAATAAGTATTATTTGACGATCAAGATGGCTCCAATGGGTACAAAACGATTGCGAAAATTATACGCAAATTTCTACAAAAATACGCTGCTGTCCACAATGGCCACTCAGTGATAACAATGTTCAACAAATATTTTGTTAAATGTAAAATTTCAACTGTTTCTAATATATTTTTAGGTGCTGATTTCAAAAACGAAGTCAGAATTTTTCTATCACCCACAATTTTTGTGTAACAGACATAATAATGTGTATATAGAAATTAGCATATAAATAAATATTAGTTATTGTGTTCATAGAAAGAAACAGCTAGTTTGCAAATGTTGGTTTGTTTATGTGTTGACTGTTAACATAAGGTCATTGTTTGCATTTCACCATAGTCCAAGAGCTATGAGTCATCACCTTCGATCTCTTTGCTCTCAGTTGAGTGTCAGCTTTCATTTGTGAAACATGCCTAGTGTCTGTGAGTTCAAGCTTAGGGGTGGATATTTTTAGTGTAGTGTGTTTTTTAAGGGAAACGCCTCGAAATTGTAAAAGTCATCCAAATAGTTTTTTCTATTGATGCAATAATGCAATCCGAAGATCCTATGCAAGCCAAGAAAACATCCGTGTTCAGAAACGAGAAAATTGATCTGCTAAGATAGTCCAGTGGCAGAATATCCGCCCGGCAAGTGGAAGAGCCGGGTTTGATACCTGGATATAGCAGACTTTTTCTCGTTTCAAAATTATTCCCAATTTTTGCTATATTTGTGGTGAGTTAACTTTTAAGGCACAGAGACGAAATATTACCCCTCTAGTTAGTAAATCATATGATCTTTATTTTTTATGCAAAGTAGGTGATCAGGACAAATCTTGGGCCACTCACATCTGTTGTGCTTCATGTGTAACACAACTGACTGGCTGGCTTAACACTAGAACCGCCGATGGGACATTTTTGTCCCATTTCAAAATTCAAGTTTCTCCCGGCACTCGAATTTTCCTCAGAAGTATTTGAAAATTTCTGGCTTTTAATCATTTCAGACCAAGACCATCCTGCCAAAATTTCTCTCATATCAGATCAGTAGTTTTTGAGAAAATTCATGATTTACCTAAAACCGCCACCGGGACATTTTTGTCCCCTATGGTAAAACACCTAAGCTCGAGGTGTATTTCGGGCTAAGTTGCAGCTCTCTCGACTTAGTTTACTATGTTTAGGCGTTCCATGAGCCCGAAATGTCCTCCTGCCCTCCCCCCCCTCCACCCTCAAGCCAAGCATATCCGAAAATGAACAGAGGAAGAGACACATAGGGTCTTGGAAAACGACGACTGGTCTATATCACCTGAAGAACTTGATGCATTCATCGGAATTTTGTATGCACGAGGTGCAATTTAGTCAGAGGGAATAGAAATTTACTTGCTGTGGTCTGAGAAGTGGGGGACACTTTTCTGCAAAAATGTCATGTCTCGTAATCGACTCAGGGAGATCCTCAGGTTTTTGAGGTTTGACATAAGGTAAACTTGATCAGAAAGATTGAAAGATGACAAATTTGCTCTCATGTCAGAAGTTTGGGATAGATTCATATCAAATTGTCAGAGCAATTACTTACCTGATCCTTTCATTTCGGTGGACGAACAGCTTTTTCCGTCAAAGTGTAGATGCAGGTTTACCCAGTTCATGGCGTCGAAACCTGACAAGTACGGTAAAATTTTTTGGATGGCTTTTGATAAAGAATCTAAGTACATGACCAATGCCTTCCTGTATCTTGGTAAAGATAATACATGTCCTGGAGACCACCGACTTGGTGACTATGTAGTGAAGAAGCTTCTCGCTCCATACCTAAACAAGGAGAGAAACGTTACGTGCGATAACTTCTTCACATAACTTTCTTTAGCAGGATATTTGAAGGCACATTGAACGAGCTTAGTTGGAACAATCAACAAAAATAGAAGGGAAATACCTGAATGTATGGAGAAAGCCCGCGAAACGCTTTACAAAACCGTGGCTTTCAAAAACGGTGACATTACAATCACTGTGTATCAGGGAAAGAAGAATGTGATAGTATTGAGTTCGTTGCAGCCATATGTGCAAACTGGAACAGACGCAAAGTTGAAGCCTGAGACTGTCTGCTTTTATAATGAAAGCAGATACGGAGTAGACGTGGTAGATCAAATGGCCCGCAAGTACTCAGTGAAAGCTGGGAGCCGGAGGTGGCCTATTCACACCTTCTACAATATTTTATATTTGGCAGAAATCAATGCTTGGGTCTTATACAAAGCAGTTACAAAAGAGAAAATTTCAAGGCGAGATTTCATTCATCAACTCGGAGAAGAACTTGCCAAAGAGCACACTGAACGCAAGAGGCACAACCCAGCTCAAGTGGAACCCTCCAAAACGAGCAGGTCCCGTCGACGCTGCCAAGTGCGAGAAAATTGCAATGAGGTAAAAAGTGCATATAAATGTGCAGCATGTAACAAAACTGTGTGCAAAAAATGTACTGTTACAGTGTCGTACGTTTGTGCATCATGCAAACCTGACTCAGATGATAAAAATTATAATTACTTACCATGACTGTACCTGGTAATTTTAGTTGACATTTGATCATGCCTGTACCTTTTGATCATTGTAACATAATGATTAGATTACTATACACTTTTTCTATCCATTACTTACCCGATTTCCAATAATGTTAAATTTTACTTCAAAATTTTTTATCATCATTTTACAAAGTGTGTATCAGGGAAAGAAAGAAGCTTTACTTACATGTACAGTTTTATTTTTACGCTGGAGATTTTTTTATCCATTGTTCATGTCCGTAGTTGAATGTAAGGTTTATGTATCTCACCGATGTGTACTTAAAAGTGCGATATATTGCTTTAAAAAGTTGGGCTATGGTGATTACAAATATAATTTTTATTCATCAAAAATTACCAATCCATGAATTGTTAATGTAATAACTTTTAAGTTTTATGATACACTGTCGTATTTCAATAAAGTATGGCTTATATCAGAAAAAAGGCATGACCAACTAATTTTTCAGCCATTCACCAAAAAAAAAGAATCTACTCCAAAAAGAGTAACTAAACCATATGGGCCATTTTTGTCCCACTGGCGGTTCTAGGGTGCACGAGAAGTCTGGCGGTTCTAATGTTAAAGGATCCCGTCACATGCTATTTGCAGATCCCATGGTTTGGAGATAACCTAAGGACCATTCATGGGATTGCTATCTTTGCTTGACTAACATATCTGGAATTACATCTAAGTCTAAACATACTGTAAAATATCCAAATCTTCCATCAGCTATCAGACCTGTGTCCCACGGTCCAGAGCTTCCTGTACCTAGGCCACCAGAAACATGGACCTTAGATGAAGAAGATAATGGTGATGTCGAGACTCGGAGTGACTCAGGATATGAAATACAGAATGACCCAGCATTTATGGAAAGCCTGACTTCTTTTAAGCCTCACTTGATAACTCAGTCTGAACTCAATGATTTGGTTCGTGATCTTAATTTATCTAAAAGTCAAGGAGAACTTTTATCTTTAAGATTAAAAGGATTGAATCTCCTTGAGCAGGGTGCTAAAATATTTTTTTTCTGTAAACATCAACAGCAATTTGAACATCTATTTTCTAAAGAGGGAGATCTAGTTTATTGCAATGATGTTGATTCTCTACTAGAAGCCTTGAGGGAGCAGCACAATCCTCAGGAGTGGCGTTTGTTCATAGATTCCTCAAAGGTGAGTTTAAAAGCAGTCCTGCTTTAAAATGGAAACAAGTACCCATCTGTTCGACTAGTCCATGCTGCTCACATGAAGGAATCGTACGAAAATTTGAAACTTCTGCTATCCAGTATGAAAAGTATTCCTGGCATGTCTGTGGAGATCTAAAAGTGATTGCTCTGTTACTTGGGTTACAGCTTGGATACACCAAATTCTGTTGCTTCTGGTGTGAATGGCATAGCAGAGCAGAGCAAAACTACTACATCAAAAAGCAATGGCATAAAAGAAACAATACAGGAAAGAAAAATGTAGTTAGTCGGCCACTGGTTAATTCTGAAAAAATCTATTTACTGCCATTGCACATTAAACTAGGCTTGATGAAAATTTTTGTAAAAGCGATGGATCATAATGGACGTGGATTTCTCTTCTTAAAAAATAAATTTCCGAGAATTAGTGAGGCAAAATTCAAAGAAGAAATATTTGTAGGTCCTCAAATAAGGGAACTGATGAAGGATGCTTTGTTTGAAAGCCAACTGAATGAAACTGAAGCAGCTGCATGGGCATCTTTCAAAAAAGTAGTCACCAACTTTCTGGAAAACTACAAGACAGAAAACTACATGCAACTTGTGGGTGAGCTTCTTGTAGTCTACAGAGCAATGAAGTGTAGTATGTCTCTAAAAATACATTTTTTGGATTCCAATTTGGACTTTTTTACGGAAAACCTCAGGGCTGTGAGCGACAAACACGGAGAATGCTTTCATCAGGGCATCTCTTCTATGAAAAACCGCTACCAGGGAAAATGGAGCACAAAAATGTTCGCTGACTACTGCTGGACACTTGAAAGGGATGTTCCTCAACCAAAGTTCAACAGAAAATCCACATCAACCACATTTACTGTAGTAAATATATCCCAATTTTTTTACGTATAATAAAAATACCTTTAATTTGAATGACATACATCTTTCGAATACTTAAAAACCCTGGGTGATAGAGAAATTAAGTAAACAGATTTGAAATCAGCGGAACAAATTCTATAATAATCATTATCATCTTACCATGTAACAAAAAAGTTTTCTTTTGTTATCCAGTGTAATTTGTATTTAAAACATAATTCTAAAATATTCTACCATATATTTCTTATCTTAGGCTCATCGTCGAAACGCGCATTTGATTTTCCATTCAAAATATTGAATATTTGAGTTATGTTGACAATGCAACTCTAGCTCGACACTTATCTTCTGAATTTAAGAATTAGTTCTTCGCCTTTTGGTGCAAAAGTATGTCCTTTGAAAATAAACAGCGGGTTTTCAACTTTCATCCATTAATCTCATTAGTATGTACGTAAAATAACTCTCTCGAGAACAGTCTATACTAATGATTTTTATCAGTATATCTTAAAAATTACTTTAATCCTAATTTCCCAAGATAAAATGTTTCAGATAAGATTTGAATCGCAGTAAGAACAGGGGTGTTGTTCTCTATAGCGGGCCGCATATGACGTGTCCAATGCTTCGTCGGGCTGCATTGGAGTTTATACTGGAAGGAATCTTAGAGATTCCGGAATATTATATTAGTAAAAATGAAGTGTAACTCAGGTTTATGGCTGAGATTTAGGAAGAATAGGTTATATTGGCATAATTTTAATTAAAAAATATGAATTTAAATGTCAAATTATACGAATCGAGATGAAATTAATTAAAATAATTCCTGGACAAATAAAGGCTCTCGTTTCTAACGGAAAATTAATTTCCACCCTCTCCCTTCCACCATTCCCCATGCGACTTTCATCTTCCCCTTCCTCCTATCCCTCCTTCTCCCTTCCCACTATCCCTCCATCTCCCTCTCCCCCTCCTCCCACTCTCCGCAACTCAATCCCACAACTCCCGCCCTCTCTATTCCTCTCTTCCTCACCTCTTTCTTCTTTCGCACTCAGTACGTCTTAATCCCACCCATCGTACTTGTACCCCACCTCGTCTTTTGCGTCTAATCATGCGCTCATTAAACGACCTATTCCGCAAACCAATTAATTCAGATTTTTTAAAATTCATAATTCTGAGATGAAAGAGAACGAACTAATCTCCTCCTCCACTTCACTCCTTTGCACAGTCTTTCTCCTTTCCATCATCGTGTTCAAAATCTGTTGTGTTTATTTTTTGCCAGAATGTTATCGCTATTACTTGAAAATGACAAAATTTTGCGTCTTAATTCTTATTTTGGTATAGCAAAGTGGCATTCACAATAAATCATTATTTAAATATATTTTAGGTGCATGTTTTGTTCAAATAAAACATTAAGAGATAGTATTTTTTAGAAAACTTTTGCTAATTTCTACAAATAAATGCGAAACCGGTTTCGACGAATAATCATCGTCATCAGGTAACACCAACGAACACTTCAGGTCCGCAGACGTTTCCATCGGCGGGCCACGTTGAAGATTGTTTAAAGGCTCGCGGGCAGAAAGGACATTTTATAGAACCTTTTCCGTTTTAAGACTTAAATAAATATGGCCTATATCAAAGGTCTACAAAATGTTTATTAAAATAATCGGTGAGATAGCCGAATAAGAATGTTAGTTGTTAGTTTCAAAAAAGCATTTTTAGTACATCAATATAAATAACCCCTAATTACAAACAAATTGTGAATAGAAAATTGTGTAATTAAAAAACAAATGTTAATTCACGTATACATCAGGTTTTAATGGGAAATGTGAGCCTGCTTTTCTCAATAATTGTTTCTATTTCGGGAAACTTTTGAAACATCTAGCCTAATCATATCTTGTAAATGCGCATCGGATAATTTTGAGTGCAACCTTGATTTATGAACTTCACATTGTTCACACACGTAAGTGCTACCGAATATCGAAACCATTTCTCCGACAAAGGTCCTAATATTTGGAAAAGTGTTTTCGGAAGACTTGAATAAAATTCAATAAGATTGCTCTTTTTGAACTTATTTTTCAGGTTATCGTTCGTCTGCAAGTCTATTAGCTCTAGTTGAATTTTTGAATCAACAACGTTGACATCAACTTTGTATGGATTTTGAAATTATCTAAAAGAATTTTGATTTAAGTCAAAATCACGAAATCTCTCTTTAAATTCATTCTGCAATGTCTCAATTGCGCCGACAAAACGCTGCCAAGGGAAACTACGTCCTTCTAAATGTTTTCTGAAAAGATTCGATTTTTCTTCAAACGACCTTGCATCATAAAACATTTCGCATGCTAGCTTTCCTTGGAGTTTGCAGTTAAGTACATTCAAATGCTCAGTAATATCTGTCAAAAATTCAAGATTCCATATCGATGCAGAATCACTCAGTTCGAGCAATGGCTTTACTTGCCAGACAATTTTTAATTTCCACACGAAATTCAAAAAAGTCTTAAAACTTTTCCGCGACTTAACCAGCGCACTTTACTAAAATAAAACACGTCACCGTATTCCGCTTCAATTTCTATGAGATAATGTTGGAAATTACGGTGATTTAAACTGAATTTACGATGTAATTTACTCTAGAAACAACGGTTTTCATGACTTACCCAAAGTGCAGTATTTTACCGCACAATGACTGCTGATGTATAATGCACTGTAGATGCATTGGCTTTTTTAATTTATAAATGGCCATTTCTTTGTTGATACCCCCAATAGGTTCTTTATGTTTACCAGTCATATTCCTTGCTCCATCTGTAGTAACACTTTTCAGATTCTTCCAATTCAGTTGTAATTCTTCAATTGTTTCAGAAACCTTCGGAAATTATTAAGAATCCTCATGATGATCTTTGAAGTGTGTGACAGAAGGCTAATCTACATCTACATTTACATGATACCCTGCAAGTCACATTTTTGGTGGATGGAAGGGGGTGCAGTGCACCATAGGTCCCTAGTTTTCCTACATTATATTTTCCTACTATATTGCCGTATAGTTCTAGGGAAAAACAATCCTCTATATCGCTCCGTTCTACAATCGATCTCGCGAATCTTATCTCGCTATCCTGCCTTCCGAGATACGTCAGGCTTCTGGTAAGTCCTACTACCTCATTCTCTAGGTCCTCCGACATACATTTTTCCAGTAGTTTATATAAAGCCTGCAGCCTACGTTCCTTTAACGATGTCCATTTCAGATTTTCTATTAACGATGTTACGCTTTGTTTTCTATCGTAATTCCTCTTTACAAATCTAGCTGCCCTGCGCTGAACCTTTTCTATCTCGTTAGTGAGTCCCTTTTCGTAGGGATCCCACACAGCTGAAACATATTCGACCTGCGGTCGAACCAAGGATAAATAACATAATTCTTTCACTTTTTCGGAGCTATTTCGAACTATTCTCCCTATAAAGGCCAGCTCCAATATGTTATATGTATGTTATATCCTCCTCCTCTGTAAGAAACGTCTATATATAATGATATATATCATTATATATAGACGTTCCTTACAGAGGAGGAGGATATAACATACTAGTAGAAGGTGCTTGCATATTGCAAGCATTTCATATCATCTAGAAAAAACATTAATTTTTAAGACAGATATTTCATCATTACAAATATTCTATTAATTCTCAAGATTTCACCTCCGCAGCGATTTTCGTTTTTTCCACATGTAAAAATAATAGTTTAAAACAATCCACAAATGTTGCAATTTTAAACATTTTACACTTTCTCCATTATGGGGTACTAATGCTACACATTTGAGCCAAATTTTAAAGTTGTAGCACTTCTAGAAGTAAAATGATATTTTTCTAATTGTTTAAAATTTAAACATTTTTAACGGTTGCCGCAATATATATATGGAAAGATTGAAATGTTTATTTGTGCAAATGCACTGTTCTGTAAATTATTTGAAAATCGCAGCTTCTTAGCTTATCCCGTAGTACCTAAAAAATTATTTAGCTGTAATGTTCAAATGGAGTTAAAACAACCCCTTAAATTTACTATTTTTAAATTTTCAATTTTTATAGTTAGTTATGAGAAAAGTCCTATAATCTTGCAAAATTTCAGCTTCCTAAACTTGATAGATTGGTCTACACACAGGATTGCGTTTTCCCATGCTAACTTATGGGGTATATTCCAGGGTCTTTGGAGTCGAACCCAAGAAACTGTAAGCAAAAGTGACAATAATTCCTATGATGAAATGTCTGTCTGAAAAATGAATGTTTTTTCAAGGTGAGATGAAATGCTTGCAGTATGCAAGCACCAACTACTAGTGTGTGTGTGTGTGTGTATATATATATTTATATATATATATATATATATATATATATATATATATATATATATATATATATAATCAGTTCTATACGTTAAGAGTATATTTTCCTAATCGTTGAAGAGTAAATAGTGCATCGATCGGATTTTCAGTGGATAATCATCCCCAGTAGGGAAGCCTTCATCTGTTTACGTCCATTGTGTCATCTTTTTGAACTATAGAAACACCAGGTCATCTCCTTCCCCCTTGCTCTCCACTTGCCTGCCCCCGCCTTCCACCTACCTCCCTGCTCGCGCCTTCTCCCCACCTGTCTACCCCCAACTTCCTCCCACAATTCAACCTTAAAAGGCCAGCTTTTTGTTAGCGGCACCTATCAATAGGCGAATGTGGGTGTCCCACGAGAGATTCACGATGGATCGTGACTCCAAGATATTTAATCGAGTCTGAAATGGAATCTTTACTCCCTCCAACTAATGATTAACATCCAACGAGATACTCTAGGTTCTCCAGAAAATGATGACGCAGCTTTTCTTTTGGTTGATTTCTAACTGCCATTCCTTACACCATGCAGAAATAGCTTCTAGATAATTTTAGAGATACTGATGGTCTTCCGGATTGCTACCTCCCCATCCCTCCCTCCCCCTCCCTCCCCCTCCCTCCCCCTCCCTCCCCCTCCCTCCCCCTCCCACCCTCTCCCTCCCTCCCCCTCCCTCCCCATCCCTTCCTCCACCCTCTCCCTCCCCCTCCCTCCCCCTCCCTCCCCCTCCCTCCCCTCCCCCTTCCATCTCCCCCTTACCCCTCCCCTTCCCTCACCTCCTTCCCCTCCCCCTCTCTCTCCCTCCCTCTCTCCTCCTCTCTCTCCCTCTGTCTCTCCTCTCTCTCTCTCTCCCTCTCTCTCCCCCCTCTCTCTCTCTGATTTCCTTTAATTCTTCCCCTGATTGGCTTATTTACGGGAGAGGCGTCCCACAGGGCTCAATTTTTGGTCCCCTACTATTTCTTTGTACATAAATGACTGCTCCTTGTCCCTTAAATACTGCATTCATCACCTTTATGCTGATGACTTGCAAATATATTCAAGTTCTACCGCACGCAATCTTGCGAGAACCCTAAAGAATATCAATAAGGACTTATAAATGCTAGAGAACTGGAGCAAAAGGGCGGTACTGATAGGCCCCGTAACTCCCGCAATGTGGGGAGGCCCCGAGATTTTGGGGGCTCTATATTTTTCACTCCGTACGCCACTGTCGAAGACGTCTAACGCAGAAGCAGATTTATGCTCAGGCGCATGGGTCGCTATAGCTGGGGCCTCTTCGATGAGGATGTGTCGTCGACAAGAGACCCTCGTAGAAAAGAAGAAATTTAAAGTCTCAAAGTTCATAAGCCTATCTTTACTACCCGTTTTCTTTGCGGCCATTTAGCTGACCACTTGATGTAGCAAAGGAAAATATCTCCACTTGAAATTTATCTATATCTATCTGACCATTCAGGTGGACAAAAAGGCCAATTTACTCAGAATGCGTGACAATGTTTACTATTCCTTCTCATTCCCAAAATCTCCTTTCAAGGCAGCAAAGTCTTGGGTGTGGTTTATGTGGTTCAAAAGATTGCACTCGAGTACTACATAATCATAGCTGAAGTTGAGCTCAGCCCGTAGGCCTTTTATATGTAGGTGGTGTTTATTTGAGACGTTGCAGTGTCTGGGCGATATAGTGAGAGACAGAAAAGGGTCATTTTGTTGAAATGTCCGAAGAGTGTTTACGAGCATTTTTTTAAAATTTAATACATAATACGTCTACCAAATAATAAGTGCTCGGTTTCAATGGGAAGAATTTGTCCTTCTTTCCGTAGATTTTAGTCTTAAGGAAACCTCTTCACTGTGCGGAAGCAAGTTTCGGTCGTTTGCGTAATGATCGGTCATTGAAAAGACACTGTACTTATTTGTGTGATGTACAGGTATGGCCAATAAAATTGCACCGTAAATTCTGGCTTCCCAGAAAACTCCTGGGAAAATGTGAAATCTAGCAATTGTGTACATGGTCGAGGGAGAGGACGGGAAGGTGACCATCGATCCCAAGCCTCATTCCCTTCTTTTTCTAAGAGGTATGTAGCTTTCCCTTTTCGTGAAAACACAATGCAAAACTATGGTTTGAATGCACGACCTTCCGTGTGTGTGTAACGGCAGTTCATTTTTTCTCAAGTTCATTGGTTCGATTCCAAACGCGTTCGTTTCTTCCATAATGAATACATTGGAATCGCTGAATGCCGTTTTCAAATTTCATTTTAAAATATGTTATATTTGGGATACGAACTCGGGAATTGGATGTTAACAAGTCTAAAAAACAGTTTAACATTGTAAAAGAAAGAATTCGAATCAGCTTTAAAATAGCGTGAAAATATGCTTAAAACAGAAAAATCACCTAATTTAGGACATTTTGGCAATGAATAATTTAACTTCCAGGGCAACCGGCATTGTAAAAGTCAAAAATAAATCTAAATTTCGAATAATTGCTCCAGAGAGTAAATATAGTTTTGGCTATATAACAATTGTGTAGCGTAATGATCGACGAATATATTTTCATTAATATTTCTTTACCGCAAAAATTTTATTTGTCAAAAGTTACTTTTACTATATATTACATTCAATTACGTCAAATTTCTATTTATTGTTCACTATTTAGTAAATTGTGGCATTGCACCTCACTTTTCACTTCGACAGCTGTGACAAATGTTTTACCTACTATAGAGCAAGGGTGACCAACATTTTGCGGCCGCGAGCTTAATTTATAATTCAAATTATCTGGCGTGTCCCAAAAATACTAGATATATATCCTCAAACACAATATGTAATTTACTATGAGCCTAGGTTAAGGTGTAAAATATCATAACAAGTAAGATATTTCTGCTAAAGGTAAACTTTGAAGGACGTTTTCTTAAACTAATTCAGAATTTTGGTTTGACACCCTTTTTGGGAAGAAAGAAACCCATGCCGTTAGAATGTAAATCGTTAAATTTCCATGCGTAAAAACGGTACTCCTGTTGCTTCAGTAGCTTGGCTACAAAACCATTTCAAATTTACGAATTTTCCGAATGTGAAGCCAACTAACCGAAAATGTATAAATTGCTTGGAAATTTCAATCATTGGAAAATTTACAGATACATAAAAACTATTTCAAAAAGAATTTTTCAAATATCTTTTAAAAAGTTGAAGTTCATTATCCACAGATGGGCTGACAGATGGATGGAGAGACAGAGTGATCACATAAGCACGTTTCTGTTTTTTAAAATAATTTGCTAAAAATGTAATTTGCATGTTTAGAGATTCGAATTCAATTTCATTAACACATATTACAGTATAGTTGCAGTTTTACTCGACAGCGCGTGTATTGCCTCACGTATGTTTCAGCTTGCATCAATCTTGAGCGATGGTTATTAATTTCGAGAAGGGATATGTTTAACCTGAAAAAAACTTTTACATGCCACATGTACCACATTTATGCATTATAAACTTCATCGTTTATTCCCAAAGGAGGTTATATTTCCGAGTTTCAATTCTTTTAACGGTTCACGAATACATCTCGATCCTTTCACTTGCTTGTAGAGTGATGCCTAAAATCCAAAACTTTTAGCTTTGATGCGAAGTTATTTGAAACTCTTATAATTGATTAATGCCCAGAAATTGTCTTGACTATTAGTTCAGGATAGATTTTTGTGATTCCAAGAGGGTTTGTGCCTGAAGCAAAGTTATCAAAGCTTTTGATGCGAAGCAAGAACTATCACGAGGAATACACGCATCGGTTTAAGGCATAAAAGGCAAACAACGGCATTAATTTGTGTTGCAGGCTTACTCATAAAAGTCACAAAAACAAAAGTTTCAATTAAAACTTTAGAACGGAGATGCAACACATACTTGTTTTGATCGAGAAAGCACATAACCGATCCATCGTACAATAAATTCTATGCTCTATTTAAAGTTATTTCCAGAAGTTTTTCTTCGAATAACTGTCTCCTCTGATTGTATAAGGTGGACAAAAACCAAAGCCATATCTTCAGAAACCAGCAAAAACAAATCTCGTCTGAGAGTTGAACAAGTAATGGAACAATTAACAGCTAATTACATGAAGTGACATGGGATGGCGGAGTGATTAGAGCGTTGACCTACCACGCAGCGGTTCCAGGTTCTAATCAGGTGGAGGTCGGATTATTCATCCTGATATTGTCCCGTCTCTTACTTGTGTGGTTTGAGGAGACCGCGCAAGTCAGCGCTCCGTCCTTCGGAAGGACATTAAGCAGTTGACCCCCTTGGTGCTCTTCGTAAAGAGTTGACTAATGCCGGCACCGGGTTTTCATCCTCCCTAGTGTGTGTGTGTGTGTTCGGTGTGCAAGGAGCTATGGCTATATTTATCCAAGAGGTTTATTAGCCAGAAACTCTATACAAATAAACAGATAGACAAACTGACTACATAAGCGATTTTTTATAAAAAGCACTAAAAGAGATTTAAATCTTCGAATCGCGAATCCAACAGGACCAGATAGAGAATTTCCTTTATGTCATTTTATTGACAAGCTTGATAAACACGTAAATTGCTGCTCGAGAATGATTTTTGAAACTAAACAAATGACGGTAGTTGCACTCAATATCGTCGAATAAGTGGAACGAGTGTCTCAGATGCCTGCAAACAGATGTCGCGAGAGAAGCACCTCAAACGTCGGCGGAAAATGAAAAGAACTATACAAAAAAGCCATTTCCTGATTCGTTACAAGAAATAAATTGAAAGTCGATTAACTCGAACTAAAAAATAAATACGTTCTATTTTTCTAACTGCAGGTTAAATACAAATTATTTGGAATCATAAAAATATATCCCGCCATAGATATATTATCTTTTCCACTGAATAATTGCATCAAATGGAGAACTTCGCAGTCAACATTGACGAAGATAAAGGGAGTTTTTACAGATAATATCCATTCTTTTAATTGAAATTCGAACTTGTTTATTAGTTGATTCCCGGGTTCAAGTCCGTCAGAGGTCGGATTTTTCAACCTGGGATCGCTCCGTCCCCTACCTGTGTGCTTTGAGTAGATTGTGCAAGACAACGTTCCGTTCTTCGGAAGGGACGATAAGCAGTTGGCTCTCTTGGTCATCTTCGTAAAGAGTAAGCTAACGCCAGCACTGTTTCCCTTCTCCCTTCTGTGTGTTCGGTGTGAAAGGAGTTATGGCTATAATAATCCAAGAGGCTGATTGGCAATGAAATCAAACAAACAAACGAACTTTGTTATCTATTGCTTTCACAATATCATGGGGGAGTACAGCTTACTGAATCTGGGATGACATTTCTCTCCGTATATCTTTTTAGAGCATCTTTGCCAACAAAGAATGGCATTATTATCCTACAGATAATTTACTCAAAAACCTTACAGAAATTGATATAAATGATATAGGGCGATTGTTTTATACTCTTAATTTATTTCTCGTTTTATGTACTAGTGCAACGTGTATTTTTTAATTATAGGAACTACTCCTTAATTTAGCGATCTTGTGAGTACGATCTTTAGATAGGTAGCTAATTCGTCTGCAAAGGAGCTTATAATTATTGCAAGTATTAATTTCGGTACTGGCGATTTATCTACTTGAGCAATTTTGCGATACCGCCTTCAAATACTTCCAGTTCGCTCATTTTTTTACAAATATTTAGTAGTAGGAAACCACTTCAGATGGCGAGGAACTTCTCGAAGTAGCGATAATTTAATAGACTGGCCCTAAGAAAAGAATCGCCTACGCGTTTTCCGTTGTCTGTGGAGTGACCTCCTAGAATTTCTCGACCGCAAGACCAAAATTCTTTGAAGTCCTTTTTAAATGATTCCGAGAGTATCGTAGAAATACTTTAGCGCTTTCTCTCTCTTGAAAAAGGCGTGAAGCTTCGGTGTCATTCAACCCGGGTCCTTACGATCACTAACTGGTTTAGCCAATATTGATAATGGCCAGCCCGAGGTATTTTGGCGCCCCGGGCGAGAAACAGCTTTAACGCACCTTCTGTTAATATTGTTAAGATATTTTTAAAAGAACTTGTTCATTTATTCATTGCACCGTGAAGTAATTGATCGTAAAAAGGAAAATTAATTGTATCTAGATTTTTGCCTATTCTGCGAAAAAATTGTATATAACTTTTATTCATTCGTAAGGTGATCTTGTTAGCGTCTCCAATACTTTGTCGCCCAGGGCAAACGCCCGACTCGCCTATAGCCCTGACGGCCGGCCATTATGAATACTGGTCAGATTTAGAACTATGACCGTAACACATATATCACGTGGCGCTAATTACCGGTTGTCGATCTCAGTCGCAACTTTGCATTTTCGCGCTACGCATAAAAGAGGAAGAGGAGGTTACCTCGAGGGAAAAAATGCTGCGCTAAAAACAAATGCGAGGGCGCATGACACGACCCGGTTCGAATCAAACCACCAACAACAACCTGGGGTTCCGAAAAATTAACGTATGATAAAATGTTGATCAATTTAAAAAGAGTCATTTTTTCTCTTTGGACAATTCTGGCAGAAAATGTTATTTTTGGTTGGATTAAAAGGCTTGTGTACCGAGTTGGGCAAATGAATATAGCGGTTATTCGGCCACTTTAGCCGTCAAGAGACGTTTCGATTACTCTGCCTGCCATTTATTTGCTTTACTTATTACTTCGGCGGCACACAAATATTTTCAGCCTTCGAGGCATTGTTGGCCCATTGTCTCCTCTTCAGCACCTGAGGGGCATATGGACAAATCGTTAATTGTGCTTTAATCTTTTCTGTTCAACACAAAAATACTGAAATGGTTTAATTTCGCTTTGTTGCATGTTTTCTCGTTTATTTCAAGTTTTTCGGCGAACCATACGCATACCATACTTGTCATTTTATATTATTTTAATTATGTAATAAATTTAAAATTAATAATTATTTATATGTTTAATACATGTACAGGAACATAGGTAATAGAACAACTTTGAAGTATGCGCTTTTTTGCTCCTAGTCATGTTGTGAAAGCGAATTGAGTTTTAATTAATCGAAGGCAATTATAATGGAAAATGGTACAAAACACGCCATTACGAATTCAAGTCGGGACAAATCGCATTATCGAATATCATTAACCAGAGACGCGTCGATGTTGCGCAGGCGTCCCTGGGGGAGGAGAAAAATTACACCGAGTTTAAAAATAATGAAGAAAAATCGGTATAGTAGGGATATTTTTAACTCCTAAATTTTCTGGTGCCTAATTAATTAATTAATTAATTAATTAATTAATTAATTAATTAATTAATTCCCTCCCTAAGGACTGCATAACCTTACAGAGGTGGGAGGGTTTGTGTACTCTTACGAACCAAAGAGCTATGCCGGCGGGAGATAATTCTCCTGGTAGGACCATCCAAGCCGGAAAGGTCTGAGGGGAAGTGTCAGACTAAGAAGCAGTCTTGGGGATTTTACATCCCCCTGTGCAAGGGCAGCAGCTTGCACAGTACCTCTGTAGGTGGTGATCATGTGGATCTGAACAGCTACAGATGGGTAATCACTCTGTGAAACTGCGATGAGGAAAGCAAGGGGAAACTACCTCATTATATTTCCCATGATAGGCTGAAAAGCTGAAATACCTCTATGGATCTTTCTGGGGTAAAATATTCCGGAGGTAAAATAGTCCCCCAATCGGATCTCCGGGTGGGGACTACCCTAGGGGATGCACAGAGGAAATTTAACATTAATAGGAAAGCAAGTGGTGAGAAATTAAGAATAGGCACATGGAATGTTAGGACTATGAATTCAGGGGGTAAACTAGAGAACATAAAAAGGGAAATGAGAAGGAATAATGTAGGTATAGTAGGTCTTAGTGAAGTTCGGTGGGAAGGAGAAGGCGAGATAAATTCAGACGAATTTAAGATTATTTACTCAGGAGGGGAGAAAAAGGAAAGGGGAGTGGGGATTATAATGAGAAAAGAGATAGCTGAAAGAATTAGCAAGGTAGTGACATTTAATGATAGATTAATAGCCGTAAAACTTCAGATGGAGCCAGTGGAAATGCTTATAATTCAAGTGTATATGCCAATGACTAATGCTGGCGACGACGAAGTAGATGAAATCTATGAACAGATTATGGAGATATTGGAGGAGGAGGGAAAAGGAAGGATCACCACCATAGTAATGGGAGATTGGAACAGTGTAGTCGGAGATGGACAGGAAGATAACATAGTGGGAAAATATGGACTAGGGAAGAGAAATGAAAGAGGGGATAAACTTGTGGAATTCTGCCATAGAAATAGATTAATTGTAACTAATACATGGTTTAAGCATCACCAGCGGAGACTTTACACATGGAGAAGCCCAGGAGACCAGAGACGATACCAGATAGATTACATACTAGTCAATGAAAGATTTAGAAATAGCATTAAAAATGTGAAAACACTACCAGGGGCAGATATCGATTCTGACCACAACCTTTTGGTGGCAAATATACAATGTAGACTGAAGAGCGTTAAGAGAAACGTAAGAGTTAACAAGAAATGGAACTTAGAGGAACTCCTTAAAAACAAGGAGGCTATCATGACTGAGCTGGAGGAAAGGTTGGGGGAGAGAGATGAAGAAAATAGGAAGAATGTAGATGAGGAGTGGAGATACATCCATAGCAACATTAAAGATGTAATGGAAAAGAAGGTAGGAAAGATAACGGGTGAAAGAAACAAAAAACCCTGGATCACAGCAGCCATGCTGCAAAAAATGGAAGAGCGGAGAAAGTGGAAGAACATAAACACTGAAGAAGGCCAAAGAAAGTACAAGGAGTTAAATAATGCTTTAAGAAGGGAAACAGATAAAGCCAGAGAACAGTGGATAAATGAGAAATGCGAGGAGATTGTCGAATGTGAAAGAATTTGTAGAACAGACCTCATGTATAGCAAAGCAAGGGAACTATTCAAGAAAAAAGCAAGAAAGATAGGACGTAAAGGAATCATGAACAAAAGTGGTAAAATAGTATCGGAGCCAGACAATGTAAAGAATGTCTGGAAAGAATACATTGAGGTTCTGTATGACAAAGAAGGAAAGCCAAGAAATATTGAATTAAATGAAGAAGAGGATGTGGAAGAAGATCAGCTAGGACCAAGTATTCTCGAGTCTGAAGTTAAAAGAGCAATTGATGACATGAAAAGAAGAAAGGCAGTTGGGAGTGATGATATACCCGTGGACGTTCTTAAGGTTTTGGGGTCTAAAGCAGTTAAGCAACTCACAAAATTTTTTAACCAAGTATATGATACTGGCGTATGGCCTGAAGATTTTTTAGATGTTGTGATGGTACCACTGGAGAAAAAGAACAATGCAAAATGTTGTAAGGATTACAGAACTATTAGTTTAATTTCTCATACAGCTAAAGTTCTAACCAGAATAATAACCAAAAGAATTGAATGTAAAATAGAAAAGGAGCTGCAAGATAATCAGTTTGGTTTTAGAAGAGGAAGGGGGACTAGAGATGCTATAGGATGTATGAGGATGATGATAGAAAGAGCGCTAGAAGTCAATAAAGATATGTATTTTTGTTTTGTAGATTGGGAGAAAGCTTTTGACCGAGTGAAATGGGATAAGATGCTGGGTATTTTAAACAAAATAGGAATAGATTGGAAAGATAAAAGACTGCTTAAAAACCTTTACTTTGATCAAAAGATTAGAGTCAGGGTTGAAGGAGAAGAAACAGAAAGTACTTCAATAGGGAGGGGAGTGAGGCAGGGTTGTCCTATTTCACCAGCGATATTTAATATGTATGCAGAAACAATAACAGAAGAAGCGTTGATGGAAGAGAAAGGATTTAAGATAGGAGGTGAAAGTATTACCACCATTAAATACGCAGATGATCAGGGCTTAATAGCAGAAGGCGAGAAAGAGCTTCAGAGGATGACAGACAGACTAGTTGAGGTTGGCCAACAATATGGAATGAAGATCAATACAGAAAAAACGAAAGTCATGGTGGTTTCAAAGGAACATAAAGAATTAAATATAATGGTAAATGGCCAAAAATTGGAACAAGTAAGTAGTTTCAAATATCTCGGCAGTATTTTAGCACAGGATGGAAGTAGTACACAGGACATCAGAAGTAGGATTGCAATGGCAAAGGCAGCATTTAACGAGAAGAAGGAGCTTCTCACAAGCAAGAAAATAAATCTAGAAACAAGGAAGAAATTAGCAAAATGCTACATATGGAGCATAGCTCTTTATGGTGCAGAGACGTGGACGATAAGGAGAAAGGAGGAAAAATATTTAGAAAGTTTTGAGATGTGGGTATGGAGAAGAATGATGAAAGTGAAATGGACAGAGAGGAAGAGAAACGAAGAAGTATTAGAAATGGTGGGAGAAGATAGGATGCTAATAAAAACAATCAGGAAAAGAAAAGCAAATTGGATAGGGCACATATTGAGAAGACAGTGTTTACAAAGAACGATCTTAGAAGGAAAAATTAGTGGAAAAAGAGGAAGAGGGAGAAAAAGAATAGGAATATTAGATAATATAAAGCAGGGATATACTACTTATAGAGGTATAAAAGAGGCTTCTAGGGAGAGAGAGAAATGGAGGCAGCGATTCAGTTAAAACCTGTCTTCGGACAGAAGCATGATGATGATGAATTAGAATTATGAGGTTTGCGAGTTGAACCTAATAATAAGCTTTCATAATCCCTCTCTTTATGTGCAATCGACGCATTGGAATATTTACTGCTGTGTTTACCAATAGCTTCCGGCGAGCGGGAATAGATATCATAAATCTATTGCAATGAGCTTTGCCCTCTATGTGCACGAGAAATTGAAGGATATTTTCACATCAATAAAAAAGTAGAGTATAAAAAAAGGAACGCGTTTTCAGAAATTATTATTAATTACAGATAATGATCGTAGCATCCAAATAATCCCTGCTATTAAAGAGCAAAAGTCATATGTCAGTTTTTATTATATTTTAACATTTATCTTTAAAGCCAATTAGGATTCCGCATCGAAGTCCATAACTGAATTCCTCTTAAGGCCATATTACGCGCTCACGCATTACCCAAGTATTGGCGTATTCGCGCATTTTCTCGGGTAAACCTTAGACCTATTACGCGTCCACGCTTTACCTGACGCATTACGCCAACAGAGGTACATCTACAGACGAAAGCGAGAAGCTATTTCTTGAACTGTAGCCCATTTCAATGGGTCGAGTGAATAAAAAATGAGCATATCCTTATGCTTAAGATTTCTATCATTTTTTAAGCAAATGCATGTTTTGGGGTGAATAAAAAAATAGCATTTGCTTTTTGCTAGAATAAGCATTTGCTTTTTTATGACATTTATTAAGCATTTGGTTAAAATTGTGTGAATAAAACCTAGCTTTCATTTCAGGCTTTTGATTTTCGTGGATTTGCTGATCATGATGCACACTGGAAAGCAATGTGATTAAAAAAAATTATTGAGTACAAATTGGGTAAAAACCAACAAAACACAAAACAGTTGTTAATAAAAAATAAATTTAAATGATGGTGGGGTCTATCACTCCCCAAATCCATTCTCACGCTCTTGTAGTGGACTCCAGAAAGCTACAAATTACACAAACGTGTGGAACGTAAGTAAGTAAGAGTCACAGCGCCATCTGACAGTAAATACGGGGGATATATACAAAAGTTTAAGTGCTGGGGTACAGAGGACCATACCAGCATAATTAAAGGTTAATAAAGCAGTGTTATGTATATAATTGGCGGCATAATTTGTCTTACAGGAGAATTTATATCAGTTGCTTCATAACTGTTCCACATCTCAAGGCTTACATGACTTTCCGTGATGCAGTCACGTTTACATCTACACACGGTTGCCGAGTTTCAGATTCTCGCCCATTTCGAATCCACCACTTACACAGCGGTGCGAGGCACGCGCGCTCAAACTCACGCATAGATTAATTAATAGGAATTAATTCAAAATAAAGATTATTACAATAAACCACTCCAATTAAAAGTGACCTTACACACCGATGGAGGCCTTTAATCGAGGGTAAATGAAAAAATCTACTAAAAATAAAGCCAACGTTTCATTGTAAAAGTAGTTCGTAAAAAGCCAATGGAGGCTGTTTCAGAATATCTAACCTAATATTGGGTTCCCGCGCCGCGTCGCTATTCCCCCGAGGGTGAGCACATGCGAGTGGTCGGCGGTGAACACAATAAGCGTCCTCTCTAGATCGAGGAGCGGCAGTGCTGCTTCCAGAGCAGCCTCCAGCGCAAGGGTCTCCTCCAAAGCCCTGTACGCGTTGTTGTAGTGGTGGGCGTGGTCTATCCGCCCACCTGTTTCGGAAAAAATGCATCAAATGTTGGAAATGTACAAATTTCAAAATCGAGATTTGCACGACGTTCTTTGCAGGTTAATTATTCGGAAATACGAAAAAATCGTTCTCTAGGCACTAGAAATAATAAACCGTTTTACGGAATTTCATAGCACGAATTTTATTGCTTTAGTACTCTAGTAGTTTATTTCTCACAAATCATTTGTTTGCGTGAAAATTATTTCTTCCATCAAAATTAATATTACGAATGGAGGATCAAAAGAATAGATCGTCAGGTATATCCAGTTTGATTAAAGTGCGCTTTAATTCATCTCAAACAAATAGTTTACATTAATAACAACTTTAATATTTGATGATATTTTGATTCGTAAGATTAATTGACGTACGCATTACATACTTTTCAGTAGAATATGCTTCATGAGATATTTCAGACGATCCACTATTATAGGTGAAGGAACGAAGATAACATATCGTTTTTAACTTGACTGCCTCCCATAGACGTTATTTTTTAATTATTGGAATTAGAATTAAAAATAAGAAAAATATATTTGCGTTATAATTGAAAAGTTTAAATACCTCTTAAAATGTTTTGTTAGTAATGCATATGCTTCAGCCAATACAGGAACTTGCAAATGCTTCATCTGGTTAATGTGGACATTAGCCGGGTATCTGTTGGTTCTATTGGTTTGATATTGTTGTTTATTTCTTTGATAATTTAAAAGAAGCTTTCAAATAAATGCATGCAAACTGCAATTACAAGTTCCAAACAATGCCAAACCTAAATCTAAGATTTTATTCCTTCGAAACTTGACAAAATTTCTCTACGAGATAAATCTTACAAATTCAACTAACAGATATTTCTAGACGCAATAAATTTTTCATTCCTTTTTACTATCAACGTTTGCAGTTATTTTCTAGAGTTAACAAGAGCATAACTTAAAAGTAGTATCATTACCAATAATATGATGAAGATGAACTTGCTTATTACAAACCACGTTAAGCAATAGCCACTCAAATATCCCGAAATATATCAAAAGAAAAAGTAATATCAATGTATCATTAATTTGTTAATCTTTGTACCTCTTCATTCCGATTGCTTCATTACCCCAAAACTTTCCAGTTAAATGGGCTGCGGAAAGACCTTTTCTGTAATAGGAATTCGACAATATTTCTCACTTGTTGGGAAATCTTCTCTTACACTATTTACTGCTCTCTATTCCTCCTTTATTTCTCTCTTTATATCTCTTATCCTCTTATCATATTATCTTTCACTCTTCTTATTGTGACTATCCCTCACTCTCACACCCAATTATAAGGCCCTCGAGAGCCACATGCGGACCGATCTCCGCATTGACTCTCGCTCAAGACGTAAACATAATACACGAGAGCATTAATCGATTTTCTGGCGCGTCGCCGAGCAGACGCGAGTGAATGCGAAGCGAGAATACGGTTGCGGCAGAAGCCTTCGCAGATGGCGCGTCAGGCGGTTGTGATAGAATTCTGGATTGTATGTACCTTCGACGAATAAGAAGAATCCGTGCGGGTTCTTCTGAAGAATCTGAATCGCCTTCCTCGTCATCTCGGCGAGAGACGGGTCCCCGTTGGAACTCTTGTCACGGTCGGCCTCGAAATCCATGTGCGAGTAGGCGAAGAGGCCTAAGGAAAGAGATTAGAACGTGAGCAGGAGCTCCGAGGCGTTCGTTGGATTATCCTTTTTGAAAACGAAAGTCCGAACGCGATTAAGAATGCATTTTCTTCCTTTTCTCCAAATTACGGGGAAGACCGCGTCCATTAAACGTTCAATGGCTCCAAATGAGGCCTTACGTCTCATTAATTTTATAGCACTGCTACTCAGTTATAAAACAAGAAATCTTTGTTTAATTGGGATTAAGGAAATATAAATATAAGTATTTTTCACGAAAGTCTTTCTTCAAGTTGATAATTTTTGAACTGGATAAATGTAATTTTCTGGACCAGGGGCGGATTCAGAAACTTTCCAAAGGGGGGTGGGCGATTGCCCCAATGTCCCCTCTCCCCTCTTGATTCCCCTTCTGCCGACGACAATACAGTTTGAAAATACCTACTCCCAACAGAATCTTTCTTTCCCTTGTCATACAGGCTTAATCTTTGGTGTAGAAGCAAGGAATATTGCGCGGAATGAATTTAAGAATGCACCTAGTGGAGAGGAATGGGGTCCTTCAAGGGTAGGGCGATCGCCCCTTTGGATCCATCTCTGTCCTGGACCAAAGTATGAAAAATATTTAATTTTAATTTTTCACAATTCCAGTTTGGGTATTCATAGAAAACATTTACAAAAACGTTCTCCGCAGAGCTTTTGAATTTTACTCAAAGGATGAATTTTATTTTTACCCTGCTTTAAACATAAACGCACAGGTGGTGGCAAATTGATCTCCGACCATCTCCCACTCACCTAACAAATGATCTATATACTTGGGATTGACGGCTTCGAACTGTCCCTTGTTCCAGACGTAGTGTCCTCTGAGTCCACGTTTCTTCTTGTCTCTCAACCAGTCGTCCACGAGGTTGCGGCCGTCCAACCTCCGTCCTTCTTCCCTCGCCGATTCGGGATCCTTCGCCACTTTCGGGACGAAATGCCTGCGCCCTCCCCCGAGCACAACCTAGAAACCAGTGTTAATAATTCTAGGAATAATGCTGATTAATACCTTCAGAATGTAATCGTCCTTCCTCAAGAAAACATCATTTCATCGCTCAAGAATGACTATCAACTCTCATCCGAACGTCACTGCTTATGGATCTACCAAAAAAGAATTAAAAAATTGAGGAAGTGAGTACTGAATGAATAAGGAGTCGAGTTCTTTTTATAAATCCAGAACAACGTCGTAAAAAGTATCTCTGCTGAAGTTCCATTTCGGTAAACAATGGAGAAAATAAGAGAAGCCAAAGAGAATACAGAACGATGAGGGCATAAGGTATTGTTCGCGTGCTGCAGCAAGAGATAGGGAGAAAGAGAGGGTGGTAGGGAGAAAGAGAAAAATAGCAGGAGAGAGAGGATTACGGAGGTGAGAGGATGGGGTGAGACCCATTCCCGCATTCTGCATCAGTTCGCTCTCTTTATTTTGGTGGAAAAACAAAAGAATCATTCGGATCTCGACTGTGTGAAAGCTCAAAGAATGGGATAAGATGTATATCAGAATTACTCGGCATTTTGAGAAAACCAATTGAGGACGAAGTTAATCTCCATACTCGAAATTTATTTTAGCTAGTAATAGGTTCAAAAGTATCCAAGTGTTCTTTAGCGAAAAACGCATGCAGAAATCATGCTTAATGATGGGGTGAGGAAAGTTTCATTTCTTGTCTGAATTTAACCTCTGAAGGAGAAAATTAAAACTTCGAGAGAGATAGAGCCGAAAAATATGAACATGTAGATATTTTTTCTCCTATTTTCGAAAGCATAGAATTTATAACGATTGGTAGTAAGGTTATAAAAACAGATATTTCTAACTTATGGTTAAAATATGACCGCATTAGTCACCTAATGGCTTGAAAACGCTGAGCTTCTAATTCTGGTCCGCAACCAAGATTTAACTCCTCGAAGTTGGGAGATAACCGGCAAGAAAACACTTCACCCAGCCTCCACCAATAGAACAGACAGCTGAATTCCCAACGCTCTCGGCCCCCGGCCAGGAAATAAACAAACCAAGCAATGACTTCGCGTCCCGCCCAAACGGCGCCGATAACAGCAGGCTGAGGTTTGATTATCTATTTCCGAATTATAAAAACACTTTGATTACGTTTAATGAGGAAGAAGCCGCTATAATTGCTAGATTAAAACAAAGAAACATTATCATCACATATCTCCAATATGCAAAATACTACTTAGTGGAGTGCTATCGTAGATGGCGGAATGGAATAAACCCATTAAAAACGCAAACCATCATCTTCAGACTAGGTAATGCTACAAAGCCGGGTTCGATTATTGTTGGCTACACGGAGATCTTCTGGAGTGACGAGATCAAATACTTAGGGGTCGTTCGGAGGATACCCCTCACGTTTACGAGATACACATAGATTGCTGCCCGTAAAGCGGCATCAGCTATAAATGCACTCGGTCCCTTGGTTCGCTCACCAGTCCTCCTCCTGAAATCTAAACACCACTTGCACAACAGTCACGGAGCGGAAAGGTGGCAGTGAAAGAACTGAAAAAGATACAGATAACCTAAAGAGAGGGCCTCGAAGATATACGGGACACCTGAGCTAGGCAATTCACAACGGGCAACTGTAACATTTTACCGTTCCGTTCCAGAAAATCACGAGGATTAAGCCCAACAAATTCTACCAGGAAATAGAGTCCAAACTATCTTTGGTTCTGAAAACTCTAGAGCTCATCCCATCTTCATAGGATATTGAGGCCACTGGTCACCCAGAAACACTCCAATAAGAGCGTGGAAGAGTTAAGGAGCATATTCCTCATGCAGCGTTTGGAGACTCGGTTGCTTATAATTTAATAATGCAAGTCATCCGAAAGGCGGAACAGCTACAAAAACTTCACGCGGCTAATGGCTTTGGTACAATATATAAATGTAATCGGTGTTTCCACCTATGACTGCTCCTTTGTTACTTAAATTCCCATCTGGTTCACTCAACTGGTTTTTGGGCACAGGACTCAGATGAGCAATGAATCTTATGTTTCGATAGGAGGTATAAATAACGGAAGGCAAAAAAGGTCGACGGAGGTTTCCGTTTTAAGGACTATTTGTGTACCCATCTGTTATTTAAATCGCACAACAGATTTCACCGTTCACCTTTGTGCAACGGAATATTATTCCGTTGTTTATTTTTCAGCAAATGTTATCTATATTACCACCTAATCCATTCCTTTCGCAGAGACAAGATAACGGGACTCGATTAAATATCTTCTCATAAACGATTTTTCCCTTTGTAGAATTAAATTAATTCGATTTAGTTATAACTTAATCATATTACGGAATTTTTATGAAGAACTTTCACACATTTCTGTAAAATTAAGGAGTGGATTACCCGTGAGATTTTAAAAATGAATAATATATCGAATTTAACTTAAATATTTTACTATAATAGCTGTCGACCGATCAAGAGAGTCTTTCCACCTTACACCGTGTCGATCGATATCCGAGCTCTTATTTTGTTTTTAAGCTGAATTAAAGTCATTCCATTTGTTTTCTTTGTATGGCCCTTACGTTTATTTGCCTTCCTGGATCGTCCTCGACCAGTTGCCGCGCGATGTCCTTACAGGCGTTCCTCGCCCCCGGAGGGACCTTACCGTCGTCCTCCCAGTATCTGCTGGCCGAGTGGGCATACAAAGCCGCAGGCGTGCCGTGGGTCACGCGCGTCGTCGTGACTATTCCCGTGGCTTTCCCTGGGAATGAGAGAGAATTAGTCCGTAATTATTTTATGTTTTTAGAACAGGAATTTCGTGTGGAAACAAAATTAAAGTTCGATGGTATTTGTGGGATTCAATTTGGAACCGCCTGCCCTGAAACGACCAGTGAGTTAAGGCATGGATATGTGGCTCATTTGACATGCATTGCGGAGAATCCGGAAAGGTTGCCTCCTCTTCTCTCCGATTAATCCCAAAAGTAGCAATAATCATCGAGGCTGCCTTGTAAAATTCTTGCAGTTAAAATTTTTAAGTGCATTTACAAATTTCTTTTTCAAAACAGGGGATAACTTTGACGAAAACATATTTTGTCGATTGCAATCAAGAATGAAGGGAACTTTATATCGATGATAACTTTTGTATTAATCCTACGCGAAGTAAGCCAAGGAAACATCCGCGTTCAGAAACGGGGAAATTGATCGGCTATTATAGTTTAATGGTAGAATATCCGCCCGGCAAGTGGAAGACCCGGATTTGTTTCCCGGTCATAGCAGACGTTTTCTAGTTTCAAAAAAATATTTTCTACATTCAAGTTTATGCCTGTCTGCGTAGGATCTCCAGATTGCTTTATTCCGAGAATTTAGTCATGTTAAAAACTACCCAGGAATCCTAAAGAGCAATTTCTTTATCACTATCCACGCTCGGTATCCTCTCAAACTAGAAAGACAGAAGCTGTAGCCGCATATTAAAATGGTTGCTCAAAATAGTGCTTAAAATACACAAAGTAGACTAAAGTTAACCAACTTTTAAGGGAATTTTAAGAAAAGAAGGAAATAAAGAAGGCAATATAAATGAAAAAAAGGAAGATTAATGTAGGAGAGGAAGATAGAGGTGGCATGGGGAGGAGGAAAGAAAGAGATAGTGAGTCGGGGAGAAAGGCACAAGAGGGAAGAAGTGATATGCGGAAAAAGCAGAGTGAGATGGGAGGGAGAGAAGATTGATAACTGGAGAGGGGGAAAGGGATGGAGAGACAGGTGGGAAGGAAAGGGGAAAGAGGTGGAGAGAGATGTAGAAAAAATAAGAAGGGAGGAAAGCAATCAGAAATGAAGGGAAAATAGATTAAGGGGAGATAGATAGGTCCGAGGTAATAGGCTAAAGTGAAGGCCTCGAGATGCGGAGGAAGAAAAATAGCGGAGTGGGGAAGTGCAAATGGGGATTAAAGGGGATGTGCCGCTACTCCAGAAGCACCGTCAGCGGGAGCCTTTATCGCCTAAATATTCTAAGTGCAAACTTAAATTAATGTAAATCATTCCTCTTTTTTGCCACTAAGAAAGGACAGAGTGCAAATGAAAATTACCAAACAATTGAGAACATTGACGGAAGGCCTTCTAATTAAGAGTGACATTACCTTCTCGAGTTTATTCCTTCTCGTCATCTATTATTGTTTTAAAAGTAAAAGTTAATGGAATTTTCTGTTATTTAGAAGATAATATGATAATGAAGAGAGAAATATTTACCAATGCAGAAAATTAGCTATGAAGCTCGTGTGGTAGTAATAATCAGGAACTATTCAACTATTCATTTGCTTTTAAATGAAAAAAGAAACTTTTAAATTTCCACAAAAAAGTTTAATAATCGTCCGGTTTTGCCTGTTACAGCATCATCAGGTGGAAATTTATAAGTTTCTTTTTTCATTTAAATGGAAACCTTCCACAAAGTAGAGCTTTCCAAATGGACTTTGTTATTCATTTGCTGACAAAGTGAAATGTTTGAGACAATCTTTGGTTGGGATGGAAATCGTGAAAATCATATTTGCAGTAAAAATACTGCAAGAATATTTTTGAAGAGGTGTTATCTTTATAGACGATATGGGCAAGTCATTTACACATATTTACTTAAAACTTACGTTATTTACTCATTTCAATATAAAATAATCAACTCGACTTCCTACAAAATAAAGTATTAGTAAATAACAGTGAAATGTTTTTTTAAATCGTCATATGGAGACTAACAATTTTACACAAAGGACGAGTGCAATTAATTGAAAATTAAATATGGTGGGAAGTATTTTTAATATGGGCCAATTAAGTCTGAAGTAATGAACTCTGTTTAGCATTTTTAGCTTACTTTCCAAAAAAATGTAAAGTAGCCTTATGAGATCGCCTCGGTGTCCGTGTGTGTCCCTCTAACACCTTCTTCATGAATGATCCGATTTCAATTAAATTTGGTACATAGAATATGCACTTATATTAATGACCAAAATGACATATTTCGACTGGATTGACTCAACAGGGGTGCCACAATTACAAAGTCAAACGTTTTGCTAATTATGAATTTGGAAGGAATTGGCCACACCGATTTCAGCCCAATTTGATATGAAGTAGGCGTGCAACATAAAATAACAAAATCAAGAAGTTTAGATAGCTATAACACAAAATATAAGGAATAAAACAAATTATTTTTACACGCATTTGTGTTGAACTGTCTACATAAATTTCAACCAAATTTAATGCTTATAATGAAGTCATACATACAAAACCATATTGGCATATTAAACCGAATCAGCCTAACAAAGGTGCCACAATTACAAATTGAACTCTTTCAGTAATTAATGATTTGGAAGGAATTGGCTGAACATATTTCAAATAAATTTTGTACATATTATTACATATTATTGCAAGTTCATTCAGTTTTTGTTGTCTCATTGTGGAGTACAAATGTTTTTATCAACTTTAATTTTGAAAATGACCTTTTGACACTTGCCACAGTAGCAGGTAAAGTTAATAGTATTAACATCTTAAAAACGAAATTTTGCTCGCTAAAGAATTTTTTTCAGTTACGCATGGATAAGGATAAAAAGGAGTGATGCTTTATCGATTTTATTGGATGACTTTAATGTTAATACATTCTTAACACTCCAAGCCCTGATAGCATTTATACCATCGTTCATGTCAGCTCCTCTGGCCTTTAATTGTTAAATATTGGAATGCATGTTGATTTAGAGTTAATCCGAAAAAAGATGATAGAGACAGTCGTTTATAAAATCTTACACATCATTCATATATTTAACCCTTTCACAGGCAAAGGCAATATACTTACTACCAAGTTTTAAAGTTTTCTCTAAGGCAGTTGCAACCATATTAACATACAATATAATTTCCGTACTGCTCTAACAACTATGTCTCGAGTTTCAAACAACAAAGCACACTCCTGACAACTGTGTAGAAAAGTTTGGAACAGGTTAAGAAGCACATGTCTACAGAGTGTGAGGCTTGCACCGCTTATGTGTTGGGATTCATTTCCATCTTCGAAAATATCCATTGAAAGGTAAGTTTCAGTTTGAATTATCATGTAACTAATCTTAGTATATGATGTTATTTACATATATCCCGCTTTATCAGCTTTTTGTATATGTAAAATGCACAATTATAAGTGGAAATATAAGTGCCACTGCCTGCTTGTTTCATTACATGATGGAAAAATAATTGCCCTGCCCGTTTTGTGTTTACTTCTTCCTCTCTTAATTGATAGTAGCTCAACAACTTTGGCTAAGATTAATAAAGGTAAAATACTCCTTTAGCCAAACAATTAGAGGGTTACAACACCCAATGCATTTCGCCCACAAGGTGGGCATCGTCAGGGGTAAAACCTGTTTCAACAGTGACTGAAAGCCAACTGCCAGGTTTCAAACGGAAAGTGTTAAGAAGACAACCGAGAAACAAGTGAAACGCGGAAAGATTTTTCGGCGTGTGTATCGTTTAAATCTGTCAATTTTTATAGGGTCTTGTTGAAATCTGTGTCCGTGTTCATAAGTGTATCGCGGTTTTTGTAAATGTGAAGGTTTTCTAACGAGTTTAGTGAGTTATTGGCTGAAGTTATCAATGTTAAATCGTTTACGTGTATACTATGACCTGTTTCAAAAATGTGGTTGGCAACGCTTGATTTTTCAAAACGATTATATTTATAGTGAGCCATGTGTTCCTTGAAGCGTGTTATTAGTTTCCTTCTTGTTTGTCCTATGTACTTTTTGTCACAGTGTGAGCATTGTATTTTATAAATACCGGACTTGTTCAAAGATTCTGTTCTGTCTTTTGTACTGCCCAGTAAATTTTTCAAATTATAAGGATTTGTATATGTTATGGTATAATTCTTATGTTTAAAAATTTTGTTCAAGCCTCTGTTTAATGGTGGAAAATAAGGCAATTTTACATATTTGTCCTCTTTTTTGTTGTCTAATTTAAGGGAAGTGGCATTGGACAAGGTTTTATTAAAGTTATGTTTTCTCACTAATTTATTAATTAAATTATTATCGTATCCAAGTTTAGCGGCAATTTGTTTTATGTGTTTAAGTTCCTTTGCATATCTGATTTTATTGAGGGGGATGTTACATAATCTGTGTGTTAAAAATTGAAACACAGCTATTTTTTGGTTCATAGGGTGAAAGGAGTTGTTAGGAATAAAGTTATCAGTATGTGTAGGTTTTCTAAAAATGTCAAACTCAATGTGTTGTCTATTATTTATGATTTATTTATAATGTCTTTGTAGCCCATCCTTTCTTTTTCATCTCCACAATACTTTCTCCGTAATGTCAATTTCCCAAGCTCGATTTATTCGATGAGCACTCGAGGCTCGTCCAAATTATGTATTTCAATGCATCGTAACTGCATTTACAACAAGTCTTTCACTGTCTATGCCTGCAAATTTTGCAATCATCTTCCTAGTAATATCTGCTCCAATAATAATTTAAATGTTTTCAAAAACCATTGCAAAAACTTCTTCGTATGTAGCAAACGTACATAGTCCACTTCTCTAAACCTATTTCCCAATTCTTATCTGCACTTTATTTTTTTGCTAACAATAATCTACATTTTCCATAAATTTCAACAAAAATTCTACAAAGATAAAACGCTGTTGTAAATAAAGACCAGCTTATATTTATTCTTCAGTTTTGTTTGGTCTCTTGTCTTTGTATATTATATACGGTTATGTGGTAGAAGAGGCTACGCATCCTTAATCTCCAACTGTGCATAAATAAAACATAATAACGTGAAAAAACTATTTGTGAATTTCGCGGAAGACAAGCGTTTAGCTATGTTTTTGATAAACAATTTTTGCTCAACTTATGACTTAACTAATAATAGTTTATATCAAAATTAAATTTTTTGAGTGATTCCATAAGGCAACTGAAAAATGTTGATAGAATCTTTTCAAAAATGCACTGACTTCAGTTCATGTTGAACTAAATTATGTACGTGCTTTCTTTATTGATCCATTCTAAACATATTCATCTAGTTTTCCCGTTCTATACTCGACCTACAAACGAAATTTCTTTGAAATCCGTTCAGCCAATACCTTCGAAATACATACTTACAGAAAAATCCTAACCTTGATATTGTGGTAGCCCTGTTTAGTCGACCCGATTGAAATATACTTTTATTTATGTGAAGATTAAATATACTATATTTGGTTACAATCCATGCTGACTGTTCTCTAGAAATAAGTGTAAAAACTATTACTTAACTTTTTATTGTAGTAGCCTTGTTCTTTAGCTCCGCTTTAAACATCTTGATTTAATTACGGTATGTTGTACAAATTTAGTGCCGGCTTATGGCAGATGCGAAGGGTGCAAGGCACCCAGCGCAAAACTTTTATTAGCGCAAAACCGAGGAAGCAAGTCTCAAAAAATATTTTTTTAAACTTTTAATTGACATCCGAATAAAAATTCAAATAAAGATAGTAGAGGGTTATTGTTAGAGAGAAAGAAAAGAGAACAGTAATATACTTTTACAATGTTCCCTTCCATTTATTATTTACAATCCTATGATGTATGCACAGGTGTCATCAAATTCCCTATTATCCGTAAACAGTTTCAAGGGTCTCAAGTGTCTTGAGATTATATTACGTATTTTTTCTTTCAAAGAAGTCCCTGATAAATAAAAAAATCATTCGCTGCATAAGCTTACGCTCGAAAACAACGGATGACGCACAAAGTCCTATCCCACTACACAACGAGCACTCGCCTTTCGCTCTAGACATCTTGCAACCTTGTAACGTGTTGAATCTTCTGCACCTCCGACTCGTTTTTGAAGTACTGATGCACTTTAAATAAGCTTTCTCTTGCTTGTTTGCGCGAAACCTTTCGTTTACTTCCTTCAGCCTCCATTTTAAAAGGCCACAAGACGGTGCTATTAAAATCTCAATCGTAAAACACGCAAATAAACAGGAAAATCACGCCGAAAATACACGACCACACGACAATATGCGCTATAACTAACTGACGCTGATTGAGCGAGAAAAACCACGTGACATTTCTGATCTTGTGCGCATCCAAGTTGAAGCCATCTTCTTATGCGCTCCCTACTATAGTTCTAAGTTTTCAGTTGCGCAGGAAGCATTGCTTTCGTCCTTTCTCAGACGCCTTTTACGAAGTGGTTTTTACGTTCCTCAAAAGCTATACTCGGAATTTTAATCCAAATGTTTGTGGTTAATTAAATGAATTTAACAGCAATCCATATGTCAGCCAAGCAGCCATCGAGTGGTAGTGATCCTAGTGCTCCTAAGACGAAACGAAAATCCATTTCACTTGCTGAGAAAATGCAAGCGATACGACGAGTAGAGGCAGGCGAAAGAAAGTGTGAAGTGGCGCGTTCCTTAATGTTAGCGAAATGCACATTAAAAACAATATTAAATCAAGCAGAACGTGTGAAATCTTCAGTCTAGTCCCGAAGTGGTACAATGCTGTGAATTTAACAGGCATAAGAAGCAGCATAAGGGAAAAAATGGAGAAATTGTTGCGTGCCTGATTAGACGATATGACTCAGCGTCATATGCAAAAGGCGCAAAGTCTTTTTGAACATATTAAGGCTGAAGAAGGAGGAAAATTGATGGAGATGTTTATAGACAGCAGATATTGATTGGTTCAAAAAGTTTAAGAAACGAACCAAAATTCACTGTGTTCGAATCTTAAATGAGGCAGTAAACGCTGATATAAAGGCAGCAAGTGATTTTCCTGCTACACTCAGCGCAATCATACAAAATCATACAAAACTATCCCCCGAATTTAGTGTTCAATGTTGACGAGACGGGACTTTTTCTGGAAAAGAATGCCATCGAGATCATTCATTTCAAATGAGGAGAAACATGCTTCTGGCTTCAAGGCTGCCAAGGACCGCCTAACACTCTTCCTCGGCGGCAATGCTCCAGGTGATTTAAAACTAAAGCCCCTTGTCGTCTACCATTCTGTGACATGGAGGGCGATGAAAGGGTATTCAAAATTGAATTTGCCAGTTATCTGAAAGGCAAATTAAAGGAGTTGGATGACAGCCAGTATTTTTTGTGATTGGCTTATTAACAATTCCTGTAATTCCGTTGAACGTTATTGTCAGGTATATAAACTTGAACCGAGAGCATTGTTGGTTATCGATAATGCATCCGTTCACCCGCAGAATATTTAGGATCTACAGACATTTATACCTGTCGAAATTGCCTTTCTTCTCCCAAATACTTCCTCCATACATCAGCCCATGGGCATGGGAGTCATTGCGAACTTTAAAGCTATTATATGAGGCTCAAATTAGGCAGTTGATCGTAGAAACTGATAGGCAGCAACAATCTGTAAGAGATTTCTGGAAGTCCTTTGATATAATGAAGGCTATTAATAACATCAAAGAAGCGTGGGAAGAGGTCACAACCAACTGCATGTGTGTGTGGTGTAAGCTGTGGCTAGAGGCTATCATGAACCACGCTGAGTCTCAATTAGAGATAACAGCATTAAAAAATAATATAATTCGAATGGTCAATGATATTGGATTCGACGAAGTGGACGTGGACGATGTGCAGGAGTTTATCCACTCTCATGGAGAGGCACAAATGAGCAGTTGCTAGAGCTAGTGCAGGGGCAGGGTACATGTATCTATGAAAACATAGTTAATGACGACATACCAACAGAAAAAGTGCTAACGACAAAGTTTTTGTCAGATACTCTAGCCAAAATCACTGATGCAATGGAAAGTTTCTCGGAAAATGATCCAAATTGGGAACCTAGCAGTTCTATCAAAAGATCTGCATTACGAGATCTATTCTCCTATCATGAGATGCTTCAAGAGTGGAAGAAGTAATCAAGACAGCCTACCCTTAATGAATTCCTTAAGAATAAATCGTCTATTCTACCGCCCCAAGATCCTAGTCCATCAACCCAGGATCCCAGCACTACTTACCCCAATAAAGTCCCTGGTAAGATATGTTCAATTCTTTTTTATCTTTTATTTATTGTACATGCATATTTTCATTATTTAGGTCATATGCATCTTCTGCTGTATGCGTAACGAAGTACTGGAAGCTAAACCCCCTTTACTACTTTAAACCTTCCTCTGACAACAAAGTTTCCGAGAACGAAGTGGATGCTAGGAACGCATCTGTTTCGTTATGGGAGGTATGCCTCTACAATGCTCTAAGTGTGAAGTCCCATTATGTGTCATATCTTGCTTTGTAGACTTCCACAAAGAGCAATAAAAGAGAGAAATCTGAAATTGAACCACAAATCTGAAAATTTACCATCGTAAAACAGTAACTTATTGTGTGTAATTTATTTTTGAATATGCAATAAATTATTATTACTAATTACTACAGTTGTATTCATAACATTACCTAATGCACACAAAAGCACTGGAAACATACTTGCCACCACGATCCACTACTCATAGTTGGTGGCAACTATCTTTCCATCCCTAAAAATAGGGTAATAACTATAAAAATTTAAATCTAAGGCAATTTATGTATCCTTGTGATTGTATTTAGGGAGAAACGTATTAGATTGACTTTTCAAAATTTGGGATTTTCTCTGCCTGCGAAAGGGACTGCAGATGTATTAACCCGCAATAACAATATAAATATACACATCCTTATTACAATCTGTTTTTAACTTCATTTATTTATCTGTTTTATCTATTTATCTATCTGTTTTATCTATTTATTTATTTATTTATTTATATATTTATTGTGTGTCTGGTGCTATGGTTAGTTTGCCACAAATGGGTGTGGTTAAAATAAAATATTATGGCGATAATAGCCCAAGAGGCTGATTCGCCTTAAATGACACACACACACACACATCCTTATTATATTATCTTTTTCAATAAAGAATCTTCACTGAAAGCAAGCATGTCATAGTCTGCCCTGAAATGCATACCGCCAAACGTATAAACGTATAACGTATAAATTGTCCCCTATATTTTAGTCCACCCAACCTACACTCGTGTTTTTTTCGTCCAGTGGCGCCCAATCTTTTCTAATTCTAATCAGTGGTTGCGAATCCCTTGGCGGGCCGCATTGGAAGTTGCTAATTTCTCGGCGGGCTGGGTTACAGTTTAAATCGTAAGTTTTCTATATAGTCTGAGGTGCAAATCAAGTCTAAATAAAGTTTTCATGACTAACATTTCAATATTAAAATTTTATTATAAAAATATTTAAAAAATGTATGAATTTTTGTGTTAAATATCTCGAACTCCGTTTTTGCCTTGGCTTGGCGGACTGCACAAAAACTCTTCTCGGGCAGAATTTAGCCCGCGGGCCGTATTTTGCTAGCACCACTGTTTTACTCCATGGATGGGGAACCATTTCTTGATAACGGGCCGGGTTGGTGGTTGCAAACCCCTCAGCGGCCAGGTTAGAGATTAGGTCGGAATTCATCTTCAGATTCTGTGATACCATACAAATAAAAATAAATTCTAAATGCGGTTTTTAGGGTTAAAGTTTCAATATTAAATGTTTAATTATTATAATTTGAATTACTATATGAATTTTTGTGTTCGAAATGTTTCAGTCACTCCACGAAACTTGCACAAATTGCCTCCTGATACTTGGCTATATAGACCTTTCACACCAGACTACCCCTACGAATTTCACCAAACTTACAGCAAGTTTCCCTGTGTTTATGCCGCTAACTTACAATGTTATGCTCCTGCGAAGTATACCACAATGCATATTCAGGTGGCCTGTAAAACATTTACCACATAAACTACCTCTTTGCCCCCTCTACAACCAGTTAAGCTGAATTCAAACACGTTTCTTTAATTCAGCAAATATGCCTTCTCCCGTCGCTTATTTGAGAAATTCGACAAATTCAGATTCCAGAATTTTAGAAAAGCGTAACTGTTTCTTCATGCATATAATGAAATTGTAGTAATTTGATCGTCTTCAGAGATACCGATTACTCTCCCGAAGCTGATTCTATATCTTGCAAATTTTGAATTTATATACGCCATCCTATCCTGCCAATTTAACTTCTCCAAGTTGCAATATTTCAGAGATGTTGCCCGAACTAACGGACGGACGGATATACCAAATACAAAAGGGATTTTTTTCAAAAAGCGCTAAATAGCTAATGAGTTGGAAATAAAATACAAAGTTAAGTTTTTTCAGTGAGTAATGAACAGCAGTTATTAATAAATTGACTTTAAAATGTAATATAGTATGTTAACAATTATAATTCAGTTACATCAAAAAGGCAAATTCCAAATTTTCTCTCAAAGATGAAAACAGTTCAATGACAGGACTCATGTTCTTAAATGATTGGGAAATGTTGCGTGATAATCTCTCACTGTAGAGACGATGACTCACCCTACCCCGGGCGTTTCCTAGAGAAAGCGGCCAAGGTCGAGCCGGGGCCCGAGAAGCGAAGAGAAGGTTCGAGATGCAGGCTCGGGCATATAAATATGAGCCAGAAATCCGAGTCGGACATTCGGCCTTGTGTTTATCACGCACCTACATGAAATAAAGCCTCGGAAAATAACGCGAGTGTTATATTTAACGTCGAAAACCACAACATAGTGGTAGCGGCGAACAATCATATCGGCAGAGTGATTACGGAGAGCAACTAGAGAAGACCGAGCAAAAGAGTGAGAGAACGGAAGAATGGACGATCGTGGTCACGTCGGCATTGGCACCCCAGTCGCCGTTTTCTTTCGTCGCGGAAGAATGGCCCCGTTGGTCCTAAGTGTGGGAACGTTATTGGATGGCGTCAGGCCTGAGGAGACAAGGCGACGAAGAACAAGTAAATATGTTGATATGCCACATGAGTGAGAAAGCGGAGGATATCCTTCTCAGTCATAAACTAAAGGCGGATGAGAAGAAAATGTATAAGAAAGTTTAAGGAAAACGTCGAAACAATATCGAAAAAGGGGGAACGTTGTATATACGAGGACCCGATTTAACCAGCGGCGCCAGCAAGAAGGAAATACCGTCGAAGAATTTATCGCTGATTGGTATCGCCTCGTGCAATATTGAAGGCCTCCTGAGAGACCAAATAGTATTACTTGTCTAAAACGGGAAACTTTCACAGATAGTGCAACTTACTCATGAACTGACATTAGATGTGGAAATACGGAAAGATTCGCCATTGTATGGACTTGGAGCTTCAGCAAGGAAATGGTACATGGAAAACTGTCAGTTACGCGTCCCGATCGAAACTGAACACAGATACCGGCAAATAGAAAAGGAGGTCCTGGCACTAACTTGGGCTTGCGAGAGATTCGCCACATAAATTGAAGGATCCCATTTTCAACTGTGGACGGACCACAAACCATTGATAGCCCTGATGGGTACCAAACCATGGAGTGAGCTATCATAAAGACTACAGAGGCTCTGTATGAGACTCCTGGGGTACTCCTATACGATAGAATATGTTCCAGGAAAGTGGCTACATACACCGGACACGCTTTCATGAGCACCACTACTGGAGAAACCGCCAGACAAAGACATTCTGACTGAGGGAAAAGTAGAACTCTTTGTGCAGGAGATGATTGAAGAGATTCCTATGACAAAAAATTGTCTACAAGAGGTACGAGATAAGCAGAGGAAGGATAAATCTATGCGAAAGATTCTGTCGAATGTGTAGCTGGGGAGGCTTAACCGAAAGGAAGATGTAGACCTCCGAGTGTACTTCAAGCAGAGAGGCTTTCTCAACGAAGGACAGGGTCTGCTGATGCATGGTAGGCGAGTAGTAATTCCAAGTGAACTCAGGCGGGAGATGATGTCCCGCGTACACAGGGGTCACCTTGGCATAGAATACGGGCCAGGGAACAATTGGGTGGCCAGAAATATCAGCAAATGTGCAAAAAATGGTGTAGAATTGCAAGGAACATTTCGAACGACAACCACGACTAGTAGAACCATTGGCACCAACCCCACCACCAGAGAGGTCTTAGCAGAAGATAGCGTTATATCTTGTGACCGTCAGAAACCAAAATTTCTTGTTAATTTTTCGCGATATCTCGAAGTATCAAGATTGGCTAGTACCTTAGCAGCAGCAGTCATCGGGAAGATAAAGGCGGTTTTTCAAGATTTGGGATTCCCGACGAAGTCAAATCAGAAAATGGGCCACAGTTCAGAAGACAAATGTTTGAATTTGCACGTATATGGGTTCAGATTGGTGACTAGTAGGCCAAAATGGGTAAGGATCAATGAACCGGCAGACGTAGCAGTAAAAATCGTAAAAAATATTTTAGAGGAAGAAAGAGACCCCAATTTAAGCCTGCTAGTTTATAGGACCAGACCATTAAAGACCGGGTATAGCCCAGCAGAACTTCTGATGAGCCGAAAGCTACGTAATATGATCGAAAAGTCATTGAAACCTGGGTGGCCCGACCTAAAGTACCATAGAAAGAGAAAGAAGGCCGATCAACTGAAGACCCGGATAAGATATGACCGGAGCCACCGAGCCAAAACTTTACCATCACTACAACCGGGAGACGACATGCAAAGTTTAAGAAATGTAATGCGGAAACGCAAGGAACCCAAATTGTATGACTTAAGCAGCAGATGGTACTATCCGGAGAAACAGATCATTCTTGCTACCGAGCCAAATGAACCATTGGGAGAATAGCTATTGAGGACCTAGAATGTTGACAAAGGTAAACTCAGACGGCGAGAAGAATCAACGACAGGGGAAGACCCAGAAAAAAATGCCAATGCTAAGAGTCAATACGCGGCCAACATCATTAAGACGAGGAGCGGAAGATTAATAACGCAAAAGGTCTGTGAAAGTTGTCAATAGCCAATTATAGTGATGTTCTTTTTTATTTTGAACAAGGAAGGGTGTTGCGAGATTATACCTCACGGTGAGACAATGACTCACCCTACCCCGGGGGTTTCCTAGAGAAAGCGGCCAAGGTCGAACCGGGGTCCTAGAAGCGAGGTGAAGGTTCAATAAACAAGCCCGGGCATATATTGTAAATATGAGGCGAAGATCCGAGTCGGACATTCGGCCTGAGTCCTTGAATGTATCACGTACCTACATGCAATAAAGCCTCGGAAGATAGATAGGTAAAAGTGGAGACTACGGTGAAAAAGATGATAAATGAGAAATCTTTCTCCTTAACCGTAAAGCTGAAAAATTATAGACAGGAAAAAAGAGGAAATATAGATGAAAATTCAAAGAAATTGAAAAATACAAACTTACTGGTTTGGGGTGTGTTACTCCGCGGCAGGGACCTGTTGTCAATTACACATTCACTCACTCAATCGCACAAGCACTAATCTTAAAGATAGAAAAAGGATAAAAAGCAGCCGGGTTTGCAAGAGATCAATCTGCCTCAGGAACCCAAAAATCACACCGTTGCTAGAAGGTGTGTGTGTATGACCTCGACAGGGACCGGCCAGGGAACCATATACACGCGCACACGTACACACTAAGAGGTAAGGGGAAAATAATAATCTTTAGGATTAGTGCCTTTGCGATTGAGTGGGTGAATGTTTGAGTGACTTCAGATCCCTGGCGTGGAGTAACACCCCCTAAAGCAAGTTTGATTTTTTCAATTTCTTTGAATTTTCACCTCCTTTCTTTTTCCTCCCTTTTTACTTGTCTCTAATTTTTTAACTTGACGGTTCCAAGCAACAACGGAAATGTTTAAATTTTAGGAATGCGTAATATCTCGCAGCAAGTGATTTAAGCTTCGACGGATGAGAAAGAGTATTTAGTAGGTCTCTTTGCGAGGGCATCATCCTAGACAACCATCTCTCCAACGAATCTCCATCCGAAGGTCATGAGATCGCCTTGCTCTGATCGTGATGAAACACAACCAACATTTCTCCCACTCTCTCTCTTTTTCCTTCCATTCGCATCCTGCTTTCCTCTTTCCCTCCATCGTCTCTCTCTATGCCACTCCAAGTTCTATTTTTTCGTCCTAGTTTGTCAAAATGCGGCATTTCCTCTTCCACATTTACCTTTCCGCCCACTTTCTACAAAATCCGTCTACTTTTTCTTCTACGCAGCAGAATTTCACCCATCAGCAACTGTAGAGTACTCCTCTACCTACATCCTTCTCACTCACATCCTCCTTTCCTTTCTCACTCCAATCTTCTCTCTCTTTATGTCCCATCCCTCCCCATCTCTCCCTCCCTCTCCATCTCTCCCTCCCTCACCATCTCTCCCTCCCTCTCCATCTCTCCCTCCCTCTCCATCTCTCCCTCCCTCTCCATCTCTCCATCCCTCCCTCTCTCTCCCTACCTCCCTCTCTCTCCCTACCTCCCTTTTTCTCCCTCCCTCCCACTCTCTCTCTACCTCCCCCTCTCTCCCTCCCTCCCCATCCTTCCCTCCCACATCATCTCTCCCTCCCACATCATCCCTCCCTCACATATCATCCCTCCCTCCCCCTACCTCCCTCCTTCTCACTCCCTCCTCTCACCCTTCCCCCCCTTCTCTTTCCCTCTCTCCCACCCTCCCTCTTACCGTCCCTCCTCCCTCCCCCTCCCACCCTCCGCCTCACCTTCCCCCTCGCTCTCACCCTCACCCTCCCTCCCATCCTCATCCCCCATCAGACCCTCACCCTCCCTCCCACTATCATCCTCCCTCCCTCTCCCTCCCTCCCTCCACCTTTCTCCCCCTCCCATCGTCCTTCTTCCCTCCTATCTTTACTAATCTCCCATTCCTCCTGCACTTGCTTTCCTCGCCGCGAACTCTCCCACATCCTCATGTTCCCTCTCATCTCCTTACTCATCGCGAATTCCCGCACACATCCGCCCATCTAAGATCCTCCATCTCCACCTTTAACCTAATACGCCCATTACACCCTTCACGTCCACTCACACCCTTTTACGCCCCTATACCATTACCTCCACGCTTATTGTGCTTTGGCTTCGTCTTGTCTGTTAAATTTCTCCTTGTCACTATTCAATCCTTTTCTTGGCTCATATGAAACATAGCAAACTTAAGCTTTACACGAACAAATAACTGTTTTCTCGAAGTTATTCATCCTATTACTTATAATTAAGTTTAATAAAATTGTAGATTATATTTAGTCATTTGTAAATAAGTTTTAAGAAAAATTCCCCTAACTAATGATAATTTTTTTGAGGTTACTTTTACTGTATTGCTTCGTAAAATTATAATCTTTGAAAGATTTTTCATCCCCAAAAACGATATCTCATAACAATGGGTTTACATTATTTTATAAATAACGGGTCTCTCACTATTGAAACTAATTTGTTCCTAAATATTAAGCAAAAATGAATATAAAATCAAAAGGAGTTCACAAATTTGGATAAATAAAACGGAATATTAGGATTTAATGTTGTACATTGTTTACAAATATATAAAATGCTCCTAAATCTATATTCGAGGGTAAATTGGAAGGAGAAAACGGGAACATTTGAAGAAAAGATGTTTCTTTGCGTTTGCTAAGATCATATGTCAACACCCGAGTGAGAAATGAACCAAAACGGAGATATTTGCCTCTCGTTTCTCGAGAGCTGTCGCCGTCACTCACATTTACGACCTTCGTTGATATTAACCTTAAAAGGGTAAGACTGTAACAAAGTGAGGCAAAATGCTACCAACCCTAGGGAAACACAATGAGTAACGCTTTTTCTTTCGGTGTAGACAATAATAAATGAAGAGAGATCCAGACGCCCGCCGCTCAAAAACACGGCGAATCGGTTCATAGTCCAGTGTCATCCCACGAAAGAACGCGACTCCAGGGTGGCTGAGTAGTAACTGGGTCGCGATGACCTACCTTTCGGCTGCACTTCTATGTTTCTATTTCTTCCCTAGTTTTCAAACAGCTTCCCCTCTCCTAGAATTTGCCCGAATATTTGTCATTTAAATTTAGTTCATTAATTTAAAATGAAACCGTAAGCATTTGCCACAGATCATAAGAAAAATGCCCGAGTACCACTAAAAGTGAAATTACATTCCTATTATAATTCAAAATGTTGAAATGTTTTTCATGAACATTTAATTCCCGAAGTTTGAATATTTTCTCTTCTAAATGGATTACTCTCTCTCTCTCCCTCGCTTTTATCTACTTTCAAGACCAACCTTCCTCCACCTTCCATTCCTTAGCAATTGCTCTACTTTCTATCTCCCCGCACTCCTAGCCATTCTGCCGAGCACTGCTTACTCCCCTCTTTTCCCCCACTCCTTTAACGTTCCCTCACCACTTTCCACACCTTTGCCGCCCTTACCTTCGTCATTCCCGCCCAGTCTACATCTATATCCTGTGACATGCATTTCTGTCCTCCAACGCCCATTCCTTCTCTCTCTCTCTCACTATCGCTGCCCCCTGTTTAATCCTTTTGCCCCCTCTTTCCTCCCCCCCTCCTTTTGTTACCCCACTCAATCCTACTCCTCCCTTTTCTCCTACACTTCTCTTTTCTCCGCTCCGTGTCGGGCGTTCCTTCTTCACCTCCACCCCACGTCGCTCTGTAGTCAAACCTAATCCAAACATGGCATCCGTTGTGAATTGTACGAAGGGAACGGACGAGGTAACCGCAATCTCATCGCGTAACCTGCCAAAGGGAACCCGCAGAGCGGCCAAAGGCGCCAGGAGATATATGGTTAGCCGCGGACGCGCAATCGGGTAAATCTCTAACGTCGATTGAAAAGGAAGGAGGAGAAAGTTGGGAAGAGTAGAGAAAGTTTGGAAGAGAGGAGAGAGTTGAGAAGAGAGAAGAAACTCGGGAAAAGAGGAGAAAGTTGGTAAGGTAGAAGAAAGTTGGGAAGAGAGGAGAAAGTTGGGAAGAGAGGAAAAGTTGGGAAGGTAGGAGAAAGTTGGTAAGAGAGGAGAAAGTTGGTAAGACAGGAGAAAGTTGGGAAGAGAGGAGAAAAGAAGAAGCTGCCGCAGGGAGATTTTTATGCTGTGCGGACATGTGTTCTTTGGATGATGTAGGTTCGTAAATTTATAATTATTTCACCAATTCAAGTAGGAAACATTTTCAGGTATCATTGATTCTGAAATATTGTTAGTCTTCGATATATTGTCATGTCATTGATTAAAAATGCTGTTTTCCATATGTACACGTATTTTATATAGGCAATTCATCATCCATAGAGTTATATATAGGAGCTTCTCAATGCTGGACATATGTAAATGTCGACATTTTTATCCTTGAAAGAGTAAAATATAAAAAAACATGCACATACTCTTGCAAACGAATTCACATACACTTTTAATCACTTAATCACTTACATGCTATCGCCATTAAACGTTTTCACGTTGAAAATATTTTGGAAAAATGGCTATTAATTTGTAAAGATTTTTTTATTCAATAATAATTTTTCCCAATAGCATCTCGAACTCTGATGTATTGCAACGAGCAACTTAAAAAAAACACGCTTTCATCGAAATGTGAATAAACGTCTCTTGGAGGTATGGCGACACCAATTAATCAGGTACTTCATCACTACGACCACTACCATGAAAGATCAATTGACGTCAGTTTCACTAAACCAAATCGCACATTTCGTATAACGTCATAATTCGCCTACGAATGTGGTTGGAGTTTATTGGAAGAATTTCCTACTGGCGAGTTTACACGCGAATAACATTTTAAAGAGAATGACTATCTGTAAGTTTAAGATGGATTTTTAGAAAACTTAATAATAAATACCATCCATCCATCCATCCATAAAATTTGCTATTAAAAATTTTAATTAATCATTTTCCAGTTTATCGATTTGAAGTCGAATGTTATACAACTTTTGATTAGTTTCGATCTCGTAGTTTTTAGGAAAAAATAGATTTTTAAGTCACATAAACCAACTGCGCGCATTTTTTAAATGGTAGGTCATTTCTACTGAATACACTCGAAATTCCCCAATATTTCTCTCTAACTAACACGAGTCCTGTTTCACTAAGAGAGATCAGCCTGCTTGATACGCTATCACAATTGAAATACCAAGAAGGAAAAGAAAATTAATCAACCCTACCTTTAACCTTTCATCTCTCGACAAAATATCACTGGAAAATTAGGAATTCGAAAAACCAATTACGAGCTTCAGTAATGAAGAATGGTTCACCTATGGTTCCGTCGTCATCTAATTGCTCGAAGCCCGGACCCTTTGTACGAAATCCCAGCTCGCAGCATCCTAGAGGGCGGAGGTTTACTCGGGGAGACAGCGGTGTGGTCGCTGCTGGAACGTGAGTAATTTCGGAAGGCTTACTCCAGGCTCTCCCTGCTCTTCCCTCACTCCCAGACGCTCCTTGCCCTTCCCGCGCGACACCATCCGGAATAATGATCGAGGCCGGATGTATCCTGCAGGTGCTGGCGATGAAAGATCAGCAGCACGCGCTTGCAATGTAGAGATTCGCGGGCACTGAGAAATAGGGACCTGGTAGAATGCGCGTCTCGTATGCTTTGAAACGGCGGATCAAAGTTTGATGGTAGGGGAAATGTAAATTTTAATCTCGTTTTGTTCGTTCGCAGTCTAATAAAACGCGAGGATCGGTAAGACTTGATTGATTTTCACGCTACAAAACTTAACGGCAAAAGAGTTTCAGTGATCAACACGCGCGCATGCGATGGAATGTGAATTAAGGCGAGTCCTAAAGAAAAGTTTCAGTCGAAAATATTTAGGATAAAAGCAGTACATTTTGCCAAAGGAAACGGAAACCAAAGAATAAAATTTTCTCTCGAGAAAGTCATTCTGAATCATCTCCATATCCGCTTCACGCCTCACGCAAGCAGAAGCTAATTGCTTCAACTAAAATTTTTTTTATATGAAGCAAAATTGTATAAACATTAGGAAATACAAAGTACTTTATTGCTTTTGATGATTTGATAAACGAAACAACCAAAATTTGGGCGCAAAAACCAACTAGAAGAAGTAAATCAACACGATATGTGAATCAAGTATTGTCTATAGTAAACTAAACAGCTTTTTACTAACATTTCAATAATTTTAGAGGTGAAAAGGGGTAAAAATGTTTAAAATGTTAAACACTTCGAAGAGTGCATCAATGGGACGAGTAGTGTGTTTGACGAGAGGATATGGTGCCGCGCTGCAGTGATGCGCAACAACACAAGGCTGCTTGCAAGCAATCCCGTTTCGACGGTCGAATGCAGTGAGACGAAGTGAAAGACGGGTATATATATATATACATATATATATATATATATATATATATATATATATATATATATATATATATATATAGTGGAGGAGAGCGGGAAGAGATAAGGTAGGTGAGAGGATGAATATTGCGTTTTGGATAGCACAATTTTAAAACAAGTTGGGATGTACACGAGATTCCAGTGGAACAGAAGTGCTTTTCGTCAAATATGACGTAGAATAATCATGTACCTATTTCCATTGAAATCAGAAATTATTTTTCCTTATATAGTGGTAGCCCTGCTTTTTTATCCGTTTTAAAGATATTCATTTCGTTTTCCCATTCTATACTCGCCCTGCAAACGAAATTTCTTTTAAATTAGTTAAGCCTATACCTTCCAAATTTATAGTAATGTAAAAATCTAACCTTGTTATTGTGGTAGCCGGTTGACCCGGTTTAAATATAATATTTTGGTAATTTATCTATATGACAATTCAATATAACATATTTGATTAAAATCCATGAGGTCAATTCTCCAGAAATACGTGTAAAAAATATAATTTTACTTTTTTGTGGTAGCCCTGATCATTACCTCCACTTTAAACATACTGATTTTATTAGGGTTTATTGTTTAAATTGTATATACATGATTTAACTGAAATCAGTTCTTCTAATTACTTCTAAATCCATAATTACTGAAAGAGTTTAATTTGTAATTGTGGCACCCCTGTTTCGTTGATCCGGTCCAAATATGCTGATATGGTCTTGTATATTTGTACCTTATAAATATAAAATTAGTTTTAAATTGATGTGTACAGTTCGACACAAATGCATACTTGTAAAAGAATTATTTAATTCCTTATATTGAGGCAGACTTGTTTTATATATCTATAAAATAATCTTGATTTTGTTATTTAATGTTGTACGCCTCCTTCATACAAAATTTCGTTGAAATCGGTTTTGCCAATTCGTTCAAAATTCATAATTACCGAGAAGTTTAACTCTAATTTTGGCACTCCTGTTAAATCGATCCAGTCCAAATATATCATTTAGATCATGAATTTATGTGAAAATTTTATGTACGAAATTTGATTGAAATCTGTTTGGCTAATTCTTCCCTGATATGCGTACGGAGGGATGGACGGACATCACGGAGATAATAGTCTTTTTCAGCAATGACGAAAATCACTAAACAAGTAGGGATATACGCCTGTTTCCCGTGGTACAGAAGTGCTTTTCGTGAAATTCGCCCTACAATAATTGTATACTAATGCATTTGCTTTGAGATCAGAAAATTATTTTTTCCTTATGTTGTGATAGCCCTGCTTTTTAGATCCGTTATAAATATGTTCATTTCGTATATCCATTCTATACCAGCCTTACCAAAGAAATTCCTTTGAAATCGGTTAAGCGAATAACTTTGAAGTTTTTAGTTAGAGAAATATTCCAATCTTTATACTGTAGTAGCCATGTTTAGTCGACCCGGTTGAGTTATTTTCGTCATTTATTTATGATCAGGTTACATATACCTTATTTGTTAAAAATCCATGAGGGCAGTTCTCTAGAAATACGTGCAAAATAAATATTATTTTACTTTTTACTGTGGTAGCCCTGCTGCTTAGCTCCTCTTTAAGCATCTTGATTTCATTATGATATGTTGTGCAAATCTTATATACAAAATTTAATTGAAATCCGTTCCGCCAATTCCTTCCAAATCATTAATTACTGAAAGAGTTAAATTTGTAATTGTGGCTCCCCTGTTTGGCTGATTTGGTCTAAATATGGTTTTGAATTTATGCGTACATTATGAATGTTAAATTTGTTTAAAATTCATATGGACAGTTCAACACAAATACTTGAAAAAACGAATTTTTTTATAACTTGTATTGTGGCAGCCATGTTTCAGATATCAATGCTAAACATCTGGATTCTATTTTGTAATCTTGCACACCTCATTTATACAAAATTTCTTTAAAATTGGTTAAGCCAATTCTCTCCAAATTTATAATTGCCGTAAAGTTTAATTTTGCAATTTGGCAGCCCTGCTGAGTCGATTCAGTCGAAATGTGACATTTTGGTCATGTATTTATGTGAAAATTCTATGTACCAAAGTTGGTTGAAATATGTTAATCCAATTCTTCCCTGATATATGCGTATGGACGGACGGACATCACGAAGATATTAGTGCTTTTCATCATTGACGAAAAGCTCTAACATGTAGGGCTTTACACGGGTTTTCCGTTGTACAGAAGTGCTTCTGGTTAAATTCGCCGTAGTATAAACGTATACTAATATATTTTCTTTGAAATGAGAAAATTATTTTTCCTTATATTGTGGCAACACTGCTTTTTAGATTCGTTTTAAACATGTTCATTTCGTTTGTTATTCTATACTCTATCTACAAATGAAATTTCTTTGAAATCCGTTCAGCCAATACAATCGAGTTAATGACAAATTCTAACTTTGATATTGTTGTAGTCCTGTTTAGTCAACCCGGTTTGAATATAATAATTTTGGTATTTATTTATATAAAGCTTATATACATCATATTTGGTTAAAATCCATGTTTTCACTTCTGAAGAATTACGTGTAAAAGATATATTATTTTACTTTTTATTGTGGTAGCTATGCACTTTATCTCAGCTGTAAACATCATGATTTCCTTATGGTATGTTTTAAAAATCTTATTTACAAAATTTAATTAAAATCCGTTCGGCCAATTCCTTCTAACTCCATAATTAGTGAAAAAATTTAATTTGTAATTGTGGCACCCCTGTTGGCTGATTCAGTTTAAATATGTTATCATGGTTATATATGTATGTGTACATTATAAATATTATAATTTGGTTCAAATTGATGTAGACGATTCAACACAAATATGTGTAAAATTAATGTTTATTATTTCTTGTATTGTGGCAGCCCTGCTTTCTGCATCTATATTAAACATATTGATTTCGTTTTTTCAGTTTCACGCCTCCTTCCTACAAAATATCATTGAAATCTGTAGAGCTAATTCCTTCCAAATTTATAATTACCGAATAGTTGAACTTTGCAATTGTGGCATCCCTGCAGAGTTGATCTGGGCCAAATATGCCATTTTGGTCATTAATGTATGTGAGTATTATATGTACCAAATTTAGTTAAAATCAGTTAAGCCAATTCTTCCCTGATAAGTACGGACGGACGGACATCACGAAGATAATAGTAGTTTTCAGCATTGACGAAAAGCACTAAAAACGCATATTATAACGATGTTATAAATATTTTAGAGTGTGAACAATTATGTTCTTTATACATTTTTACACCGTTGAAGCTATCGAATTCAAAAATACAATGAAACATCCTATGGACCAAAGGAAGAACTTGGTCTAGGTTTGCGGACAGTGGGGTCTCTTATACCCCATGGGGTCAACAACACAGTATTTCCATAAGAATGCATGGGAAATTGTGTGGAGAAACCCCAAAAGGCCATGCAGCCGTTCACTGATGTGGATATAAGCTAAATTTCTTAATTCTTGTCCTCTTAAAAGCGAGATAGCCACGTGGAGATAGCCGTGGCTCGCCGTAGAGGAAGAATAGCCAACGCCAAGGTAAAGGGTAGAATTGGATTCATGCCTAAATATAGTCTATGTATACTTTTAAAGCCAGTCAAATTATTTTTAAGGAATACTAGAACATTCTTATATTTTACCATTAATATTGAACGATTTCTCGCAACATAAATTGATATATCTACTTAAATTTGTTCGGTAACCAAGATGTTGTTTATTGTTTACATTTTGGCTAACAGTATTGACATAATCGACATAATTTTGTTGCAATTTTAAAGGCTTCGGTGAACCTATCCATGTGAATATTAAGTAAGACGTTAATGCGTAATTATATTAATGGTATAACTTAACAATACAGTACATAAAATAGTAAATGTTAATGTTTAACATCACCTGCGCAATTAAGGAATGAGAAACGTTTGGTAAAGTTTGGATCTTAAGCCAATTATGCTTATTTGATTGTAATAACACTTTCCATGTCATACCATCACACTTTTTATCGCCAAATTCGATTTTCAATGTCCGGGAACTCATTTTGTTTCGTAGGCTTAAATTTAAAGTATTCTCTTTACAAATTAGACCCACAAAACAAACCTTTGCATGGGATAACGTATGATTAAGCTAACTTAGAATATATGTTTCTTCAAACGTCTTTCCACCGGTTGCATCCCTAGAGCTTGCAATTCCTGCCAGTTTTTAATGTTTTTGATATTTATGACCACATAATATGATACAGTTTCTTCCACTGGAAATCAATTCGAGTGAAATGACAATATTTTTAAAATGATTCCATCGATCGTGTGTGATTATTTGACAAAAAAATACAGTCGCCAAATTTGTCGTTAAAGAATGCGGGAAAATTTTATTTATTTGGGCAATATATGGGAAGACAACAAATATTGTATACCATTAAACACTACAATAAAAATTTATCTGATTTCATTATAATAATAAATAAATAGTGTTCTGCATATCTGCAGGTTCAGTTGCTCCTACTCCTCCTTTTTCTATCCTGTGCCCTTCTCTTCATCTCCCCATACCCCCCTTCCTCCCTTAGAATATCCAACATTTTAATTCTTCTTCTTTCTCTTTTCTTTTTTCCCTCAACCGTTCCTTCAATAACATCCTTCAGTAATCCCTCTCTTCTCAAAACATGTCCTATCCATTTCTTTTTCCTAGTCACTATCGTGTCCATCAAACTCCTTTTCTCTTCTACTCTTCTTAGCACTTCCACATTTGTAATCCTGTCAGTCCATTTAACCTTCAGCATCTTCCTCCACACCCACATTTCAAATGCCTCCACCCTCTCCCTGTCTCTCTTCTTCAATGTCCATGTCTCCGACTTATATAGCATCACACTCCAAACAAAATTTTACCAATCTCTTCCTCAATCCCAACTCCATCTTGCTGTTAAATAGCTTCCTTTGCCAAACCTATTCTAATCTTAATTTCCTTCTCACATTTCCAGTCCTCTGTCAACAACGTACCAAGATACCTGTACTATTCCACCTGCTTTATTCTCTCCCCCCTAATCTGCACTTCCATCCTTTCCTCGCCCCCTATTCTCATTACTTTCGTTTTCTTTCCATTTATTCTCAACCCATATCTGTCTTCCACGCTCACCAGACTCTGTAGCATCTGCCTCAAGTCTTCCGTCCTCTCAGCAAACAGTATCATGTCGTCAGCAAACCTAATTGACGATGTAATTCTTCCTCCAACGCTTACTCCTGTGCTCGTCTCCCAACACTTTTTTACCATTTCTTCAGTATAGATGTCAATCAGGGTTGGTGACAAACAGCAGCCCTGTCTAACTCCTCTCCCAATCTCGAACCACTCCGTCCTGCTTTCCCCTACCTTCATGGCCGCCTCCCGTCTCATGTATAGATTCCTTATCAATCTTCTGTCTCTTCAATCTACTTTCTTTTCCCTCAATATCTCCATCATTCTTTCCCACCTCACTCAGTCGAAAGCCTTCTCCAAGTCCACAAAACGCAGACTGTTACCCTTGTCCCGTTCTAAATACCTTTCTTCAATCGTCCTTACCACCCCTATGGCATCCCTCGTACCCATTCCTTTCCTAAATCTAAATTGTTCTGCTACATTCTCTTCCATTACCCTCGTCAACCTTCTATTCATCACTCTCAACATTATCTTGGCCGCGTGAGCTATCAGACTAATAGTTCTATGCTCCCCGAACTTCTTTGCCGCTTTCTTTTTAGGTAGTGGTATCATTTCCATTCTGACAAACTCCTCCGGCCATTCCTCACTCTCATATATTGCATTGCACAAGTTGGTCACCTCTTAAATGCCTTCGTCTTGCAGACACTTGAACAGTTCCACAGGTATCCCGTCTACTCCTGCCGCCTTTCCCTCCCTCATTTCCTTAATAGCTGCCACTATTTCCTCCCTCAGTATTGCCTCCCCCATCTCCTCCCTATCCACTTCCCCTTCTTCCTCAATATCCAGCTCTGCCGGCTTTTCCTTCGTCTTATACAACTCCTCTATGTATTCTTTCCACCTGCACATAACCTCCCATTCCTCCTTCAGTATCCTACCATCCTTGCTCTCAATTTCTTTTGAGCCTCCTCCTCCAGATCTCTGTCCATCCCAAGTAATACTCCTGACCTTCTGATACGCTAGGTCGTACCTTCCCCTCTTCTCGAGCTCTTGTATCTCCTTGCACTTCTCCTCCAGCCACTTTTCCTTCGCCCTTTCCGTCTCCCTCCTCAGTTTATTGTTCAACCGCCTGTAGTTCCTTCTCCTCTCCTCTGTGTTTACATTCTTTTATCTCCTTCTCTCCTCCATCTTTGCTTTGGTTTCATTACTTGGTTTTATTTTCAAAATATACTCAATATTTTTTGTCTTGACTTAAAAACCCGAGCAACGCCGGGTAATTTCAGGAAGTACTAATATAAAAGCTCGTCAATATGACCGCAAGGAATATATTCCTTATTATTTTACTTAAAATATCGTATTTATTATTATCAGAAATGTTTGATTCATATCATTCGAATATCAAAACTTTATAGATGATCCAAACGGAACTTATGAAGCCTACTTTCCACATAACTATTTATTTAATACTTATATTGGCTTTAATAGTTTTAAAATCATCGCGGATATGTAGCTCTTTGTGTTCTAAATTTCTTAATTTAGCGTTATAAAATATTACAAATACGTTCGAAAGGATTATTAAATTGATCACGCGTATTTGTGCGGCAAAAATAACGCGTGTACTTATTAACATATACCAAATCTGAGTCCAACAATAGTCGTTGCAATGGCAACACTCTCGTAATGAGTGATAAAAACTGAAACATCCTCCGTATGTACGAAAAATTTGAGAAATACGATAGATAAGCAACATTCTCTCTCTCTGGACGACATGTGAAATGCTTGATGGCTTGTATTAAAGCACTCGCATATATCACTCAAATGGAAAATGAGACCATAATGGAGAAAACTTCGACAATGGCAGGAATATAAAGGTAAATCCTCATATAATCTCTATATTTTGCCAAAATTCGCCATTTAAACGTTAAATTTCAGCATTTTCGGACTGAGAGACAGCTGACGGCATTAATAAGAAACGTTCATACTTCTTTAAAAACAGTTCCAATATGAAGATCAAGGGTATATTATTACTTTTATGAGTAAAAGAATGGAAAATTGCAAGCCAATGAAGTAATTTTTACGTATTATATTATTGGAAGGACACATTATCTACTGGAGGCAAACCCGGTTCTTCTTTCAGGATATTTTTTTCGTCATTGACTTTTAATGCATGATTGAAGAATTACTGGCAAATTTAAACCTTCTACCTATTTCAAAAGTATCTTCAATTCAAGCAATACAGTGTTCCCAACGGACGAACCAGCCAACAGAATTTGAATATTAAAATATAAAATAAATCTTAAACAACCGCGCTCATTATTAGGGACGTTTAATGCTCAGTAGTTACTTGCCAATCGCAGTTATAAGTATACGCGGTTGAAAATTTGTAATCGGATTTGCTAATCTTGGTATACAACCTGGTGTATCCACGGTTCTCCGAGCGGTCGCACCTAGTTGGCTATGTTATTGAGTAAGGTACGAACTAACTAGTCTTCACTCCAATGAAAGGTAAAGGAAAGAGGTTTTTTAGCTTCGGATGAGACCAAGAATCAGTCGGGAGGTTGACGCTAAAGGAATTTTCTTTGTGGTAATTGAAGCGTTCTGTCACAAGGGCGGCGTCAGCAGTTGGTTCTCTGCCATTATATTATTCGTGTGCGGTACCTTTTTTGATTTGAACGTATTTTCTTTTGTATTTTTACATAATAAACCTGTTCTTTGAAGTAAGGCATACTTTTTTAGCCATGTAATTTAAAATATACGAATTTAGGTACCTTTCAGAGATCATTCCCTTTAATCCGAATTTCCCATAAGCCATGGCCCTCGCCAGCAGCAATTTTGTCAACGGCTGGTTATCTGACAGCTTCAAAATTTGCTAGGGGTTATTGTACTGTCGATTTAAGAATCTGATCACTTGGAATCTTTGCCCGCCTGGAGGGTGTTGAAGAGCGGGTCTTCTCCAGAAGTATATCAGGAGGCACGGTGCCGCTAGTGACCAACACGGTGAGAGAAGCGGTAGTGGCGACAGGTTGCTCTCGGCTGCGGGTGGTGGCCCATGTTGGGACTAACGACGCCTCGAAGCGCGGGTCCGAGGAGATATTAAGTTCTTTTAAGGACATGACCTCTGAGGTTGCTCGTGTCCGAGAGGAGTCGGGTTCCGATTTGCGGCTTACAGTCTGCAGTATAGTCCCTAGGATTGACCGCGGTTCTGAGGTTTGGAGTAGAGTTGACGGTCTGAACCGAAGGCTGTGGAATTTCTGTCGGGAATTGGGAGTGGACTTCGTCGACCTACGGCCGTATATTGAATCGTGCAGAACACCACTGAATCACTCTAGTGTTCACTACACGCCCGAATCGGCTCAGAGAGTAGCGCGTAGGATTCTCGAGCACAGTAGGGATTTTTTAGGCTAGAGAGTAGATCAGGGTGTAGGTCAGTTTTTGGGTAAGGGGATAATAGATGCGTTTGTATAAAATAAGAATCCCGATATATTATCTAATGATAGAATATACTCCGAGCATGAGCTAAATGCACGTAACATGCAGCACCTATTTGGCGATAGGTCATTGATAGAATGCTCCGTAAAGGGTGCGACGGGTCGCAATTCCAAATTTGATGCGATGCCAAACAGTCGTGGGAGCGTTTGTGATGGGAGCGCATGTAGTTTTAGAGTGGAAAAGAAAGTCAAGGGTGAGATTAGTATGCAAAATGATAGTGAGAAATTAATCGTCGTCGTACTGATCTGTCGCAGCATCCGTAGCAAAATTGGTGAGTTCGAGCATATAATTCGCAGTCTGCGCGCCGACGTCGTGATAGGCACAGAAAGTGGGTTAACGGATGAAATTCAGAGTCAGGAGATATTTCATAGAGACTATCGTGTCTATAGAAAAGATTGCGCTAATAGATCTGGTGGGGGAGGGGGGGAGGGTGTTTCATAGCGGTTAGCAATAAGTACGATAGCAGTGAGATTTAGATAAGTGACGAGGATATCGAGAGTGTTTCGCGCCGCATAGGTAAAGATGGCTCCAAAAAGGTGTTCTTATGCTCGTTTTACAGGCCATCTAACGCTGGTGTAGATCATATATTAAGTCTCGAGAAACATCTATCAAAACTTAGACTGATAAGTCAAGATGGAATCGTTATAGTCGTTGGTGACTTTTACTTACACTCAATTGATTGGGAAAACATATGTTTTAAATCTAGATGTAAAGAACACGAATCCTGTGACCCTGTGAGGCATTAATCGAAACATTCTGCGAGAATTCTCTCCTTCAAATAGTCAGAAAGCCAACGCGATCGGTAAACATATTAGATATATTAGCTAACTAACGTCCCAGAAAGAATAAGCAAGGTCACCATTGAAGATGGAATAAGTGATCATCTAGCCGTATATGCAGAGTGTAAGTTGAAAATCGATAGGCACCCTAAGCCTCAAAGAAAGTTTTATATAATTGCTAAGGAAAACTTTTCAAGCTTCAGGTCGCGCCTACGGGAAATACTACCTGGCTTCCGTGATATGACCGAACGATCAGGTGCTGAGTCGTCATGGACACTATTCAAGTATATAATGCTAGAGGGCATCGATATGTACATTCCAATTAAATTAAAGGTGGACAATAAAGAGCCACGTTGATACAATAAGCCAGTTAGTAGCGCACTTAGGTGTCAAAGAAAAAGCCACGCGAAAATAAAAATATGCCGTCTACATAATCCGATGAATATAGAGCAACTAAAGTTAAGACGTATAAGGAATCCCGCGCAAAATCGACAAATACTGTGCGCGAGTCTTTTATTAACTTCCGGAATAAGGTACTAAATAATTATTTGATGAAGGACCCTAAAGCGTTTTGGTCCTATGTGAGAGAGGTCCAAGGTAGGGGCTTATTATACCTTCCCTACGTAAGAACTCGGGTGCCGTTATACATGATAGCGTAGAGAAAGCCAACCTGTTAAACGGTCGATTTATAAAAGCATTTATAGCCATCAGCGACCATTGCGTACATTATGCACCCCCAATAAGGGGGAAACTGATGGACGATATAGTATTTTCTGAGGTGGGAATAGCAAGGCAATTAAGTTCTATTAGACATAACAAAGCCACTGGCCCCGAAGAAGTTCCTGCTCGGGTTTAAAAAGATTTAGCTGAAGAAATAGCACCTTTTCTTTGATGAATATTCGAGAAATCCATTTCTCGCGCAGATGTTTCTAGCGACTGGAGGTTAGCGCACGTTAGCCCAATTCATAAGGGCGGCGACATGGAGAACGTAGAAAATTACAGGCCGAATTCTTTTACTTCGATATCGTGTAAGATTCTCGAGCATATACTCGTTAGCAACATAATGCGATTTCTTGATAGTAATTTATTGTTAAATGATTGTCAACACAGCTTCAGGAAAGGTAGGTCATGTGATACTCAGCTCGGTCTTTTTGTGAATTGTGTACTGAGAAGCGGAGAAAAGAATACGCTGGTCGATGCCATCTTCTTAGATTTTATGAATGCCTTTGATAAGGTACCTCACAGGAAGTTAATAACGAAATTAAAAACCTTAGGAGTTAATTATAAAATCGCTAGTTGGTTTCGTTAATTTTTAAATCATAGGAAGCAGAAGGTCATTATAGATGGGAAATCTTCGAACATAGTGGAGGTTGTTTCTGGCGTTCTGAAGGGTTGTGCAATTGGTCCGTTATTATTTATAATTTATATAAACTATATCAGCTCAGTATTCAGAAATAAAATTAGGCTTTTCGCGGACGACACCGTCATCTATAGAGTAACAAGCAATCCGGAAGACCGCCAGTATCTTCAAAATGACCTAGAAGCTATTTCTGCCTAGTGTAAGGAATGACAATTATAGATCAACCAAGAGTATCTCGTTGGATAATAATTATTCGTTGGACGTAGTAGAGATTCCAGATTCAGACTCGATTAAATATCTTGGAGTCACGATCCATCATGATCTCTCGTGGGACACCCACATTCGCCGGCTGATAGGTGACGCTAACAAAAAGCTGGTTTTTATAGGGAGAATAATTCGAAATAGCTCCGAAAAAGTGAATGAATTATGTTATCTAACCGTGGTTCGACCGCAGGTCGAATATGCTTCTGCTGTGTGGGATCCCTACGAAAAGAGACTCACTAACGAGATGGAAAAGGTTCAGCGCAGGGCAGCTAGATTTGTGAAGAGGAATTACGATAGTAAACAATGCGTAATATTAATAGAAAGTCTGAAATGGACATCGTTAGAGGAACGTAGGCTGCAGGCTAGATTTAAGCTACTGGAGAAATTTATGTCGGAGGGAATAGCAAATGAAGTAGTAGGACTTCAGAAGCCCGAAGTATCTCTGAAGACAGGACAGTGAGGATAAGATTCGCGAGATCGTCTGTAGAACCTAGCGATATAGAGGATTGTTTTTCCCTAGGACAATAAGAGGCCACAATAAGAAAATTTAACATAGGAGAACTATGTACCCTTGGTGCACTGAACTTCCTGCCATCCACCAAAAAGGTGACTTGCAGGGTATAATATAGATGTAGATGAATCTTTCTTGAGCTGATAGGGTGATGCTTGTTTGTTGGTATGGAATTTACGGCTAATCAACCAATTGGGTTATTATAGTCATAACTCTTTCCAAACAGACACACACAAAAGGGAGGAAGGGATATCCGGTGCCGATATTAGCTTATTCTTAATAAAAAGCACCAAGGGGCAACTGCTTAACGTCCCTTATGAAGGACGGAGCGCCGATATGCGCAATCTGCTCAAATTGCAGAAGTGGGGAACGGGACGATTCTTGGTTGAAAAATCCGACGGTGTGTTTGTGTATTTCTGGCTAATCAACCTCTTGGGATATTATAGCCATAACTCCTTACACACCAGACACATTCACAAGGGAGGAGGGAAACCTGGTGCTTGCATTAGCCTACTCTTAACGAAGAGCACCAATGTGGCTAAAGAAAAATCCGACCTTCGCCGGATTCGGACCTGGGACCGCTGCGTGAAAGGCCAACACTCTTACAACTCCACCACCGTCAGACAAATAGCAAATCTAGAGGGACGAAATCTATTTCCCACGTGCAAACGAGATTTAATTGCTTTCGTCACAAATGTACCTTGAATGACTGTCAAGGCATCATCCAGGCCCGATTAACAGCTTGGCAGCTCGGTATCAAACTGGCAATGCCACCAATGAATCAAATGTTATCGGTGACACTCGATGCGCGCTCCAGTGATGAATGTTGCTCTGTGTAGAGAGGACTGTGTTACAAACTCTTGGCCACGTGTTATTACTTAACCCAGTAAAAGTTAATGATCCATGTATATTCTTTATTTTTACGACACATAATAATGAGTTTTGCCATTAATTAGTAAATTATGCGCAAAGAAGTCAGAATAGAAAAAGAGCGATTACGGAACGTTTGAGGAGATGTACCGAAAAGACGTTATGCGTGCCGGCTGTTTCACTTATTTCCATCTACGTAACAATTACTTTTGATTATGAACAAATGAACAGCAAGTGACGCAACCTGCCCCCTCACACGCTGTTTATTTAATTCAGGTGCCTGTTCCATTTCACGGAGGATAATTTTCGATATTTGGCGAGGCAATAAGCAGTACTAGTATTTTTACGTATTTCAGAAAATTTATGTTTAGAAAATTGTTCTGAAGAAGTAAGAGAACGCATTAGGAAGCTGCAGATCGATTTTCTAGAAATATGTTAGCAAGGTGGGCAGAAAGTCATACGACGTTGGCCCGATTTTTGAAAAAAAAAAACTCGAAATGTTTGCTAGAGACTTTGTTTTTCGCTATTATGGAAATCTCCGAAAGTCATAGGATCTCTGAAGAACAGTCTTGTTTGAATCGCGAAGAGAAATTCTTCGACGAGTGCAGCGTGAAAACCAAGAGACGACGAGTTAAGGAATTAGTGGAGACAAAAAACATTTCAGAATTGTTTTGCTGCACGGATGAGTTTATGATCTATCCGTGAAAGAGACGCTGTCAAAATTTTGAAGAAAGTAACAGACACTACCCCAAGAGAAGAACAAATGTAAAAAGGCTTTTTAATCGCCTCCCAAAGTGCCGATTCCCTTCTCCCCAGAAGAAGCCTTGTCATAATAGTTGATGCAAAACTTACTACACAACGATAAATTTTACCCAGTCTTACAAAATCCCAAGATGGAAACATTTACTGACCGTATCACCTAATAAAGACTGCAAAAAAGTTTTTATCCTCCAGAAGAAGGCATTACAATAACAGACACATCTGCAGAAATACAGTTACAGGCCCTAATTGACCACACAGTTAAACTACTTATTCGCGTTCAATATGAAATCCTCTCTCATCCGGAATTAGGTTATTCTAAAACAACCCCTACGTTTAATATAATATTCAAATAGGGGTGTGCGAACTTCTGCCTAGGCAAACTAGGCAGCTGCCTAGGACCCCAACCTCGGCGGGGGCCCGACCAGGGGCCGAAATGGTACACATTGAGGACACAGGACACGGAAAATTATGTCAATTTTTCCGAACGAATTCAATTGACTCCCTGGAAATGTGCTTCCTGACCCTGCTGTGGAATGATATCCTGGAAAGATTTAACAAAGTGAGCAAATCTCTGCAATCTGTGAACATCGAACTGGGTACGAACGCTGAACTTTATCGGTCCTTGGTAACATACCTAGAAGATATAAGGAAAGTCGGTACCTTTGATCATTATGAGTCGAAAGCTGTGGAAACAAGCGGTGAACATAACTACGCATACGATATGAAGAGGAAACGTAAGCGAAAGGTCCAGTTTGACGAAGTAAAGGAAAACGAGGTCGAACTCTCCGGCAGGGACAGATTCAGAGTTACCGTCTTCAACGTCATTATCGACTGGTTGATTGCAGAACTACAGAGACGTGGCTCTGCTTACGAGAAGTTAAGTAAAAAGTTTGACTTTCTCACGAAGCTACATAGTTTGGAATCTCAAGACGTCCGTGACGGAGCACGGAACCTGGAAGCCTTCTATCCTGGGGATTTGGACGGTACTTTGGAAAACGAGTGTCTGCACCTGCTAGCTCATTTGTTGTCCGCTGAGGCTACAGGGGGGAAAGGGTTATCGTCACTGGAGCTATACAAGTACATCCTGAAAAAGGCTTTTTGGACATTTATCCAAACGTGGGAATAGCGCTCCGGATGCTGTTGTGTACACCAGGGTCAAACTGTTCGGCAGAACGGTCGTTATCAGCGATAAAGAGAGTAAAGAATTATTAAAGATCTACCACGGAAGAGAACAGGCTTAATTTACTCTCTGTGCTGTACATAGAGTCAGAAATAACGCAGTCTGTGGACTATAGTGAGGTCATCCGTTCCTTTGTAGAGAAGAAAGTTCGTCGCGTGGCAATGTAATCTTGTAATTATATGTAAATGTAAAAATTATAATGTGTAAAAAAGTATAATTGGTATTTGTCTATTTTATTTCTAAGTCTGCTTGTCTATTTTCTAAAGTCAAAGTACGTTAAATAAATAAAAAATAAAAGTAAAGTTTGTTTTTGCTAAATTACCAAAAAGGGGGCCCCGACTCTGTTAATTGCCTAGAGGCCTGGGTCTCTATGTCCGGGCCTGGGTGTGACGGGAGTTCCGGGCACAGCACATGTAAGCATTAGTTTTTTGTGGGTAATAAAAGTCCGCAAGATTGAGCTTTTCAAGTAAGAGAAGCAAAAATAATATTGTATTAAGTATTGTGTTTATTGTAATTATGCATTTTATCACATTTTTTCGTGTAAAATATACTATTATCATTAGAATGGCCTATAAACAATCATAAAATAAAACGAAGAGTTCCAGAAAGAACTCGTATCCTTTTTTCCGACGAACGCTTCCTTCTCTGCATGCGTGTCCCGCTAGATTCGCCGTTTGACACAAGGTGCACCATCTCCTTAGTGGGTGATAATTTGGACAAAACAACGAAAGGAAGAATGACAAAACAATGTTTTCAGTGCTTTTAGTCATTGCTGAAAACAGTATTATCTTCGTGATGGCCATCCGTTCGTACGCATTTATCAGGGAAGAATTAGCCAAACCGATTTAAACGAAATTTCGTCAAAATGAAGTAATTAAAAATAAAAACAAATTATAGATATTTAGTGTACATATAGAAAGCAGGTCTGCCACAATACAGGTAATTAAAAAATTTCCTTTTACACGTATTTGTGTTAAACTCTCTACATCAATTTTAACTAAATTTAACATTTATAATGTAGACATGCATAAAAAACCATAATAGCATGTATGAGCAGAATAAGCAAAACAAGGGTGCCACAGTTACAACTTAAACTCTTTCCGTAATTAAGAATTTGGAAGGAATTGGCAGGACGAATTCCATAAATTTTATATATAAGATTTTGTACAATATATTTTAATGAGATAAATGAAATAATGAAATGTTTAAAGTAGAGGCAAAGAGCAGGGCTACCACAATAAAAAGTAAAATTTTGTTTCTTTTACAAGTATTTCTGGAGAACTAACAGCATGAATTTTAATCAAATATGTTATATACGTATAAACATGTTATAAATAAATAACCAAAATATTATATTTCAACCGGATCAACTAAACAGGGCTACCACAATATCAAGGTTATATTTTGTCTGTAACTATGAAACTGGAAGGTATTGGCCGAACGGATTTCAAAGAAATTTTGTTTGGCGGTCGAAATGTGTATGTATAGATCGCACCAAAAAGCAGAGCTTCCACAATATAAGGAAAAATACTTTCTGATTTAAAAGTAAATACATTAGTATACGATTATATTACGGCGAATTTGACGAAAAGCACTTCTGCACCACGGGAAATCCATTTACACACTTATTTTTATTGTTATTTCTAATAAACGCGATAGCCTGCACAAATCTTCCAACCCGGGCCAGAATTTCCAGATGAAAATTGAATTTTTGCGATATACCCTCGGTCTCTCCATTCCTTCCATTCATCTCCGCCATTGTAGCCTCTTTCCCTCCTACTCCTCCCGTCTCCTCCTCCTTTCTCCCACGCTTCACCTCTGCTGAATAACTGAATTCATCATGGCCGAGGTGCCGGCCCAGAATTTTCAGCAAAGCATCTACTCTGGAATTTCAGCTATCACTCTGGATAATGGTTCGCACACGTCACTGACCACCCGCGTTTCCACTGCAACATCGAGAGAGTCTGTCGGGGTGATAGAGAGAGAAAGAAAGGAAGAAGAGTAAGTCTTGTTTAGAAAGGGGAGAGTGTAGGTGACCGGGCGGGTAGAGGGGGTGATGAGCGTGAAATGGTGTAGAGGAATGATAGATGGGGTAGTGAGATGGCAGAGGGGGTGGTGGGAGGGCAGTAAGGGTGGTGGGCGAGCAGAGGGTGTGGTGGAATGGCAGAGGTTGTAGTGGGAGAGCAGAGGGGGTGGTGGGAGGGCAGAGGGGTGGTTGGAGGGAAGAGGGGGTGGTGAGAGGACAGAGGGGGTAGTGTGATGGCAGAGGGGGTGGTTAGAAGGCATAGGGGTTGGTTGGAGGGCAGAGGGTGTGATGGGAGGGCAAAGGGCGTGGTTGGCGAAAAGAGGGCGTCGTGGACGGCGGAAGGGGATAGTGGGATGGCAGAAGGATTGGTGGGAGAGCAGAGTTGTTGTTAGTAGAGCAGAGGGCGTGTTGGGCGGCCAGAGGGGGCTGTGGGAGGACAGAAGGAGTTGTGGGACGGCAGAGGGAGTTATGGGATTCAGAAGGGGGGGTAAGAGAGCAGAGGGGTTGGTGAGTAGGCAGAGGTAGTGGAGGGAGAGCAGAGAGGATGTGGGAGGCAGAGGGGACGGTGGGAGGGTAGAAGGGGTGGTTGGAGGATAAAAGGAGTGGTGGGTGTGCAGAAGGGGTAGTGGGAAGGCAAAGGGGGTGTGATAGGGTAGAGGATGTGGTGGGAGGGCAGATGGGATGGTGTGTTGGCAGAGGGGGGGTTTGGTGGGCGGAAGGGGTTGTTGGAGGGCAGAGGTGATGGTTGGAGGACAGAGGGGGTGGTGGGATGGCAAAGGGGGTGGTTAGAGGGAGGAGGGGGAAGTGAGAGGGCAAAAGAAGTAGTGGAATGGCAGAGAGAGTGGTTGGAGGGCAGAGGGGATGGTTGGAGGGCAGAGGGTGTGATGGAGGGCAGAGGGCGTATTTGGCAGGAAGAGGGCGTCGTGGGCGGCAAAAGGGGATAATGGGAAGGCAGAGGGGATTGTTGGGTGAGCAGAGGGGGTGGTGGGCGGCCAGAGGGGGTGGTGGGAGGGCAGAGGGAGTTGTGGGAGGGAAGAGGGAGTGGTGGGAGTCAGAGGGATTGGTGGGAAGACAGAGGGGGTGGTGGGAGGGCAGAGGGAGTGGTGGGAGGGCAGAGGGGGTGGTGGGAGGGCAGAAGATGTAGAGGGAGAGCGGAGGGCGTGGAGAGCATGCAGAGGGCGTAGTGGGCGGTGAAAGGGGATAGTGGGATGGCAGAGGGAATGGTGGGAAGGCAGAGGGCGTGGTGGGTGGATGTACCCAACGTTGCCTCGTCCGAACATTCTGTCTTTGCGTGGTTTGCCGTAGTTTCCCAGGAGTGTAGCCTTACCAACGAACGCCAATTAGGGACTCGCCACCACTACAAATTTATCCCGGTGTATTTTTTACTGAACAAATTTTACGAGCGATTGCATTAAGGAATGTGCAACATTTCAAGTTGATCGACCAAAACACATGAATTTATTTTCAGTCGCACAATGGTTAGGCAGAATTTATATTTTTTACTTTTAAATACGCAAACATTTCTAATTTATGACATTTGAAAGCATGACCAATTTGATAATTCTCTGGTTAATTTAATTAAAGAATTATTATTAAGCTAATTTAGAGGAGATGAGATAATATATGAAATGTATACGTCATAACCATATGTGTGCTTGTGCTTGTAGATTAGAATATAGGATACTAGTAGAAGGTGCTTGCATACTGCAAGCATTTCATCTCATCTTGAAAAAAATTAATTTTTCAGAAAGGTATTTCATCATTAAAATATTCTATTAATTCTAAAGATTTCACCTCCGCAGCGATATTCGTTTTTCCCACATGTAAAAATTATAGTTTAAAACAATCCCTAAATGTTGCAATTTGAAACATTTTACACTTTCTACATTATGGGGTACTAATGCTACACATTTGAGACAAATTTTAAAGTTGTAGCACTTCTAGAAGTAAAATAATATTTTTCTAATTGTTTAAAATTTAAACATTTTTAGCGGTTGCCGCAATATATATATGGAAAGATTGAAATATTTATTTGTGCAAATGCACTGTTCTGTAAATAATTTGAAAATTGCAGATTCCTAGCTAATCCCGTAGTACCTAAAAAATTATTAAACTTTAATGTACAAATGGGGTCAAAACAACCCCTAAAAATTAACAATTTTAAAATTTTCGATTTTTATAGTTGGTTATGAGAAATGGTCTATAATCTTGCAAAATTTCAGCTTCCTAAACTTATTAGATTGGTCTACACACTGGATTGCGTTTTCCCATGCTAACTTAAGGGAGATATTCCGGGGTCTCTGGAGTCGAACCCAAGACACTTTAGGAAAAATGACAATAATTCCTAATAGATATTGCAACCCTTTAGCAACACTGAAAATTTCATCTTTCTAGCTTACCGGCAAGTACCCATAATTAATTTACAAAAATGGCGCAATGCTTTTCTTATAGGAAAAATCGCAAATTTCAGAATTTCTGGAGTCGAACTCATGTCACATAGATAAGAAGTCTCATTTTATCTGTAAGTTTTTCCATTATATCTACACAAACTGAAACTTTCAGCTCTCTAGCACTTGTAGTTTGGGCTGGACATTAGTATCCTCCTATCATCATTATATATCGACGACTCTTACAGAGGAAGAGGATATAACATACTAGTAGTTGATGCTTGCATACTGCAAGCATTTCATCTCAACATAAAAAAACATTCATTATTCATCTTTCATCATTACACATATATTTTTAATTCTAAATATTTCACCTCCGAAGCGATTTTCGTTTTCCCACATGTTAAGATAATAGTTTAAACAATCCCCAAATGTTGCAATTTTAAAAATTTTACTCATTCTTCATTATGGGGTACTGATGCTACAAATTTTAGCCAAATTTTAAAGTTGTAGCACTCCTAGAAGTAAAATAATATTTTTGTAATTGTCTAAATTTAAATAATTTTTAACGGCCGCTGCATATCGTATGTGGTAAAACTGAAATGTTTATTTATGCAAATTTACTACTCTGTAAATAATTTGAAAATTTCAGCTTCCTAGCTCATCCCGTAGTACCTAAACAGTTATCCAATTGTTTAAATTTTAAGAATTTTTAACGGCCAAACAAATTAAAATATCAAAATTTGTATAATCCCTATTTCGTTTTTTTAGGAATTCTACTTACAAAAAAAATTTCAACTCCGTAGCACATGCGGAAATACATAAACCATGAAAATTTGATTAAACAATTGCGAATTTTTTATCGGCCGCATTGTTGCACTTTTTCAAGATTTTCATTTTTTCTAGTTGGTTTTGCACAAAATCCTATCGATGAAAAAAATTTCTAATCTCCAGCACATCTGGAAGTGCCTAAACATTAGTATCCTCCTGTTATATGTTATATATCATTATATATCGACGACTCTTACAGAGGAGGATATAACATACTAGTAGAAGGTGCTTGCATGCTGCAAGCATTTCATCTCACCTTGAAAAAACATTAATTTTTCAGACAGATATTTCACCATTAAAATTATTCTATTAATTCTAAAGATTTCACCTCTGCAGCGATTTTCGTTTTTCCTACATGTAAAAATAATAGTTTAAAACAATCCCCAAATGTTGCAATTTTAAACATTTTACATTTTCTCCATTATGGGGTACTAATTCTACACATTTGAGCCAAATTTTAAAGTTGTAGCACTTCTAGAAGTAAAATAATATTTTTCTAATTGTTTAAAATTTAAACATTTTTAACGGTTGCCGCAATATATATATGGAGAGATTGAAATGTTTATTTGTGCAAATGCACTGTTTTGTAAATAATTTGAGAATTGCAGCTTCCTAGCTCATCCCGTAGAACCTAAAAAATTATTAAACTTTAATGTTCAAATGGGGTTAAAACAACCCCTAAAAATTAACAATTTTAAATTTTTCTATTTTTATAGTTGGTTATGAGAAAAGTTCTATAATCTTGCAAAATTTCAGCTTCCTAAACTTATTAGATTGGTCTACACACTAGATTACGTTTTCCCATGCTAACTTATGGGAGATATTCCGGGGTCTCTGGAGTCGAACCCAAGACACTGTAAGCAAAAGTAACAATAATTCCTAATAGATATTGCGGCCATCTAGTAACACTGATAATTTCATTTTTCTAGTTTACCGGTAAGTGCCCATAATTAATTTACAAAAATGGCGCAATGCTTTTCTTATGGGAAAAAACGCAACTTACGGAATTTCTGGAGTCGAACTCATGTTACTTAGATAAGAAGTCTCATTTTATCTGTAAGTTTCTCCATCATATCTACAAAAACTGAAACATCGAGCTCTCTAGCTCTTGTAGTTTGGGCTGGACATTAGTATCCTGCTATCATCATTATATATCGACGACTCTTACAGAGGAGGAGGATATAACATACTAGTAGTTGGTGCTTGCATACTGCAAGCATTTCATCTCAACATAAAAAACATTCATTATTCATCTTTCATCATTACACATATATTTTTAATTCTAAATATTTCACCTCCGAAGCGATTTTCGTTTTTCCCACATGTAAAGATAATAGTTTAAACAATCCCCAAATGTTGCAATTTTAAAAATTTTACTCATTCTTCATTATGGGGTACTGATGCTACAAATTTTAGCCAAATTTTAAAGTTGTAGCACTCCTAGAAGTAAAATAATATTTTTGTAATTGTCTAAATTTAAATAATTTTTAACGGCCGCTGCATATCGTATGTGGTAAAACTGAAATGTTTATTTATGAAAATTTACTACTCTGTAAATAATTTGAAAATTTCAGCTTCCTAGCTCATCCCGTAGTACCTAAACAGTTATCCAATTGTTTAAACTTTAAGAATTTTTAACGGCCAACAAATTAAAATATCAAAATTTGTATAATCCCTATTTCGTTTTTTTAGGAATTCTACTTACAAAAAAAATTTCTGCTCCGTAGCACATGCGAAAATACATAAACTATGAAATTTTGTTTAAACAATTGCGAATTTTAAGCGGCCGCATTGTTGCATTTTTTGAAGATTTTCGTCTTTTTTAGTCGGTTTTGCAAAAAATCCTAGCTAAGAAAAAAATTTCGAATCTCCAGCTCATCTGGAAGTGCGTAAACATTAGTATCCTACTATATGTTATATATATGTTATATGTTATACCAGTAGTTGGTGCATGCATACTGCAAGCATTTCATCTCACCTTGAAAAAACATTTAATTTTCAGACAGACATTACATCATTACAAATAGTCTTTTAATTCTAAAGATTTCACCTCCGCAGCGATTTTTGTTTTTCCCACATGTAAAAATAATAGTTTAAAACAATCCCCAAATGTTGCATATTTAGACATTTTACACTTTCTTCATTATAAGGTTCTAATGCTACACATTTTAGCCAAATTTTAAAGTTGTAAAACTTCTAGAAATAAAATAATATTTTTTATATTGTTTAAAATTAAATAATTTTTAACGGCCGCCGCAATACATATATGGTAAAATTGAAATGTTTATTTGTGCAAATTTACTATACTGTAAATAATTTGAAAAATTCAGCTTCCTAGCTCATCCCGTAGTACCTAAAAAGCTATCCATTTGTTTTAAGTTTAAGAATTTTGAACTGCCAAACAAATTCAAATATCAAAATTTGTGTTATCCATATTTCGTTTTTTTTAAGAATTATACTTATAAAAAAAAATTCAACTCCGTGGCACATTCGGAAAAATATAAACCTTGAAAATTTGTCTAAACGACGATTGCGAATTTTTAGCGGCCGCATTGATGCACTTTTTAAAGATTTTCGCTTTTTCTAGTCGGTTTTGCACAAAATTCTACCTATGAAAAAAATTTCGAATCTCCAGCTCATCTGGAAGTGCCTAAACATTAATATCATCCTGTTATATGTTATCATTAAATATCGACGACTCTTACATAGGAGGATATAACATACTAGTAGTTGGTGCTTGCATACTGCAAGCATTTCACCTCACCTTGAAATAACATTCATTTTTCAGACAGACATTTTATCATTACAAATATTCTTTTAATTCTAAAGATTTCAACGTCGGAGATATTTTTGTTTTTCCCACATGTAAAAATAATAGATTAAAAAAATCCCCAACTGATGTAATTTTAAAAATTTTATACTTTCTCCATTATGTGGTAATAATGCTACATATTTTAGCCAAATTTTAAAGTTGTAGCATTTCTAGAAGTATAATAATACTTTTCTAATTGTTTAAATTTAAATAATTTCTAACGGCCGCCAGATTTTATATATGGTAAAATTCAAATGTTTATTTGTGCAAATTCACTACTCTGTAAATAATTTCAAAATTTCAGCTTCCTAGCTCATCCCGTAGTACCTAAACAGTTATCCAATTGTTTTAAATTTAACAATTTTTAACTGCCAAACAAATTAAAATATCAAAATTTGTATAATCCTTACTTCGTTTTTTTAAGATTTCTACTTATAAAAAAAATTTCTGCTCCGTAGCACATGCGAAAATATATAAATCTTGAAATTTTTTTAAACAATTGCAAATTTTTAGCGGCCGCATTGTTGCACTTTTTCATGATTTTCGTTTTTTTTAGTCGGTTTTGCAAAAAATCCTAGCTAAGAAAATAATTTCAAATCTCCAGCACATCTGGAAGTGCCTAAACATTAGTATCCTCCTGTTATATGTTATATATCATTATATATCGACGACTCTTACAGAGGAGGATATAATATACTAGTAGAAGGTGCTTGCATGCTGCAAGCATTTCATCTCACCTTGAAAAAACATTAATTTTTCAGACAGATATTTCACCATTAAAATTATTCTATTAATTCTAAAGATTTCACCTCTGCAGCGATTTTCGTTTTTCCTACATGTAAAAATAATAGTTTAAAACAATCCCCAAATGTTGCAATTTTAAACATTTTACATTTTCTCCATTATGGGGTACTAATTCTACACATTTGAGCCAAATTTTAAAGTTGTAGCACTTCTAGAAGTAAAATAATATTTTTCTAATTGTTTAAAATTTAAACATTTTTAACGGTTGCCGCAATATATATATGGAGAGATTGAAATGTTTATTTGTGCAAATGCACTGTTTTGTAAATAATTTGAGAATTGCAGCTTCCTAGCTCATCCCGTAGAACCTAAAAAATTATTAAACTTTAATGTTCAAATGGGGTTAAAACAACCCCTAAAAATTAACAATTTTAAATTTTTCTATTTTTATAGTTGGTTATGAGAAAAGTTCTATAATCTTGCAAAATTTCAGCTTCCTAAACTTATTAGATTGGTCTACACACTAGATTACGTTTTCCCATGCTAACTTATGGGAGATATTCCGGGGTCTCTGGAGTCGAACCCAAGACACTGTAAGCAAAAGTAACAATAATTCCTAATAGATATTGCGGCCATCTAGTAACACTGATAATTTCATTTTTCTAGTTTACCGGTAAGTGCCCATAATTAATTTACAAAAATGGCGCAATGCTTTTCTTATGGGAAAAAACGCAACTTACGGAATTTCTGGAGTCGAACTCATGTCACTTAGATAAGAAGTCTCATTTTATCTGTAAGTTTCTCCATCATATCTACAAAAACTGAAACATCGAGCTCTCTAGCTCTTGTAGTTTGGGCTGGACATTAGTATCCTCCTCTGTAAGTGTCGCCAATATATAATGATGATAGGAGGATACTAATGTTTAGGCACTTTCAGATAAGCTGGAGATTCGAAATTTTTTTCTTAGGTAGGATTTTGTGCAAAACCGACTAGAAAAAACGAAAATCTTGAAAAAGTGCAACAATGCGGCCGCTAAAAATTCGCAATTGTTTAAACAAATTTTCAAGGTTTATATATTTCCTAACGTGCCACGGAGTTGAAATTTTTTTATAAGTAGAATTCTTAAAAAAAACGAAATAAGGAATATACAAATTTTGATATTTTAATTTGTTTGGCAGTTAAAAATTCTTAAAATTTAAACAAATAGATAGCTGTTTAGGTACTATGGGATGAGCTAGGAAGCTGAAATTTTCAAATTATTTACAGTATAGTAAACTTGCACAAAAAACAATTCAATTTTACCATATATGATATGTGGCGGCCGTTAAAAATTATTTAAATTTAAACAAATAGAAAAAAATTATTTCACTTCTAGAAATGCTACAACTTAAAAATTTGGCTAAAATTTGTAGCATTAGAACCTTATAATGAAGAAAGTGTAAAATTTTTAAAATTGCGACATTTGGAGATTGTTTTAAACTATTATTCTTACATGTGGGAAAAACGAAAATCGCTGCAGAAATGAAATATTTAGAATTAAAAGACTATTTGTAATGTTGAAATTTCTGTCTGAAAAATGAATGTTCTTTTAATGTGAGATGAAATGCTTGCAGTATGCAGGCACCAACTACTAGTATGTTATATCCTCCTCTGTAAGAGTCATCTATATATAATGATAGGAGGATACTAATGTTTAGGCACTTTCAGATGAAATCAGATTCGAAATTTTTTCTTGGGTAGAAGATTGTGCAAAACCGAATAGAAAAAACGAAAATCTTGAAAAAGTGCAACAATGCGGCCGCTAAAAATTCGCAATTGTTTAAACAAATTTTCAGGGTTCATGTATTTCCGCGTGTGCTACGGAGTTGAAATTTTTTTATAAATATAATTCTTAAAAATGCGAAATAGGGATTATACAAATTTTGATGTTTTAATTTGTTTGGCAGTTAAAAATTCTTAAAGTTTAAACAAATAGATAACTGTTTAGGTACTACGAGATGAGCTAGGCTGCTGAAATTTTCAAATTATTTACAGAGTAGTTAATTTTCATAAATAAACATTTCAATTTCAACATATATAAGTTGCGGCGGCCAATAAAAAATATTTAAATTTAAAGAATTAGAAAAATATTATATTACTTATAGAAGTGCTACAACTTTATAATTTGGCTAAAATGTGTAGCATATTACCTTATAATGATGAAAGTGTAATACTTTTAAAATTGCAACATTTGGGGATTTTTTTAATCTATAATTTTTACATGTGGGAATAACGGGAATCGCTGCGGAGGTGAAATCTTTAGAATTTATAAAATAATTGTAATGATGAAATATATCTCTGAAAAATTAATGTTTTCTAAAGGTGAGATGATATGCTTGCAGAATGCAGGCACTTTCTACTAGTATGTTATATATATGTTATATCTTCCTCTGTAAGAGTCGTCGATATATAATAGATAACAGGAGGATACCAATGTTTAGGCACTTTCAGCTGAGCTGGAGATTCGAAATTTTTTTCATAGGTAGAATTTTGTGCAAAACCGACTAGAAAAAGCGAAAATCTTGAAAAAGTGCAACAATGCGGCCGCTAAAAATAGATAACGGTTTTTGTACTACGGTATGAGCAAGGAAGCTGAAATTTTCAAATTATTTACAGTATAGTAAATTTACACAAATAAACATTTCAATTTTACCATATATGAATTGCAGCGGCCGTTAAAAATTATTTAAATTTAAACAATTAGAAATATATTTTTTACTTATAGAAGTGCTACAACTTTAAAATATGGCTAAAATGTGTAGCATTAGTACCTTATAATGAAGAAAGTGTAAAATATTTAAAATTGCAACATTTGGGGATTGTTTTAAACTATTATTTTTACATGTGGGAAAAACGAAAATCGCTGCGGAGGTGAAATCTTTAGAATTAAAAGAATATTTGTAATGATAAAATGTCTGTCTGAAAAATGAACGTTTTTTCAAGGTGAGATGAAATGCTTGCAGTATGCAAGCACCTTCTACTAACCCAACTCTGCAAAAATTAGGGATCGTTTTACTATGAAGGCGATAAAAATTTGCAAATACCTTACGTTATGATATTTTTGATTAAAATATAAATTTCAGCCAATAACAAGATTTTTATATTGATTTTTATCTATGATGTCACGTCGTTTTTTACTGCGTAATTAAACTCGAAAACGGTGAACGACATTTTCTCAAATGTATGATTTATTGCTTTCTATGACGTCACGTCCTTATTTTTTAATGCGTAATTATTCCTGCATCTATATCGTTCCTTAGCTCGGATACGCGGAACGATATATTTGTTCAAGTGCATGACTTGCGGTTTTTCTATTACGTCACGTCCTTATTTTTTACTGCGTAATAATCCCACATCCAAATCGTTCCCTGTCTGGAATACACGGACTATGGCGTCCATCGTCGACTGCGCTTCTTTATGCGCAAGCGGCAACTTCTCGCTATATATACTGACGTCAACCGACGCTACGTCATTCGATGAGAGATAACGAGCAGAGTGTTTGTGTTTACTGCATTGCCATCTTAAAGTGATTGTCAGATTTTTCTGGAGCTTTCATCCCTATCATCGGTGCACCTTTATCGTGGACAACGCGGGAGTTAGTTTTGTGGACGTAATTATTACTTATTAAGTATTTTTTATAACAAGATTGTGTTCGCTTCTTTTTTGTTCCGTGAAAGTGTTTATTGTACATTGTTATTGTTCACTTCATTGCTATAGTGTTATTGTAAATTGTGTGGTTTTAGTTGTGTAAAAGTATTTATTACTTAATAAGTATTTATTTATTATAGGTGTTTCTTTTTTTGTGTTTTGCGAAAGTGAATTACCCTCAGTGAGTCACAATGAGTGATTGTGTACCCATTTTGTCGTTATCAGCTTCTTTGTTTAACGAGATAGAATGCAATGATTACATCTTGAGTGATCACGTCAGCAAGTTCAATGAGATTTTGGCCTTCCATACCAGTTTTCGTCCACAAGAAGCTCTACTGATGTGGAATTTGCTCGATGAGGTTAGACCAGTTAGCTGCGAGCATATTCAAATTCTTCCAAGTGAAGCTACCGATCGTGTAACTCACTGGATTTTTACGTATTTTGACGGTGAGGTAAATCATGTATATGATAGTGCTTCAAATGATAGAAGGTTAACTTTAGAACAATTGGGTTTTCTTATGAGATTATTCCCCCATGGACCTAGAATTGTGTATAAAGATGTGCAGCAGCAGGATAATGCGTATGATTGTGGCGTTTTCGCGATTGCTTTCGCTGTTTCTGTTGCTCTGGGTGAGAACCCTTCCAATCTGAGGTTTGCCACTGCTGTGATGCGAGCGCATTTAATGAATATATTTAGGACTAAAACATTAATGCTGTTTCCCGCCAAAAATTCACCTTGTGAAAATCCTAAAAGAGGAAGGCCTGCAAAGCGAAAATTAGGACGACCCAAAACTCGAATATCCTCAAAAGAGGAACAGAAGGCAGGGCACGCAGGAGATACAGGTTTAAAAATTCCGAAAAGGTCAAAGAATCCAGAGATAAATACAAAACTGCCCATCCGGAAAGTGTTAGGAAATCTGTTGAAAAATATCAGATATCACATAGTTAGAGAATGCACTAAAAAATATCAGAGTACACATCCAGAGATATTTGGAGAATCTGTTAAAAAATATCAGACCATGCATCCAGAGATAGTTAGAGAGTCTAGAGAAAGATATCAGGTTATTCATCCTGAATGTGTCATGGAATCTAGAGAAAATTATCGCAAAATACACCCAGAGAGAGTCAAAGATTCAACAAGTCGGTTCCAACAGAAAACTCCATTACAACAAGCTGCACGTCAGAAGGGGTACTATAATGTGCCACCAATAATAAGAACTGTTCCTCTTAAGTCCTGTTTAGGAAATAGGTCAGGCAATGAATTAAATGATATTGCATGTTTCAAGCTTAAAGTTTCTTCCCTTTTAGATAGCAAATGTTTTAAGTGTAATCGCTGTGGAGCTATCTTTTTTGAAGAGGAGAAAAGCAGGAAAGAATGGTGTTGTGGGAGTGGGAGGTATTTTTTGGGTTTCCTTCCTAAATTAGATGCTTCATTTTATAATAACAGAGACTTCCTTAAAAATGTTAGGAGCTATAACAACATTTTTGCATTTTCTGCTCTGGGGGTTTCTCATGGTTTTCAGGATGCTCCAGGAAGACAAGGACCGTCTTTAGTTAAGATACAGGGAAGGACTTACCACAGACTATTCAATTTAGGTTGGTCAAGAAGCAATAGTGTCAATAATGTAGCTCTTTATATTGATGATGGGGCAGAGCGTAGGAGAATAGCAGAAGGCAGGCAACTTAATGCAGAAATCGTTCAAGAAATTGAAAGCTTCTTAAATCTGGTTAACCCTATAGTGTATTCTTTGAAATGTTTAAGTAGACATGCATCTGAGGATGCATACATTGCATTTGAAAAACTAATAGGCGAACTCATGGACCAGTTTTAGGAGACACTCCAATAGTTGATGAAATCGCTGCCATTATTAGAATGGAGGCTAACAGTGATCCAAGACAGGTGTTAATTTGGAAGCATGGTAGAGGTGAGCCACAGTTTGTTAGCATTTCCAGTGAAACGTACGAAGCTTTCCAGTATCCTCTTCTTTTCCCTCACGCTACATCTGGATGGCATGTTGGCCTCAAAGATAGAAATGGGAATAAATTTAGTCAGGTTAAATATTATAGGAGGCTTCTTTTATCTGAGAGTAGGTTTACATCTATGCAAAGGTTAGCGCAAGAGTACTTTGTTGATATGTATTCCAGGTTTGAAGAGGAAAGACTTCAATGGTGCAGGAATAACCAGGCAAAGTTGTTCAGGGTAGCTTCTAGACAGGAAATAGATGAAACTATTGAAGCAGAAGGTAGACCTAGGGCAGGAAAAGTTTATTTACCAAGTTCTTTCACACATAGTCCATGGTACGTGCAAGTAAAAATGCAGAATGGTATGGCATTAGTCTCAAGAAATGGAAAACCAAGTTTCTTTATAACAATTACCTGTAATCCACAATGGGTAGAAATAAAGAGTAGCCTTTCCTCAAATCAAAGTGCGATAGACAGGCCAGACTTGTGTAATAGGGTTTTCCAGCTAAAATTAGCAGCCATAATGAGATTAATTAGTAGTGGCAAATTGTTTGGTAGTTTAATATATGTAATGTATGTTATTGAATTTCAGAAACGTGGTTTACCTCATGCCCACATAGCACTTAAGGTTCAGGGTGAGCCAAAAAATATTACAGAAATAGATGAATATATAAAGGCTTCAATTCCATCAGAGGAAGATGCAGGAGGTAGGCTTAGAAAATTAGTCCTACAGCATATGGTTCATGGACCATGTGGGCACGATAAGCAGAATGCTCCCTGTATGGATGTAGAAAAGAAAATTTGTATTAAAGGATTTCCTAAGCCGATTCGTGAGGCCACTTTTATAGATGAAAAAGGCTATGTACATTATAAGCGCCCAGGTACATATGAGGTTAAAATTAGATCCGGTAGAGTAATTAGTGATAATTGGATTGTTCCTTATAATCCGGCTTTACTTTTGATGTTAGAGTGCCACTGCAATGTAGAGATAGTGAGTTCAGTTAAAATCATTAAATATCTTTTTAAGTACATTCATAAAGGACCAGACCGTGCTCGAGTTGCTGTAGTGGCAGACAATGTAGAAAAAATAGATGAAATAGAAGACTATGTATCCTTAAGATATATTAGTGCATCCGAGGCCATGTGGCACATACTAGAATTTGATATTTCTCATTCATCCCCCAGTGTAATTATGCTGCCAGTACACTTACCTAATAGAGACCAGGTAGTTTTTAGGCCAGGTGAGGAGGAGCTAGCCTTGAGAGTTAGTAAGAGTAAATTAATGCTGTATATTGAAAGACCAAAAGAAGCCGAGTTTGAGCACCTAACATATTTAGATTTCTTTGAGAATTACAATGTTGACACTAGGCAACGTAAAAGAAGCCGAGTTCCAGTTATTGAGCATACTTCAGGTTGCCACTGGATAACGAAGAAAGTTCTATGTCAGTGTGTAGCTAGATTACAGTGGTTGTTGCCAACATTAGGTGAGGTATATTATTTAAGAATGTTGTTAATGAAATTCCCTGCTTACAGTTATGAGGATCTAAGGAGAGTGGATGGGGTAGTGTACGAGTCTTTCAGGAAGCTGCTAATGCATTAGGATTATTGAAAAATGAAAATGAATATAGGGAGGCCATTAAGGAAGCAATGGTTTTTAAAACTGGCAGTGGGCTTAGGTTATTATTTTCATGTTTAACAATAGCAGGTGCGCCTGCAGGGATTTTATGGAGTGAATTCAAAAGTGAGCTTTCTGAGGATTTTTTGGATAAATTTGCAGGTGATAAAAATAGGGCATACAATTCTGCATTGCTTGACATTGAGAGTAGGTTGAGAAGTCATGGTAGGACGCTAGAAGAAGTTGGTTTACCACCAGCAACAGATGATACTACAGAAGTTGGTAGGGAATCAGTTAGATGGTCAGGTGAGGAACTACAGCGATTTTTAGATGAGTGGTTGCCATGCTTAAATGATGATCAGAGGAGAGTTTTTGATTTTGTCATTGAGATGGTTCAGGGTAAAGCAAGTGTTAGAAAAAATTTCGTTTTCATTGATGGACCAAGTGGTACAGGCAAAACAATTCTTTTAAAGACAATAACTGCAGGTTTACGTAGGCAGGGCCATATTGTTTTATGTACAGCTTTGACCGGCATAGCAGCCTTAAACCATGATGGAGGAGTGACTGCACACTCAATGTTTAGGCTGCCTATTGAGAATCAGGATCCCCAGTCATACTGTGACATCAAAGGTAACAGTCAGAGGGCAGAATTAATCAGATCTTCTAGCTTAATTATATGGGATGAGGCCCCAATGGCAGTTAAAAATAACTTAGAAACATTAGAGAGGTCATTCAGGGATATTTGTCAATTAGATGACCTGTTTGGGGGGGAAAATAATATTGCTAGCTGGAGATTTTAGGCAAGTAGCTCCAATAGTTAAAGGAGGGTCAGTGACGGATTCTGTATCATCCAGTTTGAAACACTCCAAGTTGTGGCAGAACGTACATATGTTTAATTTAACTAGCCCAATTAGGTCACGTGCAGATAAAGATTATTCTGAGTTTATTCTTAAGGTTGGGGAGGATAGAGTCAATAGGGTTGTTATGAATGGAGATGAGGTAATTCCATTAAATATAATTAGAAGTATAAATAAATTGGAAGACTTGATTAAGTTTGTTTATCCTGAGGACATTTTATCAGATCCTGCCATTTGTAGCAGAAGGGCTATCTTAGCTGGGACAAATAGTTGTATAGATGAAATCAATTCGTTAGTCCTAGGGAAATTACAGGGTGAACCGGTAGAATTATACAGTGCAGATAGATGCGAGGGTTCAGATGACAGTCGGCAGGCTGATCTGTTAATTTCAAATTTGTTGCATGTATTAACAGAGCCAGGTATACCAGATCATAGAATAGTGCTTAAGAGAGGTGCAGTATGTATTTTGATTAGAAATCTTTCATTTAATGATGGTTTAGTCAATGGCACTAAAATAGTTGTGAAAAATATTTCAAAAAGATTAATTGAGGCTTATATTCCAGGAAAGGATAAATCAGCCAGTGTTTTTATCCCACGGATTTGTTTTAAATTTCAGGCAAGTCGCTCGGGCATTACAATACTGCGTAGGCAATTTCCCCTAAAGTTAGCATATGCAGTGACGATTAATAAATCTCAGGGGCAGACAATAGAAATAGTAGGCATAGATTTGAGAAATGATGTTTTTGCACATGGACAGTTGTATGTAGCATTAGGTCGAGTTAGAAATCGTGACCACATATGCGCTTTAGTCCCAAGTAACAGAATATTGGGAGATGAAATAGGTCACACAGTTAATATTGTATACCACTCCCTTCTTTAGCATACTTAGATAGCTTTTCCTTAATTTACATTCACATCTTACACAGGTAATAAACGAGATTCTCTATTCTATACTTAGATTGTACATAATGTACATATATCATATGAGTTTATAATTTTGGATTTTATTATATCCCATTATTCTTTATTTTCATATAATGAAAAGGAATAAGTAATTTCTTTAGATTTTTTCAAAATATGTCACTGATATGGTCTAACAGTATTGTTTACTGTTTCAGTTCATTAACATTGGAACCCAGTCATCCCCATGGCAACAGAAAACTACCAAAAGAGCTGGAAGTTGCATTGGGAAGACAAGTCCTTTTTTATTTTATTTGGTTCCACTAATACTTTTCATTTTAATTTATAGCATTGATTAAAATCTAGAATAACATATGCATATTTGTAGTTGTTTAGTCCAATAAATATGATATAAGTGTTCTTTGTTATATATTATTAAATACTTTTTAAAAAATAAAAAACAATAAAAAAATGTAAATTGTAGTTAGTTTCCCTCTCTAAGACTACAGCCTTACCCTGGCGAGAGGGTTTGTGTGTCCCAAGGATCTAGAGAGCTATACTGGCTGGAGCAAATGCTCCTGGTGGGGTTACCCGTGCCAGGAAGATCTGTAGGGAGGGGCCAGACAAATAGTAGTCCAACCAATGTATCAACATTCATAGGCAATGCATACTTTGTAATAAATGGTGAGACCAAGTAAGTTGGAAATGGGATGTTAAAGAAGACTTGCTTAAGCATTTTTATTAAAATAATAGTAATAACCTGTAAACAATTTATATACCATGGCATTAATAATTATAACTTATTAATAAAGTGTCATTAGCGTTTAGTGCATATGCAAAACTAAACATTTGAAAATCTTCATGAAGATGATAAGACAGTTGTAAAAAATTTTTAATTAAAAATATAAAAGTTATTTCACTTCTAGATTTGCTTTAACTTTATGATTTTGGAGGAATTCATGGCATTAGTACCCTAAAATGGAATAAGTATAATATTATAAAAAGAATATTATTAGAAATTGTTTTACTCGGGTAATGATCCATAAAGTAAGATCTAAATCGGAGTAGAGGTGACATCTTCTAAATGAAAAAAAATTTCTAATTTAGAAATATCTCACTGATAATGTTTTTTCAAGGTGAGATGAAATGCTTGCAGAATGCAAGCACCTTCTACTAGTATGTTATATCCTGCTCTGTAAGGAACGTCTATATAGAATGATAACAGGAGGATACTAATGTTTAGGCACTTCCAGATGTGCTGGAGATTTGAAATTTTTTTCTTAGCTAGGATTTTTTGCAAAACCGACTAAAAAAAACGAAAAAGTGCAACAATGCAGCCGCTAAAAATTTGCAATTGTTTAAAAAATTCTCAAGATTTATATATTTTCGCATGTGCTACGGAGCAGAAATTTTTTTTATAAGTAGAATTCTTAAAAAAACGAAATTGGGGTTATACAAATTTTGATATATAAGAGTCGTCGATATTTAATGATAACATATAACAGGATGATATTAATGTTTAGGCACTTCCAGATGAGCTGGGGATTCGAAATTTTTTTCATAGGTAGAATTTTGTGCAAAACCGACTAGAAAAAGCGAAAATCTTTAAAAAGTGCATCAATGCGGCCGCTAAAAATTCGCAATCGTCGTTTAAACAAATTTTCAAGGTTTATATTTTTCCGAATGTGCCACGGAGTTGAATTTTTTTTTATAAGTATAATTCTTAAAAAAACGAAATATGGATAACACAAATTTTGATATTTGAATTTGTTTGGCAGTTCAAAATTCTTAAACTTAAAACAAATGGATAGCTTTTTAGGTACTACGGGATGAGCTAGGAAGCTGAATTTTTCAAATTATTTACAGTATAGTAAATTTGCACAAATAAACATTTCAATTTTACCATATATGTATTGCGGCGGCCGTTAAAAATTATTTAATCTTAAACAATATAAAAAATATTATTTTATTTCTAGAAGTGTTACAACTTTAAAATTTGGCTAAAATGTGTAGCATTAGAACCTTATAATGAAGAAAGTGTAAAATGTCTAAATATGCAACATTTGGGGATTGTTTTAAACTATTATTTTTACATGTGGGAAAAACGAAAATCGCTGCAGAGGTGAAATCTTTAGAATTAATAGAATAATTTTAATGGTGAAATATCTGTCTGAAAAATTAATGTTTTTTCAAGGTGAGATGAAATGCTTGCAGTATGCAAGCACCAACTACTGGTATAACATATAACATATATATAACATATAGTAGGATACTAATGTTTACGCACTTCCAGATGAGCTGGAGATTCGAAATTTTTTTCTTAGCTAGGATTTTTTGCAAAACCGACTAAAAAAGACGAAAATCTTCAAAAAATGCAACAATGCGGCCGCTTAAAATTCGCAATTGTTTAAACAAAATTTCATAGTTTATGTATTTTCGCATGTGCTACGGAGCAGAAATTTTTTTTGTATGTAGAATACTTAAAAAAACGATCTAAGGATTATACAAATTTTGATATTTTAATTTGTTTGGCAGTTAAAAATTGTTAAATTTAAAACAATTGGATAACTGTTTAGGTACTACGGGATGAGCTAGGAATCTGAAATTTTGAAATTATTTACAGAGTAGTGAATTTGCACAAATAAACATTTGAATTTTACCATATATAAAATCTGGCGGCCGTTAGAAATTATTTAAATTTAAACAATTAGAAAAGTATTATTATACTTCTAGATATGCTACAACTTTAAAATTTGGCTAAAATATGTAGCATTAGTACCCCATAATGGAGAAAGTATAAAATTTTTAAAATTACAACAGTTGGGGATTTTTTTAATCTATTATTTTTACATGTGGGAAAAACAAAAATATCTCCGACGTTGAAATCTTTAGAATTAAAAGAATATTTGTAATGATAAAATGTCTGTCTGAAAAATGAATGTTATTTCAAGGTGAGATGAAATGCTTGCAGTATGCAAGCACCAACTACTAGTATGTTATATCCTCCTATGTAAGAGTCGTCGATATTTAATGATAACATATAACAGGATGATACTAATATTTCAAGGTTTATATTTTTCCGAATGTGCTACGGAGTTGAAATGTTTTTTACAAGTAGAATTAAAAAAAAACGAATTAAGGATTATACAAATTTAGATATTTTAATTTGTTTGGCAGTTAAAAATTCTTAAAGTTTAAAAAAATAGATAACTGTTTAGGTACTACGGGATGAGTTAGGAAGCTGAAATTTTCAAATTATTTACAGAGTAGTTAAATTGCACAAATAAACATTTCAATTTTAACCATATATGAATTATTTAAATTTAAACAATTAGAAAAATATTATTTTACTTCTATAAGTGCTACAACTTTAAAATTTGGTTAAAATGTGTAGCACTATAACCTTATAATGAAGAAAGTGTTAAATTTTTAAAATTGCGACATTTGGAGATTGTTTTAAACTATTATTCTTACATTGGGAAAAACGAAAATCGCTGCAGAAATGAAATCTTGAGAATTAAAAGACTATTTGTAATGCTGAAATTTCTGTCTGAAAAATGAATGTTTTTTTATTTGAGATGAAATGCTTGCAGTATGCAAGCACCAACTACTAGTATAATGATATGTTTTACAGATAAGATAAATGAAAATATAAAAATTTTATTTTATTGTCAATTTTATATAGATACAGTTTCCGAACTATTTGTACAGCGGCTCGTCTTAATTTGACACTAAATAATTCTATTTCGACAACTGACCATTTTATTTTGAAATTTACTTATTAGATGTTATAAAATACATATTCTTTAATTCCGCTAAATTAGCAAAAACGGTGTTTGTCTTAATAGCGAAATATATTTACACAAAAATCACAATATTTATCCGTTCAAAGCAAATATTTGGATCAAATTAAATTTAGACGGTATAAAAATGAATTTACAACCTTTTGGATGATCTTTTGTTCATTTTTCAAGGCCGTACAATTTTTTTAATTTAATTTAAAATTCAAATAAAAATTTGCGCTCCATTCTTATGTAATTTGCCTTGAGGAAAACGAAAAAGTAGTAAAGGACTTTTTGGGTTAGAATAGCACCATGAACACACATTCAAAAGGAGCGTACTTATTTTTTAAAAACCCCATATGTATATATTGTGACGAAACGAAATTCGCAATTTTCAAAAACACTACCAAAGTAGAAAGGTTCCCCGACCCTCTGCTAGTGGGACCAGAGCAATGTCTGGCATTGAGATGCCACCTATTTTAACTTGATTCCCGGGTACTAAGTGGGACCTATAAAAGGTGTGACCGGAAAGCAAATAGGCCTTTTGCGACGGCACCGTTCGCCGGCCATTAGTCCATTAAAACTCGACAATCGCTAACGGCGTCAAAGAGCGTTACACGGTTATTTGCCATTGTACTTACTAAGAACTGTTCATTGAACTTTCTAAAATTGTTCATTAAATTGGCCTTTTTTGCCGTCGCAGTTGCTTATTTGCCATTGAATTTGCTCATTTGCCCATGCTTGTGCTCATTCGCTCATTGAATGTTTTTTTTTTTTGCTTTTGTGTTTTTTTTCTCTTTGTTAAATCTGCGATTTGTGTAATGCTTTTGTTTGTCTCTTATGCATGAGAAGCATGTTTTTTGTTGTACAGTTCTCATTGTTTAGTAAATTCTTTTTTGTTTCGTGAATTTAAATTTAACCCGATGTTATCTTTCCCTCCCAATAGCTTTCAGAGGTATTAAGCTATATGTTCTCAGGAAGAGTACTATACGTCCTATTTTTCCAGCAACCCATTATAGTCCACACGCGACGGGTTGTGTTTAGAAGAGTCCATTTTGGCCTGCGGGTCATCAAGAAGTCTCGAGTCCACCTCCGTACGATACTTTCAAAAAGAGAAAGGGAACAAAAAGGGGAGGGGAGATCGTGAGAATATATATATATGCATATTTTATATATATATATTTATTTATTTATTCTGTTACACTCTTTCCATCGCTGATGAAGGGAATATGCCCGAAAAGCTTTCTTTTTTGTGTACGTGTTTTTTTACGTCTCTTTTACGCCCCAGCAGTCTGTCAACTTGGTCCTCAAATTGGTAAGTGCCCACTGGGCTTCCTTCAGTGTGTCACTTTACGTTATTACTCTTACTCTTTCGCTGAAGAAGGGCATACATAGGCCCGATAAGCTTGCGTTTTATCTGTGTGCGTGTTTATTTACGTGTCTCTCTTCGACGTCCCCAGCAGACTGCCAACTTGGTCCTCAACTTGGTAAGTGTCCGCTCGCTGGGCTTCCTTCAACACCTTGTTGCCACCCTCATCACTACCTTTCCTTTTCCTAAAGTTAATATATATATATATATATATATGAAATTAGTTTTATCTCTCTGGTGCTGAAGGAAGGTTTATCACAAAATGTCTTCGATCTACGTGTGTAAAAATCTCTCAGACACCTCAGTGGATATGTGTCCACTGAGCCTCCAACCCTCAGCACCCATTGCTCTTGATGCATACATATTGTAACGTGGTAGTCTCTGGCGGTGCTCCTTGATAGAATGTTGTGCCATCACGCAACGCTGCGCTGGCAACGTTGCCACGAGGAGACTGCCTTCCGGGGGTGTACGGGCTGCTAAATCGTATAATTAGGGGTAAAGTGCCACGCGATAAGCTGAAGACGTATACTGATCTTTTACGAGAAGCGCGGCTGACTGAAATGACCTTTCATGAGAAACTCTCGTCTTCATCAGGTGCGCAAAAGGATACCAATCCCCGCCCGCGGTGCAGTTTCTGAAAAATTACGGGCATGCACAAGAGGATTGCCGCAAATTGGCCAGTTTTGAAGCCCAGCAGCAAAGCAGAGATATGGGCTGGAAGACCGCCAGGAATACTGTTCCCTTACAACCATCTCTACGGCCCTCCGCAATCCCATCTTCTCAGCAAATTTTTTGTTACGGCTGTGGAGCACAAGAATTCATAAAATTCAACTGTCCCAATTGCAATAATCCGTCATTAAAGTCCTTTAGCGCCGACTTTTGCTCGCTCAGGGCAAACACTAGGGCTCCAGTAGAACCGCAGCCACGACACTACTTTCAGGTCATCATTAAATGAGTTGGCGATCGCGACTACCTTGATTCAGCTGCAAATCAAAGTGTTGCTGGCCGAACCCTATACGAGCTCTTACGCGCAAAGGAACAGCGTTTCATGAGGGAAATGTTACGTGTTGAGCTAGCGGACCGGGTTGGGCGTATAGAAGACGTGTTAGTTGCCTGGGTAAATGTCATATTGAACAATTGTACTATCCCAACTACATTTATTGTATTTCCCCAAGCTAGTAATGATACCTTATTCGGAATTGACTTAATATTGAAAGCTGGACTCGTTGTCAATTTTGTGGGCAGAAGCTGGAGCTTTGCCAATGCACCAGATATGAAATACGCATTGCAATTTTAGGAAAAAGCGGTAGGGTCTAGCATTCACCTTCAGCTGGTCAGTGTCTTACGCAAGAATGAAGGGGCTATGCTGTCAGATAACGAAAAACGACCACTCGGTGCTCTTTTGCGTGCTAACCAGAATTTCTTTTGAGCAGGGGGAGAACCAACGCCTTATGCCGCGCATCATATTTACAATGGTGACAATTCTTTAAATTATGTGCCACCATACTGAATGCCATCTGCAAATAAAGTGATTCTCCAAGCTTAACTTGATCATCTGCTAAAAGGAAGGAATCATAGTCCTGGTCTGCCCCTGTAGTGTTGGAACCGGAGAAATACGGCAGTGCTTGGCTATGTGTCGACTAACGTAGCCTAAATGATTCTGCCAACTGTGATTTGTACCCTCTTTCACGTATGGACGAATAGCTCTACACAACGAAGCGTACCTTTTATAAACCTACGATTGATTTGCGGGCTTGTTATCATCTGATATGTGTGTGACCTCAAGATCGTGATAAAACGGCATTCGTTTGTCCGTTTGGCTCCTTTTGTTTTAGACGCATGGCATTTGCTCTGAAAAACACTTCATCTACCTTCCAAAGGCTTATGGATTGCTTCCGTGCTGGACTAGATGTATTAGTGTTAGCCGATCTGGACGATTTGATAGTGCTGCCCCACACAATTAAAGAGCATCTTCGAAACTTGCAGCTTGTTTTCAAGAGACACCCAAATCAAGCTATATGCTAACAGAGACAAGTGTAACTTCTGGTGTGAACGAGTCAAATACTTAAGCCACCTTATGACCTCAGAGGGAATACAAGTAGATCTTGATAAAATTAGTGCAATAGTGAGCATGCCTAATTCCCGAAATATCAAGCACCACATCTGAGAACACAGATATTTCTAGGTGGGCCGATCGAGGATCCCTTCTCTCAAGTGGAGTCTTCTACCGATACTCTCCTGAAGCAAATAATAAAGAAGAGGCCCAACTGGTAGTAACCTCGCATGAGCGAAAATTAATTATGCAGGTGTATCATGATTCCCCAACAGCCGGTCACTATGGTATTGAGAAAACCGTGCAATAAGTAGCTCGGTGCTACTACTGGACCGGAATGAGGAGGTATGTTGCTGAATACATCAAAGATCGTGTAGACTGCCAGAGTTAGAAGGCAACAAACCAGAAGTCAGCAGGGCTCTTAATGACCCCTATTTACGGGCAAAGGTTTGAAATTGTGGCTGATGACCAGTTCGGCCCCCTGCCTGAGGACAAAAATGGAAAGAAATGGATTCTGATTGAGGAATACATCACCACAAAGAGTGTTGAACTGTTTGCCCTTGTGACTGTTAGCGAAGAGGAGTGTGCGCGGTGCTCATCGATGGGGCATTTATGAGGTTTGGAGTCACAAGATAGTAAGTGACAACGGAACCAAGTTCGTTAGTAGTGTCATGCAGCAAGTGGCCCATTGTCATAATATTAAGGTCTAACCCACACTGCGCCAAACAAAACACACCCTGGCTGTATGAAACTGACGCAGGCTGTTTGCTACAGGCCGACAAGACGTGAAATGTACAGTGGAGGGGGCAGTTAATACACACTACCTATACAAAGCGTTTTGTATGCTCCAGGCAGTACCAGTCACGTTTGGTGTCGTTTGGCGTCTACTTCTTTGCGGTAGTCATTTGAAAGATTCAAAGGCAAGATTGATAATAATTAAATCACGTAATTTTAATTATTGTATATTTTATGAAATTATTTAAACAACTGAAATTATAATTACTTTGTACAGACAAAAATATAAGCCACTGTTGTCTTATAATAACAAAATTGTTAGAATAATTTACTATAACAATTAAAAATTGTGTTTTCTTATGGTCCACATTAAAATGATTATATTTTCTAGATGAAGTGCGATGTTGAGGAATTGTTGGTGTGGATCGAAAATCGTCCAGCAATTTACGACTTTAATCTGAAGGATCACAGCAACAGAAGCGTGGTGGATAAGCTTTGGGAGGAAGTTGCTAGCGAAATGAATCTTACAGGTAATAAGCTATAGATTTTATTTTCCCTACAGATTGGCATGTTTATCTTGACAAGGAACTAACTATCTGAATCGAAATATTTCATGTATTGAAGTCGAACATTTAATGCAGACGCTGATGGGCGAGAGCAGGCAGCTGTTTCATTTTCAAGCTCATCTGCCACTTATTATATTTTCGCTAGAGCTCCGTGAATATCAGTCATAGTACCTTCACGTTCTCTAATCATATTAAGAAGAACACAGGCTGTCATAGTCATCGGAGTTACGGTATTTGGTGATAACATTATATCTGTTTTAAAATTCCAAACATTTTTGTAAGCATGCCAAATGAACACTCGATTATTCTTCGGGCACGGGATAGCATGTAGTTGAATCTCCTTTTTTGAGGTGTGAGATTTTTTCGTGGATATTGTCTCAAAAAAATTTTCCTTAGAGGATAGGCTTCGTCTTCAACGAAAACAAAAGATAGTTCCCCTGGTGGTGGAAGATCCAAACCTCTGTTAATCAGTAACTTTCCAAAATTGGGATGTTTGAAAATATCTCCATCGCAATATCTTCCGTAGTCACCAACATCTATAAACAAAAAAATTTCCTCACTATCAGCTACAGCTTGTAGTACTATTGAGTGAAATTTTATAGAGTTGTAGACTGCTTAACCAGCTTTCGGTGGACATTGTTTTCGAATATACTTTCCATCGATTGCCCCTAAACAATTCGGGAAGTTCCACCGCTTTTCAAACTTATTTGCTACCTCAGTAAACTTTTCATAATTTGGTTTTTGCATAAATATTGGAGACAATTCATTCCAAATAGCTTTACAAGTCTCACATACTATATAATTAATGAGGTCAGGCTCAAATTTGTGGAATTTACTCATAATGAAAAAATAACTTTGTAGTTTCCACAACTTTTAATATAACACTACCGGTTTCACTACGATCGTAGCATCATAATATATTCGTGACCGTTGACGATCAAAGTCGAAATTGGTAGTGAAGCGATTTGAAAGTTTCTCCTTTTGCTAGAAACCTGTGAAAAGGGATCAGTAATTTGCAATTAGTAGTTATATATGTGTAGTAAAATTTGAGTAAATACTAACAAAAGTTGTTGAATGAAACGCAATTCATAAAAAATTATATATATATATATATATATATATATATATATATATATATATATAACAACTTACGGAAAAGGAAAGGTAAAATGAATATATGGATGTCAACAAGGTGTTGGGATGAGGAAACCCAGTGAGCACTCACCAATCAGACGACTTCAGGTTGGCGAGGCCCCGGGGATGTCGAAGCGACACACGTAAAATAACACAAAAACACAGAAACATCACAAACGTAAAGCTTTCGGAACTACTCCTTCTTCAGCTACAGAGAGAACACCTTGTTGACATCCATATATATATATATGTATATATAGTATACAATTTTAATATAAAATAAGAACACACTACGCATGCAAAGTTATTTCAGTGCTAAATATTGTCCTGTTTTATTTTTTAGCTGCAGAATGCAAAGCCAAATGGGCGAGCCTCAGAAACTCTTAAATCGCGCTTTACAAGAAGGCAGGGATGCACCATCATGCTCCAAAGGTTCCAGAAAAAGAATATGGGACCTCATGGACGCCATGGAGTACTTCAATGGTATTCATCGGAAGATGTGGAGCAACACAGATGATGGATCTCAAGTAGAACAACAGGAAGAGGATAATTCAATGAAAGACATTCCTAATGCGACGGTTGAAGATGCCCCAACTCCTCAACCTATGGTTGAAGATTATGCGACTCCTTGACCACGCCAGAAAAATACTTCTGCAGCTGAGAAGGTAGCAGATCCCATGAGAGCGTTTTTGAAATCGAGAACCAAGGAAGCAGATGGAAAGGAAAACTCAACTCTTAATTTCTTTAAAGTTTGTTTCCAGATTTGGATATGCTCTCAGAAGCAAGAAAAAAGAAGTTTAAATCATAAGTGATGACTTTCTTAAACCGACATCTGAAAGAGCAGGAAAATTTGCTTATTTTCATCCATCACAATCGTTTTCCTTCCTACAGTTTGCTGTAGTGTGGGTTCGTCCTAAGCAAAGCCTAATACCTTGAGGAAATTCCAGTGGAATGAAAAAATCGAGAACTTAAGTCTCGACTTGCAATACTTGTAGGCGATGATCACACGGATTGGGTAGGTAAGTTGCCAGCTGTTCGTTTTGCCATGAGCACTGTTATAAGTGAGACTGCTGGATACTCTGCCGCCTATTTTACCTTTGATCGGGAATTGAGAACACCAGATGATGTTAATGATGTTGTTGAATCGGAGAATTTCATTCCTCAAATCACCCCCTACTTAAAATTCCTTGCTATTATCCTTCGAAAAGCACAATGTGCTCATGTGGGGGAGCAGGATAAGTGATATGGTGATGCCAGAAGGAGAGAAGTTCCTCTATATAACCTGGGAGATCTTGTGTGGGCATTGACCAAGCAATCAGGTAAGAAGAAAACTTCCAAATTTCAGCCACGCCGTGATGGTCCATATGTGATTCTTCAGAGGGTGTCACCAATATTATATGAAGTTGCAAATCCCGAGGACCCCTCCGATGGGGACCTATCACTCATCATCACTGAGTAGCTGCCATGGAGTAAGGGTTCCTGCTACCATCCCTGTGGTGCCTTTACACAGACGACGGTAACCTGGTTCCTCAGAGGGGGAGGATTGTAACGTGGTAACCTCTGACGGTGCTCTATGGTGGGTTGTTTTGCCATCTGGCAACATTACGACGAGGTGACTACCCACCGGGGAGAGTAGCGTGGTAGCGGTGAAGTCAGAGAGAGAGAGAGAGTCAGCGGAAGTCAACTACGCGCGACGGATTGATTTGCACACGGCTATTCTCTCTGTATCGTTGTCTTGTTTTGTTTGACGCAATGAAGCGTTATATATATAACGAAAGAATAATTTCAGATTGTGCTCCGCAATCGACTTCATGTACTAGACGGACAAAGAAGTAGAATCAAAAGTAATAAAGGTACTCTGAGAAACCGCACTAGCAATAGACAACTGTTAAAGTTAAGTCAGATAAAAATTTATCTAAAAAATATAGTGCTGATAAAGAAATTAAGGGGAATGATAATAATTAATGGCACTGAGGAAATTATTTATTTCATAGAACTAAACAAAACTATTAGAAAGTCTATCAAAGAAGATTTGAAGAAATATAGTTGTGAAATAATAGAGGTAACTATAAAAACAATAAAAGTTGTAAGAAAATGAAACGATATCACTCGATTGGTAAGAGACAGCTGCTGGCAATGATGTTAGAAGAAGGTTTGAAATATGCTTACCGAAGAGGTTCCAGATATTCTTCCAGAAGAAGTGAGACATGCAATCAAAAGCATGGAGAATGGAAAAGCATCTGGAATTCATGGCATCACAGCAGAAATATTCAAGACAGCAGTCAACTATATGGACAAGATACCCTCCAAGATTTTTACAATTCGCTTAAATCATTTGTCGAGCTTTTCAGCCATTCTCGAGTTTATTTGTACTTGGCGAAGCAACAAGCTTCACCATTACCGGGGAAAATTATTTAGTGATATCGGTTGCGTTATTGCCTTGTTGGAACTCCTATAACAAGGAATGACGGACGTGGATGTCGTCGTTGGTCATGGTTGATTGTCTGATATTTAGGGTTTAGAATAAAGAACTTAATTTAAGAATGAAAAAGTATCAAAAATGCAATTTACACACATTTCTTTATGCCAAAATGGTGAAACTTATAAATTATTTTACATTAAATTGCTTAAAATGAAAAACAATTAAAATATTTAAGTTACAACCTAATACATTTAAAAATCAATAAAAATTAACGAAATTCCTTGCTTGGGGCTCTAGATGCGAACCTCTTGCGCATAGTGAGCGGTAGATCAGCTCTTTCCTTTGGCTTTCCCTTGCTGCTACAATACACTTACGTCCTATATACGGGTGTAATTAGTATCTTTTTAAATCTTAAATTATAAACCTCCATGTGCTATATACGCAGTTATTTGCGGTATACGACGTTCTATAGCAATTAAGACTAATTACTTATTTGGAAGTCTAACACATCTACTATTACGCAAAGAAAATATAACGTCAAATTGCCCGGTAATACCGATAACAATAAAAATAGAATACAAACGTGAAACGATATTCAATTCATCAAAGCAGGCTAAAATTACTTACTGCCAGGCAAAGCAATAAAAAATTATACTTCATTTCCCAGAAGAAGCACACCTATGTATATTGGAAGAATGTTCCTGTCTACACTATCTTCACGTTCCAACACAAAATATCATTAAAGCCCCTATCACCATAATTCATACCTATGATAATTCTAACAATAGAATTAACACATCGTAATTATTACTATATCTTTGAATTTCTTTCAATTTTCTTTTAATAGCGTAGATTTATGAAGTGTTGAGATATTTTTATAAACAAAACTCCCCTCAAATCGAATCAAAACAAAACTCCTGCATAAATTTATATATGAAAGTTTGAAATGCTATAACACGGTGTTTGCTTTGCTTAATTCCTACATATTTATAAAATCCTAAATATTCGTAATATTTCACTGATATTTTTATAAGACGAACGTATTTATTTTAAGATCACAGCAGTTTAGGTAATTTCGAGATGTGGGAAAGTGGCAGGGGGCGATGGAAGAGCTCCAGGTGCAGTTACAACGAAAACATTAATCCGGCTTTATCATCATGCCATACTTGCGCTGATCGTAATATCTAAGCAGCATATCAGAACCAAACCAGGTTCACAGGTTACATTGTTAGACGTATGGCTGCATTAAAAGCTTAAAAAAATCCTTAAGAAAGAATTATTTATGGAATCTTTATTAGCAACTGCTCAGGGTTATCCACGATACCTTCATGGTGCGCCCAGTCCAGGAGGGATGGGACCCTGGCTGAGTGACTCGAGTGGCAATCCTCGAAGCGGGTTGAAGAATCTACGCCCACCGTCTCTGCGTTGGCGCGCACGCCGCACAGCAGAGCCGTGGCACACGCCGATGATTCGCCAATCTGGGCGTCGCTGTTGTAAGTCTGAAAGATGCAAGAGACGCATGTAACTACCATTAACCATCCTTGACCATGCGACGGAGTATAATTAATAACTTCAGGCTCAATTTAGTAGAATTCGCTCATGAGCGAAATGAAATTCAAGTATGTAACTTTCACAAAATTATTCTGTAGTGGTATTTCATTTGTATCCGGCAACGGGAGCTGCAAATCGGTTGATGAACAAGATATTCGCGAAACGTATGCGAGCCCTGTACGTTGCGTTTCCATAGCTAAAACTTTAATGAGGATTCGTGAGAGCGAAGTGCTTCTTTAATAAGCTATTCGGATTGGAATATCTCTTCCATTCATTTTTGGGTATACCAAAAGGTAGGGTGAAATCTCTCGTTGTCAGAATATAAATTGCACATGGCGTTAGGAAATTTATAAATCTATTCAGCCAAAATTCTTTGTCTTAATTTAATTACAACCAACCTTGGTAAAAACTAAGCATATTTCTCTCGGGAGGATAAAAATTTAATTTTAATAAATGTTAACTTCCAGTAAGGTCTCAGGTATTATAAAACGACGTGAGTCAAACACGATATTAATAACATGTTATAAATTAATAAATATCGGAGTTAAAGAAATACAAACATGGGATTTATTATTATTATTTCAATATACAATGCAAGTGAGCGCCTGGCCCGGTGGCAAGTTTACAAAATTAACATATAAAAAACATATTTAAAACATAAAAACATATTAAGAAGATTCAGTTTACAATTTTTCATATACCACATACAATATTCTATCCATATATTTTTCCTGTTAGGAGCTTCGAGTTCTAGCTCCTTCGTTAATTAATTCATCTTACAATATTATTTAACAATAAATTAACTAAAATTAATGAATATCGTTCCCAGTGATATTTTTTACTCTTGATTTAAAGGTTTTAACATTTCTAGGGAAGGGTACACAAATGGAAACATCACGTATCACTCAAAAGCTCGTCTTTAGAATTACCCATAATTATTATGCATTTTGAATGTTATTTAACTTCGCTTTAAAGAGACCTGCGCGGGAAGGGAATGGCTTGAAGACCTCTGCAGGTAATGCGTTCCAATGCTCAATCCCTCTATTGAGAAACGAGAAATTTCCCCAGTTTGTTTTTTGTGGAGGAGGCTCCATCTTGTGCTCATGATCCCAGCGTCCATGATAAGAAGGTTTTTTAATCCTATCACAAATATCTGCCCAAGCTGGCTTTTCCGTATATGCATTAAAAAGTCCCCCTAGCCTTGCTATGCTTCTTCTATGCTCTAGCGATTCCCACTCTACTTTTTTTAACATTTCTGTTACGCTCTCGGTTCTTCTAAAATCTCCTAAGACATAGCGCGCTGCAATTCTCTGCATCATCTCAAGCTGCTTTATCTGACCCACTGAGTGAGGATCCCACACTATTGTAGCATATTCCAGAAAAGGCCTAACTAACGATTTATAAGCCACTTCCTTTGTGGCGGGACTACTCTTTCCTAAGACCCTAATTATAAAATGCAGTGCTCCGTAAGCTTTGGCTACAACTCTGTCTATCTGCGGTCCCCACTGAAGGTCCTTCGTGAAAGTTACCCCTAGATACTTACTCTCATCGTCCTCCGATAGGGCGCTACCCTCTAAAACGTACTCCCAGTTAAATGCATTTCTTCCTCTACAGAAACGTATTAGTTTTGTTTTTTCTGCATTTATTTTCATTTTATTTACTTCTGCCCAACGTAAAAGTTCATCTAAGTTAGTTTGTAATGATCCGCAATCTTCAATATTCTCGATTAATCTGTAAATTAAACAGCCATCCGCAAATTACCTAACGTCACACCCCAAAGACTCAGTTAGGTCGTTTATGAATATCAAATACAACAACGCTTCGAGGACACTTCCTTGAGGAACGCCCGAAGTGATATCCGCATCATTCGAAAGTTCACCGCCTACTCGAACCTTTTACTTACGTTTTGATAAAAATTCCCCAACCCATCTAACCACTCTTTTGTACATTCCCATTCCAGATATTTTATCCATAGGCAACCTATGGTTTACTCTGTCAAAGGCCTTGGAAAAATCTATGAGAATTGCATCTATCTGCTTCCCCTTATCTAGCGTCTCTGCGATATCCTGTACTAGCGCGGTCGTCTGGCTGTCACACGAGTATTCTCTACGAAAACCGTGCTGTGATTTACTTAGCCAGTTCTTCGCCTTACAAAATTCTCTAATATAGTGAGACAGTAAGTGCTCCATTTTCTAGCAAACTACACTTGTTAAGCTTATCGGACGATAATTATTCAAATTGGAACGAGAACCTCCTTTATAAATATGTAATGTAGGCAGCTTACCGGTACGGGATTAATTGAGAGCACAATAGGGGAAAATGTAAGAAATCCGTGCGGTAACAGAATTATCGAAGGCATGGGGATAAACGATTTTCCATGCAACAATTCCGTAGATAATGCGTGCGACCTTAATAGCGCTATAAACCCGACGTTAAGTAACAGTAGAATACATTCCAAGCGTAGAAATAGTCGACATAGTAGGAAGGATAAGGAGGCAGTAAATAATAATAATTATAATCTTAATAATAATAACAGTAATAATAGCTCAGTAGAGCGCGAGGAATCGTTACGTAGTCATAGCGAGAAATTCAAAATCATTACGGTTAATTGTCGCAGCATTCGCAGGAAGGAGGCCGAATTTGAACATCTTATTCGTAGTCTGCGTGCTGATGTAGTTATAGGCACAGAAAGTTGGCTTACGGCAGACATAGCCAGTCAGGAGATCTTTCCTCGTGACTATAACGTCTTCAGAAAAGATCGATGTATCCGGTCGGGAGGTGGAGTCTTTATAGCAGTTAGCAATAAATACGAAAGTTACCCAATACAGATTAACGACGACGAAGTCGAAAGTGTTTGGTGTCGTGTGAAAGGAAGCGGCTCAAAAACTATAAATATATGCGCTTTTTATAGACCCCCAAATGCGAGCGTGGAAACTATTCATTCTCTGGAGAAACAAGTGGCGACGCTAAATTCGTCTAATAAAGATAAAGCCATTATAATCGGGGGACATTTCAATCTTCCGTCAATAGATTGGAGCCATAATTGCTTTTATCCCGGAGGTAGAGAGCGTGAATCGTGCGAGGCGTTACTAGAAACTTTCGGTAAGCACTCATTGTATCAATTAGTGAGATTTCCCACGAGATTTAATAATATATTAGATTTATTTGTTACTAATCTTCCTGAGCGTATGAATAGAGTATCTGATGCTGAGGGAATAAGCGATCACAAGGCAGTGTACGTGGAATTTCAGTTAATTATTGAGAAACAGGTTAAGGCCAAAAGAAAACTTTATGTATTCGCCAAAGCCGATTTCACAAGATTTAGGTCTTTTTTGCGAAATAAATATACTAATTTCAGCAATTTAACCGATAGTGCAGACGCGGAGGAATCCTGGTGCATGTTCAGAGATATGATGCGAGAGTGTACAGATAAATTTATTCCGAGCAAACTGAAGCGTGATAGTGCAGAACCTAGATGGTACAATCAGGAAGTAAGAAGCGCTCTCCGACGTCAAAGAAAACTCCACTCTCGCGTAAATAACACATCCTCAACAGCTACGGTCGAACAGATTGCAATAATAAGGCAGCAATACAAGGAGGCGCGCTCCATAGCCAGAGTAGCAATGCGTAATGCGTTTAACAATTATAAAAAGAAGGTTTTACAGGAAAACTTGAAAGAGAACCCAAAAGCATTTTGGTCTTACGTCAGGGAAGTTCAAGGTAGGGGCCCCACTATTGCGTCACTGCGGTCGGAAACGGGAAACGTAGTTCACGATAGTATGGATAAAGCAAACCTATTAAATCATCACTTTCAGAAAGCTTTTACTAGTGATGACGATGAATGTGAAACCCCTATTCCTATGCGTCAGGGCGATTCGATGGAAGATTTGGTATTTTCGGAAAATGGCATCGCGCTCCAACTTCATTCAATTAAGCCAAATAAATCTCCTGGACCGGAGGAAATTCCCGCGCGTGTAATGAAAGAATTAGCTGCTGAAATCGCGCCGTATTTGAAAATTATATTCGAGGAATCCATTACGGAAGGTGTCGTTCCTAAAGATTGGAAGATGGAACAAGTTACGTCTGTCCATAAGGGCGGCGACAAAAAGAATCCCGTAAATTATAGACCGATTTCCTTAACTTTATTATCGTGCAAGATACTTGAGCAGATAGCCTTTAGCTCTGTTATGCGCTATTTAGATAATCACTCATTGCTTAGCGGATGCCAACACGGATTCCGGAGAGGTAGATCATGCGAAACGCAGCTCGGCCTGTTCGTGGACGATTTGTTGCGATGCGGAGAGAAAAATACTCAGGTCAATGCCATATTCATTGATTTCAGGAAGGCGTTCGATAAATTATCTCATAGGAAATTAATTGCGAAGTTAGGACAATGTGGTATCAATTCGAAAGTTGTCGGTTGGGTGAGAGACTTCCTCTCGAATAGGGAACAGATAGTTGTCATCGATGGGAAATACTCGTCCCCCGTTAAAGTTGCTTCGGGTGTTCCTCAGGGAAGTGTATTGGGCCCTCTGCTCTTCTTAATCTATGTAAATGATATGTGCCCGGTTGTTCGTAGTAAAATTAGGCTTTTCGCCGATGACACCGTTCTATATAAAGAAATAAAAAATCAGGAGGACCATCAGTCTCTGCGTGAAGACTTAAGAGCCATTTCAGCGTGGTGCAAAGAATGGCAAATCGAAATTAATTATACTAAATGTGCCGCAGTCACGTTCTGGAAAAGTAAGAACAAAGATTTCGGTTTCGAATATAAAATAGATGAAATGAGTATTCGACAAGCTGAGTATGTAAAATATTTAGGAGTAACCATTTGTCGAGATCTTTCGTGGGACATGCACATTCGTCGAGTTATAGGCGCGGTCAACAAGAAACTGGCATTCATAGGTAGAATAGTACGGAACACTACAGAGAAAGTACGCGAAACATGCTACTTATCACTGGTAAGACCACAAGTGGAATACGCCGCGAGCATATGAGATCCGTACGAGAAGGGACACATAATTCAACTAGAAAGAGTACAGCGCAGAGAAGCCAGATTTGTAAAAAAATGGTACGAACATAAGGAAAGCGTCAACTCTTTATTGAGCGATTTGAACTGGGTATCACTGGAGGACCGTAGATTGCACTCAAGGTTGAAACTTCTAGAGAAATATAGGTCAGAATGTCTAAAAGAGGAGGTAGTGGGAATAATTGTGGCACTGACGTATATAGGTAGAAATGATCGAGACGATAAAATACGTGAGATCGATTGTAGGACGGTGCGTTATCTAGGCTCGTTCTTTCCGAGGACAATAAGAGATCACAATAGGAAATTTCGAATTGCGTTAGACAATCTTTAGGTAGGATTTGGTGCATTGCACCCCCTGCCACCCACCAACTTGGTAAATTGCAGGGTAACTTGTAAATGTAGATGTATAAATAGGGACTACAATTGCGCTCTTCCACTCTCTCGATGTTTCCCCGTTATTCAACGATACTGTGAATAATACTCGCAGATACGGTACGATAGCTTCGCCCCCCAGTTTCAGAACCTCTCCCAAAATTCCGTCTGGACCACAAGATTTATGCTTCCTAATGCTGAGTATGCTCTTTAAGATGTCGCTGTCTCTAATTTTTATATATTCAAACTCGTTGCTGGCTATCGAGAGCACGTTGTTGTCACTCTCGTCATTGCTAAACTGATTCGTAAACCAAACGTTAAAGGCTTCATCTTTTGCTATGTCATCTTTGAGTACTATGCCATTTAAATCCAAATTTACATTGTCTAACTCATCCCAGCCTTACGTCTTCTTCGTATATATTTATGAAGATTTCCCCAACCGTTATTTATTATAGAGTTTTCTAAAAAATTATCATTCGCTATTTTCTTTTCTTTCAATAGGTCTCTACAGGTAGCCTTATACTTTTCTAAAAGAGGTTGCTCTATGCCTCTTATGATAAAGTCTCCGTGCTGTTTTCTTTAGTTTCTTAATAGAAACATTATAATATTCCGGGCCTGGATTACTGCCTAATGACTTCTTGGGAACGAATTTTTCAATAGCCTCCGATAGAATATTTTTAAAGTTAACCCATATTTGCTCTACACTGTCTCCCTTACTCGCACATTCTGGAAATTCTCTAGGTAGATATTCTCTGAAAGCCGTTACATCCACCTTGTGGTATAATCTAACACATTTACCAGCCTCACATTTTTTATGTATTTCCCATTGAATGTCCATAAGACTGTTTACGCATCTCTAATTTAGGAGTTAAATTTTTATATTTGACTTTCAGAATGAGCAATATGATTCAGAAATGTCATTTTTGTTTTGTATTTCAATAAAATGTTCAAAATAAATCACTCTTAAATTGATATGGACTCTATATGACATATAAGTTAAGGTCCAGGTTCTCCTCAAACACAATGCTAAGATTTGGGGTTGAATCGACTCGGTGGACGATCCTCCCTTCTACAGCGTAAAGATAATTGGAGTCTTCCTCGCGGTAATTTTGATGTGTCGAGGAACAGATTCAAAGCGCTACACCACTATGAGAAGTAATTTCAGTCAATTTGTAGGATGATTCAGTCATTTAGGATAGTTATCTATGGTATATTTTGAGATCGATGACGCAAAGTAGGCTTCTGGGTTATTCGGGAAGATCATTTATGAAAACATAGAATAGATATAGACCAATAATGATTGTCCCATTACCCCCTCAGATTTATAGTACATAAACAAAAACTCCTTTATTATAAACAGGAAGATAATACATTCTCGCAGCAGGCTGCTGATAAACACCGTCGCCGGACCTAAGTCAAAAGGAGATGCACGCACACCAGCAACCTGCAGCGTGACAGTGAGTATTCTCTTCCTATATACGATGAAGGAGTTTTTGTTTATTTACTAGTGTATTGTTCCACCTCGTCACGCAACCCTCCCATTTCACGCTCAGATTGAGCTGGGCTCCCATTGGAGGACGGAGGGGGTGGCACCGGAGGAAGTGCGCAACAGGCGAAGTTTAAAAAAAGAAGCGAGACCTATTAGAACGCCTTTCAAGCATGTCCGAGGTCATTTTCAATACTTAATTTCTTTAAAAAAATGCCAATATTAAAGTAAAATTAAAGAAAATTATGAATAAAATATAACGGTGAAAAACCTTAATACAGGTAACTCAAATTGAAGAAGATATGTCTGTTTTACGATGAAATTCGATTAAGTAAGAGATATTAAAAGTCGTGAAAATTGATGATAATGATTTACTGAGGTAATTCCTCCGCCTGTTAGATTATATAATTTTGAAATGTTATCTTTTTTAAATTTCAATTTAATAAAGATGTTGCAAGTTGGTCGGCTGACCAGGTGGCAACTTAAATACATGCACAACCGAGGCACTCGGTAATATAGTCACATAAAATAACATAATAAAAACAACATATTATCCAACACGTTAATTATCAATATAATACCCTGTACCCTCGGAGTTGAAGTTTCCGAGGTTCATAATAAAACTTATTTATTTAAATAAAATCCAAAAACTGCCGCTTTTATGCCTATAACATTGAGTTACTAACAAAAAAATAAATTATTAAAAATAGAGAAATGAACATAAAACAACAGAAAACAGGAAAAGGAATGAATGCGTATAATATTAACAAATAAAACAAATAGCTTATTATTGGAAGGAGAAAAGAACAGTGGGCAAGAGAGCAATTAGTCGAACCCATTGGTGGGGAAATAAAGACCTTGCAGTCGTCGGTAAATAACATGATGTCGAATTGATTAGACAGTGCCACGTCCACAATATCATCAATATTAAGAGAAAAAGAAGTTGGCCGAGAACAGTGCCCTGAGGAACACCGGAAGTGACAGGGACAGATGGGGAAGAATGACCATCTATTACAAAAGTTTGTGTGCGAGGAGAAAGGAAATCAGTGAGAAGGGAAAGAAGGGGTCCATGCATGTTAAAGTGATTTTTAAGTTTGTGTAAATGAAGTAAGGGGTCAACTGTGTCGAAAGCTTTGGAAAAATCGATGTAACACACGTCAAGTTGATAGGAAAGTTCAAAGACGGAGATGATGTGATGATGAAGGATGGAAAGATTCGTGAAACAGGAATTACCAGGACGAAAACCATGCTGGTGTGATGAAATGAAGGGAAGGGTGAAATAAAGCAGACGGTTGTAAACGAGTCATTCGAAAATGGCGGAAAGAGAAGGGAGAATAGAGATAGATCGGTAATTTTCGGCGCAAGCCCTGTTACCCTTTTTCAGAATTGGCATTGCATTTGCATGTTTAAACTGCGGAGTAAAATAGCAGGTGAAGATGCACCTGTTAAACAGAATGGCGATTGGAGTTGTTATGGTATCCACTGTGCGCCGAAGGAAAAGGGGGCTAATGTTATTGTGACTTTGTTAGAGGGCAGAGATGAGAGAAGGGTTCGGACCTCTCGTAGAGAGGTCGAGAGAGAAATGGAGCAGATGTGCTTCAACGGAGGGAGGATGGCGGGCTGGGAAGGAAGGAAAAAGTTAGAGATGTAGCAATTGAATAGTGAAGGTCTGTCTCGGTTGAAGGTAACAGTTGAGTTAACAGAATTAGGAATCCTGGTGGTCTTTTTTCTGTGGTTGATACAGATCCAGAACCTCTTGCTGTTGACGCGCATGTCGCCGGAGATTGAAGCAATGAAGTTGAAGTGGTCACGCCTAATGAGTTGTCTGCAGCGGCGCCGGAGATTCGAGAATGCACTTCACGGCTACCGTAGCCGTCCCGGAGCCCACGAAGTCCCCGCTGTACTTCACTTTACCAAGCATTCACTGTACTTCCTCCGGCTCCTTCGTTACCTTACAAAAATAATTCACATTTTTTTCTGAATTGTTTAACCGATTTAGGAAAGAGCTTAAAGATTTCCTCAGGTAACTCATTCCACTCACGAATTTAGGAATGACTTCTTGGCGACATCTGTTCTTTGCAGCTTATATTTAATTTTGTAACTGTGTTAATTTTTTCCAATTTAATAAGATTTCTCTATCCTTCTGAATAAATTTTCCCATGCCTCTACCTTATTAAATATTTTATATATCCCACATAACCTATTTAGTTTCCTTTTAATTTGCAATGTTTTCCAACCTAGCGAATTCATCATTTTTGTTGCACATTACACATTCAGTCTTCTTGTGCTTTGCCATCACATATCTGGCAGCCTTCCTTTGCATTTTTCTAACATTTTTACCTGCCCCACCTCATACGGATCCCATATATTCGTAGAATATTCCAGCATTGGTCTTACAATGGATTTATAGGCTAGTTCCTTAAGCCCATTTATGCCCACAACTATTGAATTTGGCAAAACTTATTGATACTGTATATATCCACATAATTGAAAGTTCCATACAGAAAAATACTTTTTAGTGCTTTACGTCATTGCTGAAAAGCACTATTATCTTAGCATATATGTCCGTCCGTACGAATATATCAGGGAAGAATTGGCTGAATTGATTTCAACCAAACTTGGTACATAGAATTCTCACCTAAGTATAGGGCCAAAAATGGCATATTTTTACCAGATCGACAGAGCAGGGATGCCACAATTACAACATTAATCCTTTCGGTAATAATAAAATTGGAAGGAATTGGCATAACCGATTTCAACAAAAATTAGTATATAGAAGGTGTAAAACATTAGAAAACACACAAAATATTTTCAAACTACATATATAAATCAGGGCTGCCACAATACAAGTACTAAAAATATTTTTTTACAAGTATTTGTGTTGAATTGTCTACATAAATTTTTACCAAAATTTATATTTCTAATGTACACATATATACAAAACAATAGTAGCATATATAGACAGGATAAACTAAACAGGAATGCCACACCTACAAATTGAATTCTTTCAGTAATTACGGATTTGGAAGGAACTGCCTTAAAGGATTTCAACTAAATTCTGCATATAAAATTTGAACAACATACTATACTGAAATGAAGATGTTTAACGCGGAGGTAAAGAGCAGGGCTACCACAGTAAAAATTAAAATTATATTTTTACAAGTATTTATATAGAACTGGCAGCATGAATTTTAATCCAATGTGGTACATAAAATCTTCATATAAATAAATAAGCAAAACAATATTTCAACCGGGTCGACTAAACAGGGCTACCACAATGTCAAGGTTATAATTTTTCTGTAACTAGGAGTTTGAATTTTTTTAGCTGAACCGATTTCAAAAAGAAATTTCGCTTGTAGGAGTATAGACTGACAAAATGAAATGAACATGTTTCGAGCGTATCTTTGAATCAGGACTACCACTCTATTAGAAAAAATAATTTTCTGATTTCAAAGCAAATACATTAATATATGATTATACTACGGCGAATTTGACGAAAAGCACTTATGTAATACGAGAAACCCGTGTACATCCTTACTTGTTTGCAATTAAAAACTGTGTAGCGTATTGTTTAACGAATCAATATTCATAAGCATTTCTTTGCCACACTACTTTAATTGCTCGAAACTATTTTTACTTTCTGGAAAAATAAATTACGTGAATTTAGTATTTTGTAATTTTTGTGCATATAAAGTTGGTTTAATTAATTTTTTAAATGTTTATGAACTTAATCTGGAATTCATATGTTCCCGTCATTTTTGACGGACAATTGCTCAAGTGCTTCAACAAGATGACCTCGTACTCCGACCCCAGACTGCTTCGGAGGAGTTCAAATCGCATAGGTGGATGAACAAGTCGTTCTTGGTCCAATTTTATGAGTTGCAGGGCGGAGTGTAATACTTCGAGATCGGAAAGAGAGATACGATGGGAGTTTTATATGAAAACAATAATGTATTTGAAGAAGGACTTGGCGCTTTCCCGGCGTATATTGTGACTGAAGTGTTTTTGGGTTACTAGCCGAGTCGTTACGACGATTTCTGCCGACGCACAGCGGTCGGAAGAGCTCCCTTTTTCGGAAAATATGTATTAGTAAATTTGTCAGACTGGCTTTATATTCATTTATTATGAATTTTGAGATTTGCTGAGCAGCATACAATTAAAAATATTTGATGAATCATTTTACAAGCATAAGACTGTTTTAGGTCATTATTATAATAAAGTAATGAACACAAAAAAATTGTTATTAAAAACCATCGTCACAGTCATTTTCATCATTATTTTATAATCTATGAATAGTTAGTGTTTTCAGAGGAGGGCGAATAAGTTGCAGTACTTTTGGAGATAACGTGGGTAGTTTGTACTGTGGCAATCTTAGATGTGATGAGATAAGAGGAGCTGAGATGATCAGTAACATGTGGATTTGATCCTCATTACATTCTGTTCTTGATGTTTTGCGAGTGTTGAATTCCCTGTATTTATTTACGTCATTGTTGCGGGATTCTTGTGATTCCTCAGAAAAATGCCCAATTGGAAGAGGAAATGTTTCGGTTATATCAGCTCCGTGAATCAGAAGTTTATGGAGTGACGCTGGCATTTCATACCATCCTTACAAAGAGGCGTACAGTTTCGCTGTTTCATGAGTGTACTTCCGAAAGACTGGCACATCCATTTAATATGAACTGGATAATGCATATAAAATGTTAGAGAGACGTACAATAAAATTTTAATCGACTCGAGTTATTTCAAAGGATAGAGCAGGCGATTGAAAGAAACGTCGAGCTAAGTTGCCAACATTCGACGTTCCACCCCCTTGCTTAGGTCGGTCCACGGTTAGTCCCAATTTCTCTCTCAATTCTCTTTGTATTTGAAGTTTCCGTTCAGCGACGCTCTTCTTGTCCTGATTTATGGTTACGCGCCACTTCTTGAGGTGCAGCTTATAACTAACATGCAGGAGGCACTTAAAGGTGCGGATCCAACAGTGCTAGTTTGAAAGGCCATACTGATATGCATCTTCATGTACTTCCTTTTCGGCGATCTTATCTAAATTATTCATTTCTGATGGGTTTTCTCTGCATACATTGCACGTTTGAGATGAACTATTTGCTGTTAAAGCATTGCATAGTTTACCATCTATCATCGTCAGATGCAGATCGTAAGTGCATTGCATTCGTAATCTAAGGCACTTGATTTAGATGGGCGTAAATTTTCGATTTGCTGTTGCACGTTTTCTATTTCCTTTGAAATAGCTGCATTCGATTCTTTAATAAATTCAAGTTTTATGGGTCTACAGAATCTTGTTGACGATGTTTGGGAATTATACCTTACCACTATTTTTCCGTTGAGCTTATATCTGATTCTACGGTGCAGAAGAGCTGTAGAGGGACACTTGACGTAACAAATATGCTTCGGTCATCAAAGTCGGGATGAGGCACATGCTGCTTATTACTAGATTGCCTCGAGGCGCCATCAAAACCCCGCTTACTGATGAGAGTAAGCTTTGACATCTGTTCCGGAGATCAATGTTTCAGAACAGGCTCTTGCACAGACAGGAGACGATCTATTTTTTGATCCAGCAATGGTTGCAGTTTTATTTTCGCATGGGTGTCTTGAATGTCAAAGCAATTTTGTGCTGAATAACACCGCTCTTTAGCTAGCAGAAGTCGATAATAACTTGGCAAGACATCTGCACACTTTGTTTTAAGTGCCTTCCGAATCATCAAATATTGCCCTTTCGTGTGTTTTGCGTCCACAAAATGAGCCAATCATCTTCTGAGAACGGAGTCACCTTCAACTTCTCATCCTGAGTAGCTACCCACGCTATTTGTATCTTGGATGCCCGCGTAGGAGTGCGCACGGCTTCATCCAGTACTTCTGCAGCAACACGTTGACCTGACGAGCGCAGGCTCTTATATTCCGCATATGGCAGTTCCTGCAGACTTGTAGTTTTACGCATCTCCTCTGTTTGTTTGCCCTTATCTCTATCGGTAACATTTCGAAATTCCTCCTTGGGACGTCCCGCATGACCTACAATGTAGACAGATGCACTAACATTCATTTTCCTGAACCAATGTCTACCTAAATGACACTTAGAGCAGATATTTGTCGCAAAAGGTATATCATAGAGTACCTACCTGAGGTTTCAGCACTAAAAGAATGATCAAGAACTAGGTTTGTGTCTTGGTTAAGCCAATAATAGTTAATTTTTAGAAAAGTATCTATTTTCCTCTGACTTTTCTGCAAAATGCACTAACCCGGTTCGAAAGACCTCTCATGCCCATATCGGAATAATGCCGCAAAACTCCAGAAGACCTAAATTTTAAATACACATTAATAAGTACTTTTTGAGACACAAACGACTGTTAGCGTGTCAACTGATTCATCAATAATATGACACGACCTGAAAAAATAGTTTATGAAACCTTACCTGAGTAAATATTGTAATAAATGATCTCGCCTTTCCTGTGTACTGCACTGCTATTTCTTACGCACCTCAGGAAACAATTCCCTTTTCAAAAGCAGCAGCTAAACGCAGGTACTTATTTCACGGCCACAAAATATAGGCTTTGAAATAAGGATCGCACCCGTAACGAACGCTTTTGCACATAATGGCAGTACTTTATTTTTATGGATGTTTTCTAATAGTGCGTCTTTATCATTGTTTGATAAATATGGATATCTATACTATATAAGGAGAAAAATCTAATTGAAAACCCTGCGGATCATTAAAGAAGCTTGCACTGAAGCCGATGAAGTAGAATTAGTTGGAACGAGATACCTCTAGGTTTAAATATTACGCCCGAAACATGGGTCTCAAACACAAGAAAAACATCCATTCAAAATTTTATCGCCAATCCCCGTGAAATAGTGTGCAGATTAATCGCAATTTCGATAAGTTTGGCATTACTCCGTGTTAATTAGACATTACGAATCATGTTGTCAACGCGTTCAATGCTCTGCAGAAAACTTTAAAATTTGCCATTTTCCGGAAAAGGGAGCTCTTCTGACCACTGTGCGACGTTTCGGTGACTATCTTTATCGTCATCTCAGGACCCCTCAGAACTCCTGAAGATGCCGACAAGGATAATCATCGAAACGTCGGCTAAAATCTTCGAAACGACCCGGCTAGCAACACAAGATGGCTTCATTAAAATTTTTTTTATTTTTCTCTATGACTTACATACAATTTTCGAGAAACCAGTGCAAAAGTGAAAGCAAAATGTTTATGTCTACTTTACAGTAAAACGGCAATTTTTTAAAAGAGGTTAGATGTAAATATATCATTTTCTACTTTGATGAAATTCTTTCGCCATATTTCATGAATATGAGCTTATCGATAAAGCGTACACACGGTCAGCGATTTTAAATGGCATTTTATTTAAAAAGAAAGGTAAATGAAAAGAAATGTATGGTCGATTTATTGACTCAAATAAACTACAAACTCACGCGACCAATGTGTTAGCGTAACAAATCAACAAAATATCTCGAGGAAATCTGGCTCTTTGGGACGTAAAATTTACAATTCTATCACATTTTCAGCCAAATAAATAATGAACTTTTTAATTATGAAATTCACATATTTTGTAACGGTTTAAGTGGAAATGAAAAAGGAATAGAAGAAGGAACTAATGCAATTGGAAATGAAGAAAAGAAAACGGCCAAGGCCCATCCTCTGAATGCCATGGAATTCACGTGTTATTTGGAATACTGCAAGAGCCCGAACGAAAAGAATTCGGCGTTTCTGGCGACCAAGGGGAAAGTTTAAATTTAAAAGGAGCGAAAGAACACTCGGACCAGAGACATAAGTTCTTCCACGAAATGTCAAACTATATTGGCGGAAATTCTATTTTGCCGCTATTTCTCACTCTGGAGTTCTCGTACACGACCATCTCTCGCAGATCGTTTTTATGTCATTATCGGGCAAAGGAATCGACTGGCGACCATCCAATTACTGTCTCTCCGTTTATAAGAACATCATGCGTAACTTTTTGGTTTTTATCGGACATTTTCATGGACATCCCATAACTATGCTGGGTATCTCTCCAACACTCAACGTGTTGGCATGGCCACAATGCCAGCTTAGCTCTAAATGTGTGTCTATAGCTGTAGAAACTAGCTCGGTTTGTCTATTGGCCACTAATTTAATAGGGCAACTGTCCCTCACTCCAAGCGAGGTAGCTTGCTGGAAGGTAGGAATTCCAGCGGGTCTAGGCTGACAATGGGTCGCTTGTAGCGGTCCCACCACCTAGCCCTGATCTCGCCGAGCGCATTCACCTCTCGGTGCTGGGAGGCTGCCGCCTTCGCGTAGAACTCTCAAGACATTCTCGGCAAGAGGACGCCCAGTGATTTCACGTTTCCGTCTTCGTGCAACCGGTGGACAGACTCGTGTCTGGTATGACCGAGTATTAGCCGGAGTTCGATGTTTTTCATGACCTGTAAAGGGAGGTTTTGGACACTCCGGACCAACCCGGAGCTGCGTAGATTATGATGGGCTGTACGCAGCTCAGGTATAGGCGTCTCTTTTTGTCGGCCGACAAGACACGTGGGCTCAAGATTGGACGAAGCCTCATAAGGGCCCCGAGTGCCTTGCGGCGGACGTTTTCTACCTGAGACTTCCAAAGAAGCCTCCGGTTCAACACTACGCCACGGTAAGTGACCTCTTGGCTCCAGGAGATTACATCCTCCATCACCGACAGGTCGACTCGAGGCGGCGCTCCCCTTCCGGGGTGGAAGATGACCGCTCCTGTCTTGGAAAAGTTGACGGCAAAGAGCCATCGACGATACCTGGTGGCCAGATCGTCGACAGCGCATTGCAGATTTCCAACTGCCGCGTACTTCTTGATCGAACGCGACAGGAGCGCCGTATCGTCTGCATACTGGGCGGGGATGGTGTTCCATCCAAACCTCCGAGGGGGGTCGTGGGTGAAGATATTGTAGAGGGTGAGCCCCAGGATGGCTCCCTGCGGGACACCGGTGCAGATTAGCCGCAGTCCCGATCCGACCTGGAGCCAGAACACCCGGAATGTCCTGCCCTGTAGGTTCGACTGTACTAGTCGCAAGTACCAGACTGGAATCTGGAGTACAACTATTTTCAACAGGAGCGCAGAATGCCACACGCGGTCGAAGGCCTTCGATATATCAAAGAAGGTCCACGCGACCGCCTGCTTCCTGTTGAAGGAGTCAGTGACGGAGTCGGTCACCCTACTCAGCTGTTAGGTGAAGGAGTGCCCCTCACGGAAGCCGAACTGCTCGTCCGGGGGAATTTTCTTCTCTCGGAGGATGACGTTCAGTGGCATCCGGAGCCGACAATCAAAGATCTTCCCGAAGCCAGCCAGGAGCGAGATTGGACGGATATCTCCAGATCCAACCTCCGTCCCTGGCTTCTTCGGGATACAGACGATCTTTGCCCTCTTCCAGACAGACGGGAAGTATGGAATCCTGACGTAGCCGTTATTTACGGCGGTTCTGAGATCTGCTGCTGCGACGGGAACCTGCCGCAGGACGACGTTTGGTATACCGTAGTCTCCCGGAGCCCCCCTCAACCAGAGGCGACAAATCAGTGCCACAATCTCGCCCCTCGTGAATTGAGGAAACTCCGCACCCGGCAGGGTATCCCAATCCAGCAATCCCAACACCGCTGCGATGCCCTCTTCCACCGCATCCGACTCAGCTGTGGCCGGATTGTGACAGAAAATCCCCTCAAAGTATTCCGCCCTCAATCCGGCCTTTTCCTATGGGGACCTCACAACGGAATCCCTTTGGACAATAAGAGGATCGCGCCGCTGAGGTCCGCATAGGTCTTCCAAACTGAATGGCCTTCCAGGCTGAGTGTTTGGAGATAGTTCTCCCACACATCAGAGCGCACGTCTCACAACATGCGCCTGGCGGTCCTGTTCAGACTATCCGGCTGGAGCCTGAGATCCAGCCGGATGGATAGGGCACTCCTTGTGCGAAGGCGGATGATCGCCCTCGCAGTTGGCACACTTGACCGGCACTCCGGGTGACTTCGGGCATTCAGCGCCCTTGAGCGGACCCGCACACTTAAAGCATCTCATGTCGCATCGGCACGCATGCGACGTGTGGCCAAACCGCTGACAGTTGAAACACGTCAGCGGTCCGCGGCTGCCGCGGAACTGCTCGATCTTAATCGAGCACAGGCACACTTTTCTAATGTCGCTAGGGAGAGGAGCTCTGGGAGTCCTTTCCACGTGCACGACAAACCTACTGATGAGGACTCTGTTGCCTTTTCTCGGTAGCCGTCAGTTGGCGGACACTTCTGACCACAAAGCCCTTCGCGGTGAGGTCCGACTACACGTCTTTTGGCGTGTAGTAATTCCAGTGAAACCGATTGATTACGTCAGATGAACGTGAAAATATATAATAGCGGAAAAATATAAATTTGTGCATTTTCACGCCTGTATTAAAGTTTTTAATGTATGCAAGACATAATATTTCTTTCGCTAAAGCTTATTAAATATAAAATGAAATTATAGTGAAAAAATGATGGCTAGGATTGGGTGAAGATCCTCCCTGGAAAAGACAGAAATAACAAGGAGACTATGAGGCCATTTAGATGCTCAATTTACATAATTTACATTTTAGAAAGTTTTGTTAGGAATTTTACTCTCGTAAAAGTTCAATTTAAAAGACTTTTACGTGAATAATAACTTAGGAGCTGAGAAATGCAAAAGTTTGATCCATTCGCTGGCTGTCGTTTGCAATTATAATTTTTCGGTTTCAGCCATTTTAAAATTTTTAAAGTGAGCAAAAATACTGCAGCAGTCATTAACTAAAAACAAGATTATTAGTGTTAATTTTTTTAAAATTATCGTCGTCTTTAATTTTGATTTGTAACTAACACTTGTAGCTAAAGTAAGTTCTGTTTCTAGGTTCATATTTGCTTCATCAAGCCATCGCGCTACTGTACCTGAACAACTATGAGCCGATGAATATGTAACATTAGAAATTTATTAAACCAAATCCTTTGGAAAAACTTAAAACTTTAAATAACCCCCTCTTTTACAATTGTACAAAAAGGTTTGAGCCTGATATTAATTTTTTAGGAGAGCAGGATAGGAGTAATATATTCAAAGGAAGTGATCAACACGGAAACCGCGTTTGCTACGCGTGGACATTCTCTCGCGCGACCCCTGGCGCTGCGGACCCGAGGAGCGAAGCCAATTAAATTGGTAACGATGCGGAATCGATTCGACCTACGTGGCCGTAGGAAAGACCTTGATTCACGCAATTGTAAAACCAAGAGAAAAAGGTTGATAATGGCCGGCTCCTTACCTTGGCGAGGGCTAGGTGGGGGAACTTCTCGAAGGCCAATTTGTAGTCTTCTCCAGATCCTCCCAGTTGTTGACCTCTCAAGATCCTCGCTGCCGTCACCGTGGATACGCCCATACCGTCCCCCACGAAAAGGACCACGTTGCGAGCCACGCCCACCTCCCACGACGCACCCCCCCGTCCTCCGCTCCCTCCGACACCCACTTCTCCCGATCCCATGGCAAGGATGTCCTCCAGAGTAGATCTGGCTTCGCGGTACCAATAGTCTCGTTCTGCGAAGAGAAAGACAGATGGAAATGTCGAGATAATTAGAATATAGAAAATAGAAAAATCAGCAATTTTTATTTCAAACGAGAAGTATTCATCTCTTCTTTAAATTCGAAATATATGTCAAGAAGAAAGAAATAAGACGAACGGTTCTCACGGGAATAGAGCGCGCATATGTGTGCGGGCTTATAGCATACAGACTACACTAGGAAAATGACCATAGATTGATAATAAATTGAGTAATACCTCAGTTTTTCTAAAATTGACTTATGGCTGAAAAACACATTGAACTGATTTTTCTAAACTTCAAAGATTATTTATATCTTTCTACGCGGTCATGTTGTTGTAGAACTGACAATTTGTGAGGTGAAAATATAGTATTAATGTAACTGGAGATATTGGTTCAGATGTGTGGATGATATTGCACTTATATCCCAGGATAAATAAACAGTTGGAGGGTTTCCTCATTTTGCACAATTCATTATTATTATTAATATCGCTTTGCGCTATATTTGGTTTGCTGGAATAGACTGCTATGTGGGAAGGCTATAGGAATATATGAGATTATATTTGATCGCCATCTCGATGTTAATGAGCTACAATTTAGAAATAATTTAAATAGCAATAGATACTTTTTTGTTATTTCTTATAACCTATGAGTTGAACTGAAATATTTAATTCATTTTCTTTTTTTTGAGAACGTTTCAAAATGGCGCTAAGAGGAAATTTTTGGCAGTACTATTCGAGGTGGTTCTCTAAAAGAAAAACGTACCAAACCAAATACGTATAAAGCAACACGGTACAGTTTGAGGAATGACAGCATATTGGCTTATCTACGGGAAAATAAGTTAACGAAGCCTTTAATTTGTTTTAGATTTGTCAATTATGAATGTTAAAGTAGTATATAATTTTATATGGAAATACGTATATAATGTTTCTGAGCTTTTAACCTTTGGAGATACCGAATTTATCAATTGGGTCCAAGTCTCAAGGCAAGTTCTAAATCTCTTTCTTAAATTAATATTTAATTTAAACAAAAGCGTCTCATTTGATTCATGCAATTCCTTTCTGTTCAAGGCACCGTATTCTGCACAAATTATATGCTATAATATCCATAATACACAGGCCGTTCAGCATTAAAAATATAAATGTCAAGCACTATTCAACATTACGTGATTTATAATGACTAAGACGCCACCATAATGGAAAAACCCCATTAAAATAAGATAGAGGAAGTTACTCTTCTACATCATCATTGTTGTTCTTTTGAAACCTTATATGGAATGAACAGAAACCTAAAAAAGGATTATATTCCGAATTGCACAACAGCCAATAAATTAATAATAAATACACGGATAAATGATGCTTGAAGGGTAAAGGATACAGGATACGTACAGATTTTGTGTCCATTACCTTTTTATTAAAAACTTTCTTTTTTTGTTGCATAGGTTGCAAATATTCCTTAAGAAGGAGCTCAAACAAAAGTTTCTGAGCGAGTTGGAAATTTAATAAATGGTAAAAAAATTATTAAAAAGACTCCGCCAACTACGTTTTAATTGAAAAACCAAGGATACATTTAGATCTTAACAAATATTAATATCAAATATAAATCTCTATGAATTATGATTATTACTGATTTTATTAACTTTAATTTGGTTTACGGACAGGAAAATCATCAATAAAGACCCCTTTGATACCTAAGTACGAAGAAATCTTTTAGGAGGAAAAGATGTGGATAACTATAGGTCACATGTGGTATGGATTATAAAGAAGGTAACGATGCATAGCAATCAAAGTTGCTCATTCGGTGCGCAGACTTCCGTTTGTGCCTCATAAGTACTTATGGCGAATGGGAGAAGAGTGGGAGGAAAGATTTGGGGAGGGGGAGAGAGAAGAAGGGCGGAAGTAGAATTAGGGGCGGCGGTGAACCCGGAAGGGGCGACTGACCTCCTGTTTGCCTACAGCGAGTCGAGACTTCTCTGCATTTGCATACTTTGCAACAGGTTCTTTGACGAGTTTTGTCGATTCGCGCATTAAAGAGACTATAAAAATTCCTCTCATCCCACCATTGAATGATAAAGAAGCTTAGCAAAAGAAACTTTGGCAAATGTATCGTATTCATACAATATACTTCGCAAGAATTATTTCAAGCGATTCCGACAAGACGCTTGTCCAAGTATCGTGCTAATGGGTTTCTTCCCAAATTGCATCTTGTACCTTAAATGCCTTAATAATATGCAGACCAATTAATGTGTTGGTACTTTTCATGAGAAGAAATGCTACGGATATAAAAGATAAGCATTATATGGTGGAGCAAAATATTTGGTAATATTTATGATAACGTGTCAGTTAAGTTCAGAATTAGACATTCGTTTGAAATATCTGCCATTATAGAAAAACATAATCCGTATATTATCATAATGGAAGAGTTCGCCGCACCCATTTCACCGCAGAGATCAGTTCACCGGGAGATAGCAATTACTTTTCCTAATATAAGAGATTTAAGTTTGGAACATAATTTAAGCTAAAACCTAAACATTGAAACTTTAAGTCGAATAAATCAGACCTGATACCTGATACACATACAAAATATTATTTTTAAATTCAAACTATTAAGTTAAGGTCTGGCCAATGAAACAACGTAGACTTCCGCCATTTTTGTTAATGCTAACATACTTTATATATAATTATGTAAGTATATATGACTAATTTCAACTGACAATTAAGTTAGCAAAAATTCAAGTGAATATATGTATTATTACAGAAAGAAATTAGTTTTGTCAGCTTATGAACATAAAGCTTTAATAATGTCAATAAATTTATAAGAAACGTTACAGTGTCCCCACTGAAAATAACTGTGTTAGATGTTTTTTGAGACCATATACGTTAGGCAAGTTGAATAATGCATCGTTTAATTTTAACTTTTTTAAAATGATTTTTTGTCAAAAAGTACATCATGGCTATGGCGATGTTATATCAAGTTCAGTTTGAAGTTTAGGTTTTTGTCGTTAGAAAATTTCAAGTAATCTATGTCGTTGGTTAACACGTACAAATTACTTACGCTAAACAAAACAGAGCAAACCCAGTTAAATTGAGAAAAAGGGCCGTTTCCTATAACTCTTTCTCTCTCTCGAAATATATGTCCACCTACCCACCCTAGTCCGCCGATCCCAAGATACAGACAGACATACAATGCAGTCACGATTCACGGAGTGAAATATGACGACGGAGAGTTCATTCTCCCAGGCACCCTTACAAATAGGCAACTCGCGGATCTTTTCTGACAGGCGCGGGAAAGCGAGCGACACGCCGAAGCTGGAGATTGTTGATCAAGTTCTAGAGCGCGCATACTGTTGCGTGTTTGGCGAACCGCGCATATTCGAATTTTCCTCGTTCTGCAGATAATTGGACGCATTTATTTTTGAGCACATGAGCGACTCCGTGCAGGAAGAACCCGCGTTGGAGGAGGGTTTGCTGTAAATTAATAAAGAATTTTGGAATCCTTTTGAAGTCACTAAAAACATTCAAAGGCAGAGCGAAATAAAATCGATTCTAACCGTCTCGCTGGTAGTTGCTGGAGCGAAACCGAAACGAAATTTTTTATGTTGAGTTGACCGGAACGAAAAGGGGAGCCAAAAATGTTGGTTCGATGCTCTGCTAGAGCAACTTCAATAAACCAAACAAATTGAGGAGTTTTCAAAGAAGTTAAAACCAATTAGTTTCGTATATCGTTTGTTTTCATCAGCTCATGTCACGATCCGTAGTAGATGAGAAGTTTTCGCATGCATCGCTAATCTGGAAAAGCAATTTCATTGGGAACTATGGAGGCATTAGACCATTGCTTCAGCAAATATCCATGGAAAACATTATTTTTAATGTAAGGATGGTATGCTACATATTAATTTGGCAGTGGAGCTGTAAGTGCCATTGCGTCACATCGCCGTGGAAGCGGATGATACGAAATAGGTATGAATCTTAAATTTGGCAGGTATGTATATGTAAACGTAAAAAATCTAAAAAACCTGAAATGTCCAATAGTTATAAAGGAATCATGTTTTCAAAATAAACATTTTACCATATGTAATACAATACGTTGCCATTTTAAATAAATTTTATCAATTCAACAGGGAATTACCGAGATCGTCTGGCTGAAAAAATTGAAGAACAAGAACTTAAAAACACTTGTCTCAGATATCTTCAATAGCGACAATAAGGTTATAAAAAATAAATGCGCATTTCGGATACAAAGCAGCCGTATTCAGTGGTATTGGAGATACCTGAGACAAGTATTTTTTATGTGCTCCTTCTTGAAATGTTATATCAACTTGAATTTCCATAAGAATGGATATGAAGTCCGAATTACCTTTATGTCGGCAGAAAGAAAACCTGCGCAAACTCCAAGAGAAACTTATTTAAAGAACAATAGAGAATTTGACCCTGGCGCCTACGTTGCCCAACTCCGTGCCTTGCTCCGTAGGGTGTTTTCACCCGCTCTCCGGGTTTCTCGCTTATACCCATCCTTCTGCTCGCTCCAATTCGTTTAATAAACCTACTTAGGAACGGTTTTTACTCATTTTAGTTTTTAAACAGGTAAAAATGACCGCGCGCGACTCAACATACCGCGCAACCTCTTAAGGGTTAAAGTCCGACGCGACCAATCGAACAGTTTGAGACGGCCCATCGAAACAAGTGCGACTTTATATGCGGCCCGCAGATGTACTCGGAAATACTAATGAAGCCCGACATCGGAAAAAGTTGCTCATCCCTACCCTAAGGTACGCGAGCGATCCACACCTCTCTATCTTTCAATCGTTAGCCACACTCCACACGGCAAATACTCTCTCCTCTTATATTGTAAAGCGTCTTCCGGTTCGGTCCGTCAAAGTAGCTTCTCAAAACCTTTAAAAAATACGGATAAATTTGGTGATGAAAAATATTATCATTACTTAGACTTGTTGAGCAAGGTATTTTCCTAATACATAAGTATCTATGTCATGAGTGGCCAACTGGCGGATCCGGAGCCGCATGCTGCTCTTTGAAACTGAGGCCGCCTTACATATACCGTAATTTTCCGATCATAATGCGCAAGGGAACTTTTGAAGTCTAAGATTGCCAAATGTCCCACTAAATAAAAGAGTAGTACTTTTATTATTATTATTATTATAAGAAACAGGAGCTACATTATCTGTTATACTATATATTTTATTCGTGACCGAAGGGAATACCGTCCGAGTACCTATTTTATTAGCTCACCAACTGTTACTGCAGCTCTTTGATAGTGACCATTGTAGTACTGTGGCTCATTCTATGGTGTAGGTTGGTCACCCCTGATCTATGTTGTTTGATTTATGAAAAATACTAAATAATCTAACTTGGAGAAATTTACTGTTTTATAAAAAAATTGCTTCTCTCTCTTGATTATTGATTGATCGTTTTTCGATCGTATTTCAATCCTTCCCAATTACAACCACCATACAATCCATGCTCTCCTATCCATCACAGCACTCCCATTCACGTCTTTCTCCCTTATTTGAACTCCTAACAATCTCCCTCTCTCCCTTTTCATCGCCACGGAGGAGGAAGTGGCCGTTAAAAGAATACTGAAAGGAGAAGTGAGGGAACATTTTTTACGCCATTCATCTTAACTTCCCATAAGTTCTGAGAGTTGACTCACGAAACAGTCCCTGACTGGCGGTCCACAAAGAGGTTCCCTTCATGCCTCCTACCTCCCTTTTTCTCTCTCCCTTTTTCTCTCTCCCTTTCTCTCTCTCCCTTTCTCTCTCCCTTTCTCTCTCACTTTCTCTCTCTCCCTTTCTCTCTCCCATTCTGTCTCTCGCATTCTCTCAGTTTCTCTCTCTCCCTTTCTATCTGATGCACAGTTTTATTCAACCCACAAAACAAACAATATTCCTTGGTAATGCTCTGTAATCTATTAACCAATGTCTAATTAACTTGTAATTATTATGTAATCAACTTATTTTAATATGTAAATATTGTAACTACTTATAGGAAGAAAGGGTTAAATGTAAGAAGGGACTATATAGTCTAAATTTCGCCATAAATAAAGTCGTTTGTCTGTCTTTCTGTCTGTCTCACTTTCTCTCTCTCCCTTTCACTCTCTCCCTTTCTCTCTCTCTCTTTCAGTCGGCCTTCCGTCACATGCGAACATTTCTTTCTATACCAAGTATTGCAATATAATTCTCGGATAATGTTCTTCTATGTTATTTACAAATTGTACAATGTGGATATACATATAACTTCAGTCATTTTGTTATACAACCCGGCTATCAGGAGACTATTGCGAAACGCTCAGTTTTAGCCTGGTGGCAGAAGCATGTAATAGCACTCCAAAGAATTAGCGATGCATTGAGGGTGTTTTTACGAGTGTTCAGGAAGGTTGTATGGCGACAGTTTGTAACGCAGCATTTAAAAATGACACACTTTACGGCGGTACTGGAGTCCCTCCATTGGGTCATCACGGCATAACATTGAGAAACCACTGCGAAATGGCAATGGAGAAAATCCGTTAAGTAATAAACGCATTTCGTCAATATGACGTAAAGGTACGCGTATCTTCTGATTTACTCCTAACGGACAGATGAGATGAATGTTAAATTGTAGCATTATTCGTTCTTTTTCATGTATTTTAAAAGTTTAACAGTTGGGAGCAATATTTGAGCAGATATAGTCAATTTTAGAAATTCGTGGGGATAATGAAGCACTAAGGGTCAGCACTCAAATTGAAAAAAATGCGAAATAATGTTGACATCACTTATTCCTTATTCCATCCGTTTTCTGACACCTCCTTTGACACTATATTGAGGATAGCTAGTTTTGAGAGTGTCCGTTACATGAATCAGTTCATTGTATTGGCTTTAAAGATGAAACGCTCTTTTAGGCTTCCTAGAATTCTTAAGATTAAAGGAGCGATTGTGAAAGAAAACAAAAATAATGACTCCTTAACCCCTCAAGCCCGGAGGAGATTTATTAAATCCCACCCGCATGGCCGGATGAGGTTTTTAAATTTTTACGATTGCGTGTCAAAAACGTTCGAAAATATTAAAATAATGATAACTTTAGAAGATTTCTCTTGATTTTTCTGAATTTTTTTGTGGATTTATGAAAGACATGAAATTTGTGAATATCTATTTTGCCTAAAATATTTTACATACAAATATTGTTGGAGTAGAAGAGAATGTAAACCAATCGCTAATTTTCCGGCGTGTATTCGCGCTTTATATATATAGTATTCAGCACCGGAAAATTTATAGAAGATATTGATGTGCAATCTTAATAAAAAATAGCTTAAATTAGTAACTATTTCATTCTGCAGGTGTACCCTTCTAAACCAATTAGGTGAAAAGTTTTACGTATCTCAACTTTTTCATGTCTTGACTGAAAATTTTTAAGTAAATGTAGTATTATTGATTTATTAAAAGATGATTTATTTATAATATAAACGTTTTAGTTATACAGTCATCATTCGTAGTCATTACAGAAGTCACATAGAAGAAATGGTTGCATATCGTTTATTGGAAAGGGAGATATGACGCTGTATAAAACAAGGAAAACTTTAGCTTATAGGTCCTTCCAAAATATTTTCAGAAAATTTACACATGCGTAATTGTATTCAGCAAGAAATGCCTTATAGCTTAGTAAACACTTCTAGTAATGCATATAATTTGAACTTTTTTTAAGTAAACTTATCAAAGGTCGAACTTTGTGAATTTATCTTGTTTATCCAGATTTTCAACATCATTTTGGTGCAAATGTTGAAATATGAAATCAAAACGATCTCGTGACATTGCAGAACTCACTAGAGCATTATAAGTATCACTTGTGTTTTCCCAATACATTCGCCGCCGAGCTGGACTGAGGTAACTACTTAAAAGTAGTATGCCAATGAAGCACTTCATTTCTTCTATAGACACATCACCTAGCTTATTTTTGTCGCGCGATATACTTGTTGGTCTCAGAAACAAGCAGCGAATCACATCATCATCAAATATTGAGCAAAACCAATCAACAGGCGGCATACCATTTGAAGCTGCTTCAATATGTACCCATTCAGGCCAATTTGGTTGCAGGTCCTCGGATTTCCAAGTCATACATGCCTTTTGCATTTTCTTATGCGGCTTCTTGTTAGCTTTTTTTTGACGATGGCTATAACCTGATGATCCCAGATCCTTTGGCATGTGATTTTCCATTACTCTAATATCCGCTGGTGCTCGGAGAATACTACCAGGAAGATTGTTTATGTTTATATCTGCATCTTCTTCATCAGAGTCTTCATCGCTGCGATTCCAAGTGCATTATCTGGAGGAGAGATGAATATATTTGGGAAAGGTATATCCGTTTCTTCATCCTCTAGAACGCTCAATATTTCATCCAGAGTAAGTTCTTTTTCATCTCGAATGTGGCGCTTCCTACAAAAACCATATCCACAATTAAAGCTGTTCTCATTTACACACCCTTATTGCATGAATATGACAAAGATATACAATATATATAATTACATATGTGAATTTTACTGAATGTTGATATGTATGTTGTCATGTAGTTGATGTGTATAGGTACTTCTTTGAATTATCCTACCGTCCTATATATAGGACGGTTGTGTTTATGCAACCATAAAACATAATTAATGAGTTATAATCTCAATTTTCTATAACATTATATTGTATTCAGGTATAAAGAGTGTGTAAATGCAATTACTTAGCTGTATGTTATCTAGAAAGTAAAGAATACTTAGAAAGAGTTTGCCATGGTTGGTAAGAAGTCACAACCTCGAATCAGAAAGGCTATTCAGTTCACCACATCAAAGCCTAGAACAAAGAAACTGCCACGTAACATAAAACTCACTCCTACAAGAATGGTAATTACTATGAAATCTAGTGGAGAGTAACTGAACTGGCTCCACTCAGCAAAATGACTGCCGTCATACATGTAGGACAGTAGGCTTATCTGGGTTAAGGCACGTAAGGGAGAGAGGGAGTTGAGATTGGGGAGAGAGGGAAAGAGAGAGTTAGAGATGGAGGGAAATAGAGATGGAGGGAGAGAGGGAGGTAGAGATGGAGGGAGGGAGGTATAGATGGAGGGAGAGATGTTATATCAAGTTCAGTTTGAAGTTTAGTTTTTTGTCGTTAGAAAATTTCAAGTAATCTATGTCGTTGGTTAACACGTACAAATTACTTACGCTAAACAAAACAGAGCAAACCCAGTTAAATTGAGAAAAAGGGCCGTTTCCTATAACTCTTTCTCTCTCTCGAAATATATGTCCACCTACCCACCCTAGTCCGCCGATCCCAAGATACAGACAGACATACAATGCAGTCACGATTCACGGAGTGAAATATGACGACGGAGAGTTCATTCTCCCAGGCACCCTTACAAATAGGCAACTCGCGGATCTTTTCTGACAGGCGCGGGAAAGCGAGCGACACGCCGAAGCTGGAGATTGTTGATCAAGTTCTAGAGCGCGCATACTGTTGCGTGTTTGGCGAACCGCGCATATTCGAATTTTCCTCGTTCTGCAGATAATTGGACGCATTTATTTTTGAGCACATGAGCGACTCCGTGCAGGAAGAACCCGCGTTGGAGGAGGGTTTGCTGTAAATTAATAAAGAATTTTGGAATCCTTTTGAAGTCACTAAAAACATTCAAAGGCAGAGCGAAATAAAATCGATTCTAACCGTCTCGCTGGTAGTTGCTGGAGCGAAACCGAAACGAAATTTTTTATGTTGAGTTGACCGGAACGAAAAGGGGAGCCAAAAATGTTGGTTCGATGCTCTGCTAGAGCAACTTCAATAAACCAAACAAATTGAGGAGTTTTCAAAGAAGTTAAAACCAATTAGTTTCGTATATCGTTTGTTTTCATCAGCTCATGTCACGATCCGTAGTAGATGAGAAGTTTTCGCATGCATCGCTAATCTGGAAAAGCAATTTCATTGGGAACTATGGAGGCATTAGACCATTGCTTCAGCAAATATCCATGGAAAACATTATTTTTAATGTAAGGATGGTATGCTACATATTAATTTGGCAGTGGAGCTGTAAGTGCCATTGCGTCACATCGCCGTGGAAGCGGATGATACGAAATAGGTATGAATCTTAAATTTGGCAGGTATGTATATGTAAACGTAAAAAATCTAAAAAACCTGAAATGTCCAATAGTTATAAAGGAATCATGTTTTCAAAATAAACATTTTACCATATGTAATACAATACGTTGCCATTTTAAATAAATTTTATCAATTCAACAGGGAATTACCGAGATCGTCTGGCTGAAAAAATTGAAGAACAAGAACTTAAAAACACTTGTCTCAGATATCTTCAATAGCGACAATAAGGTTATAAAAAATAAATGCGCATTTCGGATACAAAGCAGCCGTATTCAGTGGTATTGGAGATACCTGAGACAAGTATTTTTTATGTGCTCCTTCTTGAAATGTTATATCAACTTGAATTTCCATAAGAATGGATATGAAGTCCGAATTACCTTTATGTCGGCAGAAAGAAAACCTGCGCAAACTCCAAGAGAAACTTATTTAAAGAACAATAGAGAATTTGACCCTGGCGCCTACGTTGCCCAACTCCGTGCCTTGCTCCGTAGGGTGTTTTCACCCGCTCTCCGGGTTTCTCGCTTATACCCATCCTTCTGCTCGCTCCAATTCGTTTAATAAACCTACTTAGGAACGGTTTTTACTCATTTTAGTTTTTAAACAGGTAAAAATGACCGCGCGCGACTCAACATACCGCGCAACCTCTTAAGGGTTAAAGTCCGACGCGACCAATCGAACAGTTTGAGACGGCCCATCGAAACAAGTGCGACTTTATATGCGGCCCGCAGATGTACTCGGAAATACTAATGAAGCCCGACATCGGAAAAAGTTGCTCATCCCTACCCTAAGGTACGCGAGCGATCCACACCTCTCTATCTTTCAATCGTTAGCCACACTCCACACGGCAAATACTCTCTCCTCTTATATTGTAAAGCGTCTTCCGGTTCGGTCCGTCAAAGTAGCTTCTCAAAACCTTTAAAAAATACGGATAAATTTGGTGATGAAAAATATTATCATTACTTAGACTTGTTGAGCAAGGTATTTTCCTAATACATAAGTATCTATGTCATGAGTGGCCAACTGGCGGATCCGGAGCCGCATGCTGCTCTTTGAAACTGAGGCCGCCTTACATATACCGTAATTTTCCGATCATAATGCGCAAGGGAACTTTTGAAGTCTAAGATTGCCAAATGTCCCACTAAATAAAAGAGTAGTACTTTTATTATTATTATTATTATAAGAAACAGGAGCTACATTATCTGTTATACTATATATTTTATTCGTGACCGAAGGGAATACCGTCCGAGTACCTATTTTATTAGCTCACCAACTGTTACTGCAGCTCTTTGATAGTGACCATTGTAGTACTGTGGCTCATTCTATGGTGTAGGTTGGTCACCCCTGATCTATGTTGTTTGATTTATGAAAAATACTAAATAATCTAACTTGGAGAAATTTACTGTTTTATAAAAAAATTGCTTCTCTCTCTTGATTATTGATTGATCGTTTTTCGATCGTATTTCAATCCTTCCCAATTACAACCACCATACAATCCATGCTCTCCTATCCATCACAGCACTCCCATTCACGTCTTTCTCCCTTATTTGAACTCCTAACAATCTCCCTCTCTCCCTTTTCATCGCCACGGAGGAGGAAGTGGCCGTTAAAAGAATACTGAAAGGAGAAGTGAGGGAACATTTTTTACGCCATTCATCTTAACTTCCCATAAGTTCTGAGAGTTGACTCACGAAACAGTCCCTGACTGGCGGTCCACAAAGAGGTTCCCTTCATGCCTCCTACCTCCCTTTTTCTCTCTCCCTTTTTCTCTCTCCCTTTCTCTCTCTCCCTTTCTCTCTCCCTTTCTCTCTCACTTTCTCTCTCTCCCTTTCTCTCTCCCATTCTGTCTCTCGCATTCTCTCAGTTTCTCTCTCTCCCTTTCTATCTGATGCACAGTTTTATTCAACCCACAAAACAAACAATATTCCTTGGTAATGCTCTGTAATCTATTAACCAATGTCTAATTAACTTGTAATTATTATGTAATCAACTTATTTTAATATGTAAATATTGTAACTACTTATAGGAAGAAAGGGTTAAATGTAAGAAGGGACTATATAGTCTAAATTTCGCCATAAATAAAGTCGTTTGTCTGTCTTTCTGTCTGTCTCACTTTCTCTCTCTCCCTTTCACTCTCTCCCTTTCTCTCTCTCTCTTTCAGTCGGCCTTCCGTCACATGCGAACATTTCTTTCTATACCAAGTATTGCAATATAATTCTCGGATAATGTTCTTCTATGTTATTTACAAATTGTACAATGTGGATATACATATAACTTCAGTCATTTTGTTATACAACCCGGCTATCAGGAGACTATTGCGAAACGCTCAGTTTTAGCCTGGTGGCAGAAGCATGTAATAGCACTCCAAAGAATTAGCGATGCATTGAGGGTGTTTTTACGAGTGTTCAGGAAGGTTGTATGGCGACAGTTTGTAACGCAGCATTTAAAAATGACACACTTTACGGCGGTACTGGAGTCCCTCCATTGGGTCATCACGGCATAACATTGAGAAACCACTGCGAAATGGCAATGGAGAAAATCCGTTAAGTAATAAACGCATTTCGTCAATATGACGTAAAGGTACGCGTATCTTCTGATTTACTCCTAACGGACAGATGAGATGAATGTTAAATTGTAGCATTATTCGTTCTTTTTCATGTATTTTAAAAGTTTAACAGTTGGGAGCAATATTTGAGCAGATATAGTCAATTTTAGAAATTCGTGGGGATAATGAAGCACTAAGGGTCAGCACTCAAATTGAAAAAAATGCGAAATAATGTTGACATCACTTATTCCTTATTCCATCCGTTTTCTGACACCTCCTTTGACACTATATTGAGGATAGCTAGTTTTGAGAGTGTCCGTTACATGAATCAGTTCATTGTATTGGCTTTAAAGATGAAACGCTCTTTTAGGCTTCCTAGAATTCTTAAGATTAAAGGAGCGATTGTGAAAGAAAACAAAAATAATGACTCCTTAACCCCTCAAGCCCGGAGGAGATTTATTAAATCCCACCCGCATGGCCGGATGAGGTTTTTAAATTTTTACGATTGCGTGTCAAAAACGTTCGAAAATATTAAAATAATGATAACTTTAGAAGATTTCTCTTGATTTTTCTGAATTTTTTTGTGGATTTATGAAAGACATGAAATTTGTGAATATCTATTTTGCCTAAAATATTTTACATACAAATATTGTTGGAGTAGAAGAGAATGTAAACCAATCGCTAATTTTCCGGCGTGTATTCGCGCTTTATATATATAGTATTCAGCACCGGAAAATTTATAGAAGATATTGATGTGCAATCTTAATAAAAAATAGCTTAAATTAGTAACTATTTCATTCTGCAGGTGTACCCTTCTAAACCAATTAGGTGAAAAGTTTTACGTATCTCAACTTTTTCATGTCTTGACTGAAAATTTTTAAGTAAATGTAGTATTATTGATTTATTAAAAGATGATTTATTTATAATATAAACGTTTTAGTTATACAGTCATCATTCGTAGTCATTACAGAAGTCACATAGAAGAAATGGTTGCATATCGTTTATTGGAAAGGGAGATATGACGCTGTATAAAACAAGGAAAACTTTAGCTTATAGGTCCTTCCAAAATATTTTCAGAAAATTTACACATGCGTAATTGTATTCAGCAAGAAATGCCTTATAGCTTAGTAAACACTTCTAGTAATGCATATAATTTGAACTTTTTTTAAGTAAACTTATCAAAGGTCGAACTTTGTGAATTTATCTTGTTTATCCAGATTTTCAACATCATTTTGGTGCAAATGTTGAAATATGAAATCAAAACGATCTCGTGACATTGCAGAACTCACTAGAGCATTATAAGTATCACTTGTGTTTTCCCAATACATTCGCCGCCGAGCTGGACTGAGGTAACTACTTAAAAGTAGTATGCCAATGAAGCACTTCATTTCTTCTATAGACACATCACCTAGCTTATTTTTGTCGCGCGATATACTTGTTGGTCTCAGAAACAAGCAGCAAATCACATCATCATCAAATATTGAGCAAAACCAATCAACAGGCGGCATACCATTTGAAGCTGCTTCAATATGTACCCATTCAGGCCAATTTGGTTGCAGGTCCTCGGATTTCCAAGTCATACATGCCTTTTGCATTTTCTTATGCGGCTTCTTGTTAGCTTTTTTTTGACGATGGCTATAACCTGATGATCCCAGATCCTTTGGCATGTGATTTTCCATTACTCTAATATCCGCTGGTGCTCGGAGAATACTACCAGGAAGATTGTTTATGTTTATATCTGCATCTTCTTCATCAGAGTCTTCATCGCTGCGATTCCAAGTGCATTATCTGGAGGAGAGATGAATATATTTGGGAAAGGTATATCCGTTTCTTCATCCTCTAGAACGCTCAATATTTCATCCAGAGTAAGTTCTTTTTCATCTCGAATGTGGCGCTTCCTACAAAAACCATATCCACAATTAAAGCTGTTCTCATTTACACACCCTTATTGCATGAATATGACAAAGATATACAATATATATAATTACATATGTGAATTTTACTGAATGTTGATATGTATGTTGTCATGTAGTTGATGTGTATAGGTACTTCTTTGAATTATCCTACCGTCCTATATATAGGACGGTTGTGTTTATGCAACCATAAAACATAATTAATGAGTTATAATCTCAATTTTCTATAACATTATATTGTATTCAGGTATAAAGAGTGTGTAAATGCAATTACTTAGCTGTATGTTATCTAGAAAGTAAAGAATACTTAGAAAGAGTTTGCCATGGTTGGTAAGAAGTCACAACCTCGAATCAGAAAGGCTATTCAGTTCACCACATCAAAGCCTAGAACAAAGAAACTGCCACGTAACATAAAACTCACTCCTACAAGAATGGTAATTACTATGAAATCTAGTGGAGAGTAACTGAACTGGCTCCACTCAGCAAAATGACTGCCGTCATACATGTAGGACAGTAGGCTTATCTGGGTTAAGGCACGTAAGGGAGAGAGGGAGTTGAGATTGGGGAGAGAGGGAAAGAGAGAGTTAGAGATGGAGGGAAATAGAGATGGAGGGAGAGAGGGAGGTAGAGATGGAGGGAGGGAGGTATAGATGGAGGGAGAGAGGAAGGGAGAGTGCGTTGGAGAGAAGGAATGGGAGAAGGAATTCTCTCTCCCACTCTAACTCCCTCCCTCACAGAGAGAGGGAGGAAGGGAGACTTCTTCCTCCTTTCTCTCTTCCCCTCTCTCATTCTCCTCTCTCTCCAACTCTCTCTCCCTCTCATTATGACAAGTTGAGTTTTCTCGGTGCATACATGCTGTAATGAAGTTTGTTAATGTCAGTTGTATTAACTTAATTGGTTTTGGTTCTATATTAATTGTTTTAGGACTATTCAGGTGAGCAACCCAAACGAATTAATTTTAAATGGTATATTAAGTCTTTTCAATATTATAATACAATTAATTAATTACAAAAGTCGGTCTGGTAAGATTATTCCGCGCAATTGGTTCTGGTATTTTCTCTCGTTTAACCTCGGCAGTAGCATTGTGTAACCTGCATTTTTGAGCAGCAATTGGACCTTCGTGGACCACGCTTTTGAGAACCACTGATCAAAATCGTAACAAGCTGTTTCAACTTTTATATATATATATGTGTGTGTGTGTGTGTGTGTATACGGCAACAAGTTGTTGAGATAAGAAAGTCCAATGAGCACTCACCAATAAGATGACTTCAGGTTGGAAAACTGCTGGGGGTGTCGAAGTGACACACGTAAAACAAACATAAAAAACATGGAAACTTTAGGGGATGATCCCTTCGTCAGCACACGAGACAACTGATCGCGGTGACACTGGGTGGAGGCATGGGGGTGGAAGGGTAGTGCGGAAGAGTCGTGGATTGGAGGATGCGGAGGGGGTTGCGGAATGGCAGAGAGGGAGTGAAATGCTAGCAAAGGGAGATAGAAAGAGTTTAAAAGATGGATATTAGCAAGCTCCCACTGACGGAGTTTGGGAGCAGAAGCATTATCAGGGAAAGCGCGAATGGCTCTCACCGTGAAGCAATCACTAAATTTCAGGTTGTGATTGTTCGCATGAACGACCACAGGCAGCGGTCGATTAAGAATGACACTGTTGCGGTGGCAGTTCATACGGACGTTGAGGGGAAGGCTGTTGAGGCCAAAATAAAAGGCGGGACATCGGGTGCATCTCAGGAGGTAAATGATATTGCAGGTGGTGCAGTTGGTGGGAGAACTTATGGAGTAGGTGATGTTAGTTTTGGGGCTGGAAAAGAATTATAGGGGGGTATATTGGGCATGTGAGACATCAGGGTCTACCGCAGGGGTGAGTTCCGGCAGGGTGCAGAGGAGTGGGTGCTGGGGGTTCTTTTTTCCATAAAATGTTTGCCAGATTAGGGGGTCGGCAGAGGGAGAGGATCGGTGGTCTAGGAAATGGAACCTGATGGGGGGAGGATGTGAGGATAAGGTGGGCGTCTTTTAAGATATTTCTAAAAATATCGTGGATGCCGGGGAAAAAGGGTTTTTAGAGTGAGTTGAGGGGTGGAATCGGTGATGGAGTGGGTATTGGGAGCAACAGCACTTCATCCACGTGGAACATATTGTATTAGATAATATATTCCATGAGTAATAACAGTATATTTATAATTTTCGGTGAAATTAAATCATCTAACCGTAATTTCTAAATTCTCTGGCAACTCGTGTCCAAGTTTTCGTATTTCAAGTTTCGTGACTCAGTTTGCACAGCGTGAGCACTTAATCATCATTCAGACAATACTATAAATTGTGTTTCTGGAAAAATTAGGAAATTTTCTGTTAAGATTATGGCATCATCGTCCATGCATTTAGCACGTATATGGAAAAAAATATCGAGAAGTGTGTCATTATATTTAACAATTGAAATGAGTTAAAATTTCTTGAAAAATTACGAAACACAACATTAAAATACTTTTCAGGGTTTTTTCTCCGATTTGGATCTCCTATAGTCCTAGAGAAAAACAAACCTAATCGCTCCTTCCTATAGTCGATATCCCAAATTAAATCGTCGTGTTTTTGTTTTCAGTAGTACGTGAGAATTACAGCTATCTATGATACCCTCAATCACAGTGCGTGATGCAATTAGTGTTTTGGATACAATAAAATCTTTCATATTATCGAAAGAAAATACTGATGATGATGTTTTTATAATATTTATGATATTGATAATTATAATAAGTTAACACTAGAACGACGGCGATTTTCGCCACCCTAGAACGACGGATTGAGTCAAAAATGACCCACACCACAAAATTGTGGTTTTGGCATTTTAATTTTGTTCGGGTTGATTTGGGATTACAAGTATTGAATAAAAAACATCGTATATATGGATTTAGAATTTATTTTTCTTATTTTAACACTTAATTTGAACATGGAACGTTTCCATAAAAATGGCTGTATCCTTAGTTTTTTGACAGTAGTGTAAAAAAACGAACTATCACCTTTGTGTAATGGTGTATAATGTATTATTCTTAGTATCATAACTTAGTAAAAGTCCTCAGTGTCGCTAGTTTGGATATTTCATCGACATTGTTGATCATTTGAATCTATACGCATACGAAGGTTGCATACTTGGCAGAAGATGTAATTCTTTGAAGAGGAACTAGTCTGGTGAGTACTTATTTCGTCTTATGAACTAACCTTAGCACTAACACATTCTTCTTATCCCATTTTCCTTTTTTGACAAAAGTTTTGGGAAAAGTTTGAGAAAAGTTAAGTACAGAGTCGCAGACTGAGACTGGCAATTGACACATACATAACACTTGACCTCTACAGCGCTACACTTTTTACACACTACATTTTACAGGATGAACAACTGTTTGGTGTTTTGTTTTTCTTGCAATAACGATGGACCTGGCATTTCCTACGAACACTCCCATCGCTGGTAGTCTCTGAGACTTCTTTTGGAGGGTCACTCGAAGGTATCCGCCCTCTCCGCCGGGTGTTTTCTTCAACTAACTCCTCAGATAGGACAAGTAGGAACTTACGGCGTGATATCTTTACATTAGTTAGTGTCTTGTAAAGGATCCAAGCATTTATTCCGGCAAGATCAAGGACGTTACTGAAAGTATGGACGGGCCATCTATGGCGTGCCGGTTTTACGGAGACCTTTCGGGCCATCTGATCAACCACGTCAACTCCGTACTTAGATTTTTTGTAGCACGTTACTGTGTCAGGCTTTTTCTTTGCGTCATATCCTAAGTGAACATCAGGATGCAAGGAGCTAAGTACAAGTACGTTCTTGTCTTTATTCCCCTGATAAACCGTGAGTGTCACGTCTCCAATCTTCAGAATCTGAGTGTAGTATTCGTCCTCACGTGACTTATTTGCTACATCAGGAGTCTCTTTCCTGATGCAATTTATTGCCCCCACTAGACTAGTGGAGTTAGCAAGTAGATTTTCAGCAAGTGACAGAGAAGTGAAAAAGTTGTCACATGTGACGTTTCTTTCCTTTTTCAGGTAAGGCTCCATTAGCTTTTTCACTACATATTCTGCGAGACTCTCATGTTGTGGACGAAGGTTATTTATTTATTTATTTAGTTTCAAAAACTGCACAAAGGCCTCATTACATTGAAGAATTTAATCATAACAAATAATATAACATTAAAATAAATAACTAAAATAAGATGAGTTAACAATATTACCAGCAATTGAAATGATCATAACACAGAGAGCGCCAAATATTAGAGAAAAACACCTTACCAAGGTATGGGAAAGCATTTACAACATATGAGGGAGCGAGAGGAGTGGATCAGACGAGTTGGGTAATACGTCTATCACGCTCGGATGGATACTGCGGCTTAAAATAAGCTCAAACAAAATAAAATGTGAAAGAAATATGATCCGTATGTGATATCTTTGCATAAGGTGGTGTAGGGTCAAAAATGACCCAACCGTCGTTCTAGGGGTACTCGATCACCACGCGCGTGTAAATACAACTGGGGTCATGTAACTCGTTGAGCACTCTTAGAGGAATAAAAGTGAACAAAGCTTGGCTAAATCTGATCATAAACATAATCATCTCAGCGGCCTAAACTTGAAATTGGGTCAAAAATGACCCAACCGTCGTTCTAGTGTTAACTTATATGATTAAGGGAATAAACTTCATGTTTCATTCGATTAAAGAGAAATGAAAAATACATTTACGTAAATCCAATTGTCTATAAATCGAATAAAATTTGCTTTTCCTAGAGATTCGAGTTATAGCAGTTCCACTGTGTATATAAAAATATTAAAAAATATATTTTCATAACTTGAATTTTTTATTACTTGATTAATTTTTACTTTCCGTTGAGATTCGTGTTATGGAAGTTCATTGTCAAAATCGGACAACAATGATGAACACTTTACATGAAGACCTAGCATGTTCCTTGGTTTCAACTGGGGAACCGCATGACGTATATTAATGAAATTTGGTATTGGAGACTTTTGCTAAAATTGGTGTATGGATTCCAATTTCGGTTACAATCGCACAAAATCTACGAGCACTTTACATGACCTACAGATAGTTGACAGTATTCGTTACAACTCGGAAACAGCTTTATTTATGTTGATGAAATTTGGTATTAGAGAGATTTGCTAAAACTGGTAGAGTGATTCCAATTTTTGTTAAAATCGGACACCAATGACATCAACTTTACATGAAGACCTACAATTAGTTGACAATGTTCTTTTGCTTCAACTCGAGAACCGCTTGATGTATTTTGATGAAATTTGGTAGTGGGAAGTTTTGCTCATTCCAATTTTGGTTAAAATTGAAGAACAAATACGATCACTATACATGGAGACCTTCATGTATTTAGCAATGTACCTTTATTTAAACTCGGGAACTGCTTGATGTATTGTGACGAAATTCGGTATAGAGGAGTTTTGTTAAAATTAATTGACCGATTCCAATTTAGGATAAAATCGGAAAACAATTACTACCTTACATGAAGACCTACATGTATTTTTCTTTAATTGAATTAACATCAAGTTTATTCCCATAAGCATATAAGTTAACTTACTCTAAATTTCAATATGATGCATATTATAAAACATAATCACCAATATATTTTTCCGATAAAATAAAAGATTTTACTGTATCCAATACAATATTTGCATCTCGCACTGTGATTGAGGACATCATAGATAACCGTAATTCTCACTTACTATTGATAGTTGCCATAATTTCACGGTGAATTATATATAAACTGCTATTAATCATAGAATTTATTATTTAATAGTACATAAAGGCTCCACATGACTGAAGTGCTATTGCCCTGAAGATAACGTTGGTTTATTTATGAGTGTATGGTGAATTTTCTAAGCGCTTGCGGTGTGTAAGCACCGACTACTCGTATAACATACAAGTATTTGGTGCTTGCATTTTTGAAGCATTTCATCTCACCATAAAAAAATAAAATTTTCACTAAGATATTTCATTATTAGATATATTTATGACACAAAAGTTTGCACCTCTGAATCAAGGACGACTCATGACACCACAACGAATAACAGCGCAACAACAAATAACACACATTTTATAATCACCTTTGAAACAGCCATAGAATAACGGAAGCACCCTCAAAATTCGCGCAGAAATATGCAACGCGAATCCCGTCCTCGCTACGCACAATGGAGAAAACCTAATAAAACTAGGCCAAAAATCAAAATTTCAATATGTAAAAATATATATCTTTTTTATTTCTGTGTAAAAACAATCTGGGCATGAAATACTACTATCGGCAAGTCGATAATGAAAGTGGTTCTACTGTAACATGAAGTCAAATTTATCTGTTCATCGTGTCGGTTGTAGTCATTTATCCAAATTTAGTTCAAGTGAATTTTAATGATTTTTCGAAATATTTAAGGTTAAGTGAATAGTGGTAACCAATGGATTCTATTCCTGGAGGTATGTTAAATATTTTATCATACTAATTTCTTTTATATTCATGCATGTTATGTTTCCAAATGAATTAATATTACACATTTAAATAGATAGTTGAAAGTTATCATTTTATTTCTTTCGGCGGAGCTTTTAGTAACCCATTTGACGTCATTTAGATACGCTTTATGTTAGGAGATGTAAAACAATTCGTCTCTTAACTAGAATGAGAAATCTTCTGCTAATATCTACAATTCTTGCAGAATTTTCATTTTGTGTGACATTAAACTCACAACTTTCCGTACGTTAATTCTGTTTTTTATTTCGTCACTTTTTTAATTTTAACTACAGAATGCATATTTTTATTGAAGGATCTCATGAACAGCATATCACTTTTAGCAGAATAATTGTTTTCAATAATGCGCAAAAGCTCTTCAAGAGATTTTATTGCTCAATGCGAACATTTGCGAAAACGGCAAACAGAAATAACTCGCTACCCGACTGTTTCACACATTGTAATGAAAGAAGTGTTATCGCAATATTTTTTCATTTGAAATCAAAGTGGTAAGCTTCATCGAGGAGACATGATTACTTTATTCGTAAGAATGAAGTTTGGCTTAATAGCGGTATCACGTTCCCAGTGCGGGAGATGGCACAGTGTGAGAAAGTATTCGGTATTGGTCGCTCTGAAATCGAGTTCACCAGATGGAGTGAAAGATCAAGGCGGCGAAGAACTGAATATATTCGTTCAACGCAGAGTACTTCATCTTTATCATATGCTACTCAACTGAGCCTTCGTGCATCCGAAAATTTGGATGCTGCAAAAGTTATAGAGGATGGGGCAGGTTCGACTCCAACGAGGGCATCAGAGTATATGAAAGATTGGAGAGAGAGTGCGCAGGCTATCATTCCATTATCTGATGATCAAGCCTTATCAATGGTGATCGAAGCAAATTTAACAAAACATTAAGAGAATGTCATCAGATTAGCGGCAAGAGACAACTGCAAAATTTATCCAAACTATGAAGCAGTTAGGGGAGCCAGAAAACGTTGCTATCCTGAACCTACCAGGAGTATCGCAATAACAGGGAAGAGTGCAGAAGTTTATTTGCAGTGTTTATTAGACCACACGACTCTGCGAATATTTTAGGTTCAGCGTGAAGTGGTAGTTACAATGAAACAGGAACAACTAATTAATCTGTATATTATTTCTAAGTGGGGTTGTGACGGAAGCTGTGGACAAAGTGAATACAAACAGAGATTTGAAGATGACAAAAACTCGGATGCAAGTATATTTTAACCTCTTTTGTGTCTCTGCAGCTCGTGTCTGGTGATCCTGAATCAAAAAGAAAAATTATTATATGGTAAAATCCTCAGCCTTCATCGACAATGTATTGTAGACCAATAAGAATGCTGTTTATTCCCGAAAATGCAGACTTTATTTTAAGCAAAAAGCGGTATATTGAGCGGCAAATAGAAGCTCTTATCCCTTCAATAATATCACAAAGAAGGGAAAAAAATACTTTGGAACACGAATTGTTATTCACGATGATAGACGGAAAAGTCTGTAAGGCAGTGTTGGCAAATACATCTACACAAAGATGTTATTTGTGTGGTGCCACTTCAAAGGATTTTAACAACATTGATAAAGTTCTGCAGAGGAAGATAGATAAATGGAATTATGTTTTGGGCTATCGACTTTACATGCCTGGATTCGTTTATTTGAATGCTTATTGCAGTTGTCATATAAAGTTTGAATTGGAAAATAACAGGCGCGTGGTGAAGAAGACAAGAGGAAAGTTGACGAAAGTAAGAAAAGAATACAAAATGAGTTTAAATCACAACTGGGTCTTATTGTTGATCGACCGAAACCTGGATACGGAAATACCAAAGATGGAAATAAAGTTCGAAGATTTTTTGAAAAGTCGTCAGTAACTTCTTCAATCACAGGTTTAGTTCAGGATATTGTAAAAAGATTTCGAGTAATATTACAAACTCTCTCAAGCGAGTACAAGATCAGTATAAAAATTTTTCAAGAATACACTTTGGAAACAGCAAGGTTGTACGTGGCAAAGTAACCGTGTTATTACATGGCTACTACGGTGCATAAAATGTTAATTCATAGGTCTCAGGTAATATCATCTGTTTTATTACCAATCGGGAAATTATCTGAAGAATCTCAGGAGGCTCACAATAAGGATATTAAGAAATATCGTGAAAGGTTTTCGAGGAAACGTTCAAGAGTAAAAATGATGGAAGATGTATTTAATTGGCCAATGATATCTTCCGGTCCTTACATTTCAAGCATTAGGAAATTACCACAAAAACATTGAAACATTTATCAGGGACAGTTATTGAACTCCTCTCGGATCCCGATATCACTGCAACAATAGAATCACCATCAGACTCAGATGTAGATGTATCGACAGATAGCGATTAAGTTTCTTTTATTAATATCTTTGCAATGATGAACATGAAAAATAAATATTTTTCAAAATTTTTTGAATGATTCATTATTTCCTAAATTTTATATTTTCACGGTTTTGGAATAATATTTTATTTTTTGCCTGTTTATCATTTAAAAACATATTTCATATTTTTACATCACTTAATTATCGTGCCGTTCGTCACGTGAGCTGAAAATGCCTACGACAACAATGCATAGGATTTTGCATAGACGTTTAAATTTGTATGCGTATAAAGTGCAATTGCACAGACCATTAAACCAGATGACCGGCCAAGACGTGCAGATTTTGCTATTGCCATTCTAAACCGAACTGATGAAGACAACAATTTTCTTGCACTGATATTGCTTTTGGACGAAGCCACTTTCCAAGTCAGTGGGAAAGTCAATCGCCGTAACGTGCGTATTTGGGTCTCCGAGAATCCACACGCCGTTGTTGAGCACATTCGTGACAGCGCAAAGATGTGGTTTGGGTTATTGCATGACCGGATTATTGGCCCGTTCTTTTTCGCAGAGCAAACCATAACTGAAACTGTCTATCTTGACTTGGTCCAACAGTTTGTGACACCACAAGTGGAGGAATTGCAGCCTTCAATCATATCCAACAAGACTGTTCCCCACCGCACTGGAGTTCAGCTTTACGAGAATTTCTGTACGAAACTTTTCCAGGACGCTGGATTGGACGGGATGGGCTAACGCTATGGCCACCACGATCACCTGACACCCCTTTGGACTTCTTCCTTTGGGGTTTCGGGAAGTATCAAATGTATCAGACACCTGTGCCGGATATTGAAACTCTTCGTGCGCGAAACACAGATGCCATCAACACCAGATATGTTGGTGCGTACATGGACAGAAATCGAATACCAACTTGATGTGCTACGTGCTACCCAAGGGGCACACATCGAAGTGTACTAAAATGTAATTTTATACTTAAATAAATGCAGAAAACTGCATCATTTTCTCTTCAGTAATTTGGTTGCTATTACCTTTTGTAATCAGAAAGATAAATTAGGAACACCATGTAGATTATAAATTTTATTCGGGCAGAGGACAACATTTACCACAACCAAGTCTTAAATCCCGCGTACCTTTGAATAATAGTTTTAGATATAAAAATTAAAAATACGTATAGGAATCGGAAATCCTTTTTCCTTGCCCTTATATTACCTGTAAGGTATTGATTAAAAATTTATGCATACGGAAAATAGAATTTTTCACAAAATGTTTGCAAAATCTCGAAACTACGACAAATAGTTTCTGGAATAAAAATTATAAAACTATAATATACAAATGGGGTAAAACATCCCTTAAAATTAACAAATGATACAAATTACTAATAGATATTGAGGTCATCTAGCAACCCTCAAAATGGTATTTTTCTAGCTTCTTGGAAAGTGTCCGAAATGAATTTACAATAATGGCGCCATTCTTTCCATGTGGGAAAAAACGCAAATTTTGGAATTTCTGGAGTCGGATCCATGTTATTTACGTGAGAACTTCTATTTAATCTGGAGGTTGCTCTGCAAACGCTGAAAATTTCAGCTTTCTATCTATTGAGGTTTGGGCTGGACATTAGTATCCTCCTATATATATGTTATTATATCCAAATCTGTAAGGAACGTCTATATATAATGCATTGCATTCTGCAAGTATTTGATTTCACCTTAAAAAAAATTACTGTTTAAATTTTTGGGTACTAATGCCACACATTTCTGCCAAAATTTAAAGTTATGGCACACCTAGAAGTGAAATAATATTTTTCTAATTGTTTAAAATTTTAATATTTTTAACGGCCGCAATAAAAGCTTCATAGAGATATTCAAATGTTAATATGTGCATATGCACTATGCTCTATATAATTTAAAAATTTCAGCTCCATAGCTCGCCCCGTAATATCTCAACATTTATCTATTATTTTAAAATTTAAAAATTTTTAACAGCAAAACAAATTGAAATATCAAAATTTCTATATCCCCTGCTTAGTTATTTTACAAATTCTTCATTTAAAAAAATATTAGCGTCGTAGCACACTCGGAAATACATAAACCTTAGAAATGTGTTTAAATATTTGCGAATTTTTGGCGGCAGCCTTGTTGAACTTTTTCAAAATTTTCGTTTTTCTAATCGGTTTACATTTGAAAGAAGAAAAAATAAAAAAAAATATTTGCAATGAAGAAATGTCTGAAATATGAATGTTAATTCAAGGTGAGATGAAATGATGAAACCTTTTACTAGTATGTTATACTAGTAGTTGGTGCTTGCATTCTGCAAACATATCATCTCAACATAAGAAAACATTCATTTTTCATATTTCATCATTACAAATATTTTTTTAATTTTAAATATTTCACCTCCGGAGCGATTTTCGTTTTTCCCTTATGTAAAAATAATAGACTAAAACAATCCTAAAACTTTGCAATTTTAAGAATTTTATACTCTCTCCATTATGGGGTACTAATGCTACACATTTCTGCCAAATTTTAAAGTTGTAGTACTTCTAGAAGTGAAATAATATTTTTCCGATTGTTTAAATATATAAACATTTTTAACGGCCGACGCAATATGTTTATGGAGAGATTCAAATGTTTATTTGTGCAAATGCACTACTCTGTAGATAACTTGAAAATTTCAACTTCCTAGCTTATCCCGTAATGTCTTTACAGTTATCTATTTGTTTAAATTTTAAGAATTTTTAAATGCCAAAAAAATTAAAATATCAAATTTGTATAATCGCTATTTCGTTTTTTTAAGAATTCTACTTATAAATAAAATTTAAACTCCGTAGAACATGCGGAAATACATAAACTTTGAAAATTTCTTTAAACAATTGCGAGTTTTTAGCGGTCGCATTTCCACATATGGTTAATAATGCCACACATATATGCCAAATTTTAAACTTGTAGCACATTAAGAAGTGAAATAACATTTATCTAATTATTTAAATTTAAATAAATTTTAACGGCCGCAATAAGAATTTCATAGACAATGAAATGTTCATTCGTTTAAATAGACAAAACTCTAATTAACTTGAAAATTTCAGCTCTATAATTTGCCCAGTAGTATCTAAACATTTACCTATTTGTTTAAACTTTAAGAATTTTTAACTGCCAAACAAATTAAAATATCAAAATTTGTAGAGTTCCTTTTTTTTACAAATCCTACACCTAAAAAAAATTTCAGCTCCGTAGCACATTCGAAAATACATAAACCTTGAATTTTTTTTTAAACAATTGCGAATTTTTAACTGCCGGCTTGTTGCCCTTTTTCAAGATTTTCGTTTTTTCTAGTCAGTTTTGCACAAAATCCGACATAAGAAAAAATTTCGAATCTCCAGGTCATCTGTAAGTGCTTAAATATTAGTATCCTCCTATTCATCCTCTTCCTCTGTAAGAAACGTCTTATGTATCGACGTTTCTTACAGAGGAGGATATATATAACATACTAGTAGTTGGTGCTTGCATTCTGCAAGCATATCATCTCAACATGAAAAAACATTCATTTTTCATATTTCATCATTAGAAATATTTTTTTAATTTTAAATATTTCACCTCCGGAGCGATTTTCGTTTTTCCCTTATGTAAAAATTATAGTTTAAAACAATCCCAAAACTTTGCAATTTTAAGAATTTTATATTTCTCCATTATGGGGTACTAATACTACATATCTCCGCCAAATTTTAAAGTTTAAAGTATTTAAATGTTTAAATTTTAAACATTTTTAAAGGCCGCCACAATATGTTTATGGAAAAATTCAAATGTTTATTTGTGGAAATGCACTGTTTTGTAAATAATTTGAAAATTGCAGCTTCCTAGCTCATCCCGTAGTACCTAAAAAATTATTAAACTTTAATGTTCAAATGGAGTTAAAAGAACCCCTAAAAGTTACAATTTTAAAATTTTCCATTTTTATAGTTGGTTATGAGAATAGTTCTATAATCTTGCAAAATTTCAGCTTCCTAAACTTATTAGATTGGTCTACACACTAGATTGCGTTATCCCATGCTAACTAATGGGAGATATTCCGGGGTCTCTGGAGTCGAACCCAAGAAACTGTAAGCAAAAACGATAAAAATTCCTAATAGATATTGCGGCCATCTAGCAACACTGAAAATTTCATCTTTCTAGCTTTCCGGCAAATACCCAAAATTATTTTTCAAAAATTCTTTTCTTACGGGAAAAAACGCAATTTTCGGAATTTCTGGATTCGAACTCATGTCACTGAGGTAAGAAGTCTCATTTTATCTGAAGGTTTCTCCATCATATCCACAAAAACCCAAACTTTCAGCTCTCTAGCTCTTGTAGTTTGGGCTGGACATTAGTATCCTCCTGTTATCATTATGTATCGACGACTCTTACAGAGGAGGAGGATATAACATACTAGTAGTTGGTGCTTGCATACTGCAAGCATTTCATCTCACATTAAAAGAACATTCATTTTTCAGACAGAAATTTCAACATTACAAATGGTCTTTTAATTCTAAAGATTTCATTTCTGCAGCGATTTTCGTTTTTCCCACATGTAAGAATAATAGTTTAAAACAATCTCCAAATGTCGCAATTATAAAAATTTACACTTTCTTCATTATAAGGTTCTAATGCTACACGTTTTAGCCAAATTTTAAAGTTGTAGCATTTCTAGAAGTATAATAATATTTTTCTAATTGTTTAAATTTAAATAATTTTTAACGGCCGCCACATATCATATCATGGTAAAATTGAAATGTTTATTTGTGCAAATTTACTATTCTCTAAATAATTTGAAAATTTCAGCTTCCTAGCTCATCCCGTAGTACCTAAACAGTTATCCATTTGTTTAAACTTTAAGAATTTTTAACTGCCAAACAAATTAAAATATCAAAATTTGTATAATGTCAATTTCGTTATTTTAGGAATTCTACTTACAAAAAAAATTTCAACTCCGTAGCACATTCGGAAATACATAAACCATAAGAATTTGTTTAAACAATTGCGAATTTTTAGCGACCGCATTGCTGCACTTTTTCAAAATTTTCGTTTTTTCTAGTTGGTTTTGCACAAAATCCGATCTATGAAAAAAATTTCGAATTTCCAGCACATCTGGAAGTGCCTAAACATTAGTATCCTCCTGTTATATGTTATATGTTATACTAGTAGTTGGTGCTTGCATACTGCAAGCATTTCATCTCAACATAAAAAAACATTCATTATTCATATGTCATCATTACACATATATTTTTAATTCTAAATATTTCACCTCCGCAGCGATTTTCGTTTTTACCACATGTAAAAATAATAGTTTAAACAATCCCCAAATGTTGCAATTTTAAAAATTTTACACATTATTCATTATGGGGTACTGATGCTACACATTTTAGCCAAATTTTAAAGTTGTAGCACTCCTAGAAGTAAAATAATATTTTTGTAATTGTTTAAATTTAAATAATTTTTAACGGCCGCTGCATTCTGCAAGCATATCATCTCACCTTGAAAATACATTATGTTTTCATAGAGATATTTCATCATGAGAAATATTTCTTTAATTCAAAATATTTCTCTTCGGGACCGATTTTCCTTTATCCTTATGAAACAATAATGAAGTAAAACAATCGGTAATGTTTGCAATTTCAGGAATACTATACGTTTTCCACATTGGGTTAATAATGCCACACATTTATGCCAAATTTTAAATTTGTAGCATAATAAGAAGTGAAATAATATTTATCTCATTGTTTAAATTTAATTAATTTTTAACGGCCGCAATAAGAATTTTATAACTACTCTGAGATGTTTATTTGTTTACAATCACTAAACCTTATATAACTTGAAAATGTCAGCTCACTAACTCGCCCGGTAATACCTAAATAGTTATCTATTTGTTTAAAGTTTAGGAATTTTTTACTGCCAAACAAATTAAAATATCAAAATTTGTATAATCCCTATTTCGTTTTTTTAATTCTACCTATAGAAAAAAATTCAGCACCGTAGCTCATTCGGAAATACATAAACCTTGAAAATTTGTTTAAACAATTGCGAATTTTTAGCGGCCGCATTGTTGCTCTTTTTCAAGATTTACTCTGTAAGAAACGTCGATATATAATGATAACATATAGGAGGATACTAATGTTTACTAATGTTCTATAACCTTGCAATATTTCAGCTTCCTAAACTTATTAGATTGGTCTACACACCGGATTGCGTTTTTCCCATGCTAACTTATGGGAGATATTCCGGGGTCTGTGGAGTCGAACCCAAGATACTGTAAGCCAAAGTGACAATAATTCCAAATAGATATTGCAACCATCTAGCAACACTGAAAACTTTATTTTTCTAGCTTATCGGCAAGTGCCCAAAATTAATTTACAAATATGGCGCAATGCTTTTCTTACGGGAAAGAACGCAATTTTCGGAATTTCTGTAGTCGAACTCATGTCACTTAGGTAAGAAGTCTAATTTTAACTTTAAATTTTTTTATCATATTGTGACGTTTTCAGTGCTGCGCGGAGGAAGAAGCCCGCGGTTCATCTTTATTTTGTTCACAGGCTTTCCTCGGGTCTCCCCTACGAGGCGTTAGGTGAGCCGGGGGGAGGGTACAAAAAGGCAGGCACGGAAGGAAAGATGGGGGCGGGGGTGCCGGTGGTGTAGTGGTTAGGACGCTGGCTGCTACTCGCCCGATGCTTGAAAAAGTCATCGGGTACGAATCCTGCGCGAGTAGGATTTTTCTCGAGGTCACCCGGCCCCCTGTTTGCGTAGTTTGAGAAGACCGTGCAAATTCAGCTGTTCCGTCCTTCGGAAGGGACGTTAAGCTGTTGGCCCCCCTGGTATTCTTCGTAAGAGCAGGCAAATGCCGGCACCGGGTTTCCCTCCTCCCTCCCCGGTTATTCATTGCACTACCTCTGAGATATCCATTTGTGCTGTAAGAGAGGCGAATTGACTGGGCATTCAATCAAACAAACAGATGGGGGAATTCCGCTGCAGAGAGGTTGCCGTGAGTTGGGTCGTGACCTGCCCTAAGTTAGGAGTGATTCTTTTCGTTATTGAAGTTTGCGTTTCTTCGCTTTGTTTCTTTTCCCGAGTGCGGGCGGAGCTTCAGGACTTATTACCCGCAATGGCGCCCAAAGGTTCTTTTTCTTTTTTTTGGAGAGTGTCGGTTTCTCCCGGAACCCACGCACGAGCTAGCCGGCTGGCGGAGAGAGGGAGGTGCGTCACAATTTTGCGCCCAACGTGGGGCCCGATATTTGTTACCTTGGAGTGACCTTAGATCATTGAGAATATTTAATACCGAATTCGATTCTTGGTGTTCCGTCGTACGGGCGATAGTAGGGTTTAGTCGACGTTGTCTATTTTCCTATCCTGTAGTTCTACCTTTCCACGGTTCGCCCCATTTCCTGTAGATTATTCCCTAATGGACCTCAGGGAGAGAAGATTAGTACCTTCACACCCCTCCTTTTGTTGTTGACAGGGTTTAGTATGGCGAATCGTTCGGCCGGGAAAGGGGCGTCGTGGATAAATGAATTGTCCAAAAACGACGCCATTTTTTACTGTTATCGGTTTGGCATAGATGCAGGGGGGAGTCTCGATCAATTGAGGGCGAGGTTAAGGGAATATTGCCATGTGAATGAATCGGCGCAGCAAAGCTTGCCGATGAACGAGGGTGTATTAAAACAATTGTTAAGCAGATTGGTGGATTTGGTGTCAATTAGCCATGGCAGACACACTAGAATCTTTGAGTTATCCAAGCGCGCAAATCGCAAACAACTCGCTTTCTCCGGGGAAGAGGGCGAGAGCGTGGTGTCGTTTTTGGAAAATTGCGACGACTTTTAAATTGCAAATGCCGCCACGGACGAGGAAATGTGGCATGTTTCCCCTGAATTGCTGAGAGACAAGGCCTTACGCTGGTTTCGGATCAACAGAGGTTAGTTTTCGTCTTACGCACTGTTTAAGGACGAACTTCGACGAGCTTATCAACCCGCCGATTACGACATGCGGCTGAAGAAAAATTTATTTAGCCGAACTCAAGCGAGGAACGAAAGGATAAATGAATTTTTGACCTGCCTTTCTACCATGAATCATCGCCTTAAGTGGCCTTTGTCCGAATTCGAATTAGTGGATTTGGCATACAGTTACCTGATTTGGGAGTATTTAGGGCAGATTCCTAACATGGAACTCACGTCGATGCGAGGATTGATGCAATTCGGGAGGAACCTCGAAGAGTTGAAATCGAGGCGGGAGATGTATAAGCCACCCCCGCGAGTAGCTGAAATGGTTGACGCTGAATTCGCGTATGAGTCGGGCAGCCTTGTTAGCGTGGAATCTATTGCGGCGTCCGACAACCCCGAGGGAGTTGCCCATAACGGGTGTTGGAATTGTGGAGATCCCGGTCATTTCTTTCGCCGGTGTGGAAAACCAAAGGCGAAGTTTTGCCACCGGTGTGGAAAAATGGGGAAGGTTGCACAGGGTTGTAGCTGCTCGGGAAACGCCGTGGAGTCGTCCTAGGGCCGCGGGTAGAGCGTCTCGGAGGCGGAGTTCAAACGCGATACCTGGACAATAAATGGGAAGAGTGGCTCCGGACCGTACGAGATTTCATGGCCCCTGAAAAAGGAGCGGTCGATAGTATGGGAAATCGAATGTTTGTTGAGGTGGAGATATACGGCCGAGCATGGCCAGCCCTTTTGGACTCCGGTGCCTCGCAATCGGTTCTGAACGCGCTCGTGGAGGACTGGCTGAGAAGCCTAAATGTCCCCTTTGACACACGCTCAACCCGGTTGGAAATGGCTGATGGCCGTCAATCCGCAGTATCGAGTGGTGTGACGCTTTCGGTGTGCGTGGAGAAAAGGGTTGCGTTAACGCGCTTTGACGTCTTGCCGAGCATGCCGTACTGCATTGTTTTGGGAACGGACTTTTTGAAAGCGTTGGGGGCTAGGTTAGATTTCAGCACCTTTACCAACAAAATCAATGACGGAAGTGAGGTGCCGGTTTTAGCATCCGAGAGCCCGCCAGAGAGATTTCAGGGGAATTTCCAGAAAGCCCCGTTCAAAGAGGGCCTTACACCGATCCAGGATGCCGCTCTGATGCGATTCTTGGATCGGGAGTTGAAAAAGTTCGAATCAGTTTCCGGGAGAACTGATTGCGTGAAACTCCGGATTGTTTTGGAAAATGCGGTCCCGATTAAACATCGATATTATATGGTGTCTCCTGTAATTAAAGGCTTGATCAATGAAAAAGTCGACAGGATGCTGGCTACTTGGGTAATTGAACCATCGAAGAGCTCGTGGTCCTCCCCGTCATCCTAGTTCCTAAGAGGGACGGTTCAAGGCGGTTCGTCGTGGATTTCCGGAAGGTGAATAGTGTAACCAAGAAGAATGCGTATCCGGTGCCGTACATTTCGAATATACTAAACAAGCTGCGGGCGGGAAAATTCGTATCCACCTTGGATCTTGAGAAGGGTTATTGGCAGGTGGAGCTCGAGGACGAAAGCAAGGAAGCCACCGCATTCACGATCCCCGGGAGGAGGCTCTTTCATTTCAACGTAATGCCATTTGGGTTGCATGGCGCGGGGGCGACGTTCCAACGCTTGATGGATCAGGTGATCGGGGCCGAATTAGAACCTAACTGTTTCGAATACCTCGATGATATAGTGGTCGTGAGCTAGAGCTTTGAAGATCACCTAAGCCATTTACGGGAGGTATTCCGGCGCCTACGGAACGCCGGGTTGAAGATCAATCTTGACAAATGTAGTTTCGCGAAATCCCGTTTAAAATTTGTAGGGTACGTGGTGGGAAACGGCCCATTAGAAACAGACCCGGAGAAGGTGTCGGCGGTGGTGAATTACCCAACCCCGAAAAATGCCGCCGAGTTAAGGAGGTTTTTGAGATTTGTGGGGTGGTATCGCCGATTTGTGCCAAACTTCGCCACGTTGGTAGCCCCTCTTACTGACCTATTTAAAAAGAAAAGGGGGAAGCACGTTTGGTCGGAGGAACAGAAGGATTCATTTATAAGGCTGAAACAATGTTTGGTGACCGCGCCGATCCTCGTCTGCCCCCACTTTGATCTCCCCTTCGTAATACAATGCGATGCGTCAGGCGTCGGTGTAGGGGGAGTCCTGTCACAGAAAATCGAAGGAGAAGAGCGGGTCATCGCTTATTGTTCTCGTGTTCTTACCCCGGCCGAGAGGAATTACAGCGTCACCGAGCGGGAGTGCCTCACGGTGTTGTAAGTAAGTTTAAGCCTTATGTTGAGGGTTACCGCTTCACGGTCGTGACGGACCATTCGTCTCTCAAATGGCTATTTGGTTTTAACAATCCTAAAGGTAGATTGGCCCGATGGATTTCGCAGCTACAACAGTATGACTGTGAAATTGTGCATAGAAAGGGGGCGTCTCATTTGGTTCCGGACGCTTTGTCGCGCATTGGAGCCATGGATAATGTACCGAACTTTGACCTGAAAGGCGTGAACGACCCTTGGTATTTAGATCTTTTGCTGGAGATTCGAATTTTTTTTCTTAGGTAGGATTTTCTGCAAAACCGACTAGAAAAAACGAAAATCATGAAAAAGTACAACAATGCGACCGCTAAAAATTCGCCATTTTTTAAACAAATTTTCAAGGTTTATGTATTTTCGCATGTGAAACAGAGTTGAAATTTCTTAAAAGTAGAATTCCTAAAAAAAACGAAATGAAGATTATAAAAATTTTGATATTTGAATTTGTTTAGTAGTTAAAAATTCTTGTTTAGACATTACGGGATAAGCTAGGACGCTGGAATTTTCAAGTTATGTACAGAGTAGTGTGTTTGCACAAATAAACATTTGAATCTCTCCATAAACATATTGCGGCGGCCGTTAAAAATGTTTAAATTTTAAACATTTGGAAAAATATTATTTCACTTCTAGACGTACTACAACTTTTAAATTTGGCAGAAATGTGTAGAAATAGTACCCCATAATGGGGAAAGAATAAAATTCTTAAAATTGCAAAGTTTTGGGATTGTTTCAGTCTATTATTTTTACAAAAGGGAAAAAAAATCGCTCCGGAGGTAAAATATTTAGAATAAAAAAATATTTGTAATGATGAATGAATATCTGTCTGAAAAATGAATATTTTTTCAAGGTGAGGCGATATGTTTGCATGATGCAAGCACCGTCTACTAGCTATTATATATCGACGTTTCTTACAGAGGAGGAGGAGGCGGAGGATATAACATACTAGTAGTTGGCGCTTGCAGACTGCAAGCATTTCATCTCACCTTGAAAAAACATTCATTTTCCAGAAAGACATTTCATCATCACAAATTTTCTTTTAATTCTAAACATTTCACTACCGCAGCGATTTTCGTTTTTCCCACATGTAAAAATTATAGTTTAAAACAATCCTCAAATTTTGAAATTTTAAAAATTTTACACTATCTTTATTATGGGGTACTATTGCTACATATTTTAGCCAATTTTTAAAGTTGTAGCACTTCTAGAAGTAAAATCATATTTTTTAATTGTTTAAATTTAAATAATTTCTAACGGCCGTTGCAATTCATATATGGTAAAATTGAAATGTTTATTTGTGCTAATACAGAACTTTGTAAAAAATGTGAAAATTTCAGCTTCCTAGCTCATCCCGTAGTACCTAAACAGTTATTTATTTGTTTAAACTTTAACAATTTTTAACTGCCAAACAAATTAAAATATCGAAATTTGTATAATCCCTATCTCGTTATTTTAGGAATTCTACCTAGAAAAAAATTTCAACTCCGTAGCACATGCGAAAATACATAATCCTTGAAAATTTGTTTAAACAATTGCGAATTTTTAGCGGCCGCATTGTTGCTCTTTTTCATGATTTTCGTTTTTTCTAGTCAGTTTTCCACAAAATCCTACCTAAGAAAAAAATTTCGAATCTCCAGCTCATCTGGAAGTGCCTAAACATTAGTATCCTCCTGTTATATGTTATCACCATATATCGACGACTCTTACAGAGGAGGATATAACATACTAGTAGTTGGTGCTTGCATACTGCAAGCATTTCATATCACCTTCAAAAAACATTCATTTTTCAGACAGACATTTCATCATTACAAATATTCTTTTAATTCTAAAGATTTCACCTCCGCAGCGATTTTCGTTTTTTCCACATGTAAAAATAATAGTTTAAAACAATCCCCAAATGTTGCAATTTAAAACTTTTTACACTTTCTCCATTATGGGGTACTAATGCTACACAATTTAGCAAAATTTTAAAGTTGTTGCACTTCTTGAAGTCAAATAATATTTTCTAATTGTTTAAATTTAAATAATTTTTAACGGCAGCAGAAATTCATGTTTTGTAAAATTGAAATGTTTTTTTTTGTGCTAGTTTACTACTTTGTACATAACTTGAAAATTTCAGCTCCATAGCTCATCCCGTAAAGTCTAAATAGTTTTCTATTTGTTTTAACTTTAAGAATTTTTAACTGCCAAACAAATTAAAATATCAAAATTTGTATAATTCCGATTTCGTTTTTTTATGAATTCTACATATTAAAAAAATTTCAACTCCGTAGCACATGCGAAAATACATAACCCTTGAAAATTTGTTTAAACAATTGCGAATTTTTAGCGGCCGCATTGTTGCACTTTTTAAAGATTTTCGTTTTTTCTAGTCGGTTTTATACAAAATCCTACTTAAGAAAAAAATTACGAATCTCCAGCATATCTGGAAGTGCCTAAACATTAGTATCCTCCTGTTATATATCATTATATATCGACGACTCTTACAGAGGGGAGGATATAACATATAGGAGGATACTAATGTCCAGCCTAAACTACAAGAGCTAGAGAGCTGAAAGTTTAAGATTTTGTAGATATGATGAAGAAACTCTCAAATAAAATGAGACTTCTTACCTAAGTGACATGAGTTCGACTCCAGAATTTCCGAAATTGCGTTTCTTCCCATAAGAAAAGCATTGCGCCATTTTGTAAATTAATTATGGGCAGTTTCCGGTAAGCTAGAAAAATGAAATTTTCAGTGTTGCTAAATAACCGCAATATCTATTAGGAATTTATGTCACTTTGGCTTATTGTGCCTTGGGTTCGACTCCAGAGACCCCGGAATATCTCCCATAAGTTAGCATGGGAAAACGTAATCCAGTCTGTAGACCAATCTTATAAGTTTAGGAAGCTGAAATTTTGCAAGATTATAGATTTTTTCTTATAACTAAATATAAAATTCAAAAATTTTAAATTATTAATTTTTAGGAATTGTTTTTACCCCATTTGGGAATTAAAGTTTTATATGTTTTATCTTGAAAACTATATGCCGTAGGTTCGTGTTTTTGAAATAATTTTTTAGAAAATTATTCATAAAAAAAAGAAATTTTGAAAAAGTTCAAAATTTCGACCGCTAAAAATTTGCAATTGTTTAAACATATTTTTGAGGTTTATGTATTATCGAATGTGCTACGATGCTGAAATTTTTTACAGGTAAATTTTGTGAAAAAACGTAATAAAAAATTATGACAATTTTGATATTTAAATTTCTTTTGCTGTTAAAAATTCTCAAAGTTTAAACTAATAGGTAAATATTTAGGTACTTTGGGGTAAGCTAGGAAGCTGAAATTTTGAACTTAAGTAAAACTCCGTGCATTTAAACTAACAAACATTTGAAAAGCTCCAACAAAGTGTTATTGTGGCCGCATTAAGCTTTTTAAATTTAAACAATTAAATTAATAGTATTTCACTTGTAGATGTGCTACAACATTTAATTTGACAAAAATATGTGTAATTAGCACCTTACATTGGATAAAGTATAATATTCTTAAAATTGCAAATTTAAGGCATTGTTTTAATCAAATATTGTTCAATTTAGAAAGATAGAAATTGGGTGCAGAGGTGAAATATTTTGAATTAAAAAACTATTGCTAGTAATACTATATCTCTATGTAATATTAGTGTTTATCAGGGTCAGATGAAATGCTTGCAGAATGCAATCACCAACTACAGTCAAACTCGTTTATAACGAGCACGGTTGTAACGAGGTCACGGCTATAGTGAGCAAATGCTACCTCCAAGATAAGTTTACGAGTATTTACATACAAATATTTCACGTATATAACGAGCACGCTTCACGGATATATCGAGCAAACTTCGACCACGTCTCACTGTCTCAAACGCGGTGGCGGTCAGCCCCTTCAATCCTCATAGTGACCCAAGTTATGTAACCTTGTGTTCTCGAGTCCAGCCTCTACACCCTATCCCTCGGGGAGGTTAAAGACCGCGGCGTTTTTGTTAAAAAATAATCCCTTCGTCCAAACCAAGAATTCCCAACTTGCAGGTACAGTGGCACCCGCGGAGGTCCTTTGTCCTCTCCTCCCAACCCACAGCTCTTTTACAGCCAGGAGGTTGTGTTTGGAAGAGGGGTAAGGGGCTAAGGGCATGTACAATGGCGCCCGCCCCCGTCGCTCAGCCGAATGCACCCAACACCCTTTCCCACGTAAAGATGGGAAATCCCAGATTTAATCCGTCTCCTCATTAACTCTTCCTGGAATTGGTATGCTCGCAGTTTGCAAAGAAAGTTCGTAGCGTTGATCACAAAAATCAGTTGAGATTTTGCCCTTGAACGAGTAACATGTCCGTACATAAAAGGAAGTGTCTGTCTATTCGCGAAAACGTTGATATTATTCGAGAGTTAGAACGTGGTGAAAAAAATGTTGAAGTGTGCAAAAAATTTAATATATCGTCGTCTACGGTTTCAACCTTATGGAAAAACAAAGAAGCGATTTTATCTGCACTAGAGAACAAAATAACAACGAACAAGAAAATGAGGAAGTGTGACTTGGGTACTGTTGATCAAGCACTGCTGGAGTGGTTTAAGACGCAGAGAAATGCTGGTTTCCCCATCAACGGCCCCATTTTAAAGGTACAGGCAGATAAATTTGCAAAACAGTTAGGACATGAAAACTTCACATGCAATAATGGGTGGCTCGATCGTTTTAAAAATCGGCATAACATTGTTTATGCGAAAGTCAGTGGAGAGGCCCTGTCAGCAGATTCAAAAACGGCAAGTGAATGGGTGAAAAGTGTTTGGGAGGAGTGTCGAAAAGGTTACAGAGAAGAAGACATCTACAATGCCGACGAAACTGGACTGTTTTACAACATGATGCCTGATGCAACGTATAAATTCAAAGGTGACAAATGTGTTGGTGGCAAAAGACCTAAGAATCGTTTAACAGTTTTAATGTGCGCAAACATGAATGGGAGTGACAAAAAAAAACTTTTTGTTATTGGTAAGTCACAAAAGCCGCGTTGCTTCAATAATGTAAAGAAGCTTCCCGTTGAATATGCAGCTAATAAAAAGGCATGGATGACTTCCAATATTTTTCAGCAATATGTAAGTCAGTGGAACAAAGAGTTACGGAGGAAAAATAGAAACATTTTACTCCTTGTCGATAACTGTCCTGCGCACCCACATATGCAGGAGTTATCCAATGTAAAACTGGTGTTTTTGCCTACAAATGCGACTTCTATTTTGCAGCCAATGGGCATGGGGATAATTAAAAGTTTTAAAGGCCATTTCAAGCGATTTTTTGTTCTACAGTTGATTGAAAGGAGGGAAAGAGGTTTAGATGGCAACGTCTCTGTATTGGATGCAATTCATTTGATGACAGATGCATGGGACAATGTTTCACCTACAACGATCATAAACTGTTTTCGGAAGTCTGGTTTAATATCGGTAGAATTTTCGATTGATAACCATAACGTTGATGAAGATGATCTACCTCTGTCAGAATGGCTTAAAGAAAATGGAATTGCGAATTTTGACCATGTAAATGACATTGACAATTTTGTTCATGTTGATGATGATTTGATTACCAGTGGAATTCCTACGGAGAGTGAAATAATAGAGACAGTACAAAACACAGCAGACAGTGATGAAGACATTGTTGAATGTGTCGAAGACACAATCCCGACGAAAGCCGTGCCAACTTACTCTCAAGCTCAGGATGCTGTGGAAACATTAAATGATTTTTTTTTTAAACATTGACATTTCCGATGGTGTTTTTAGTGCAATAAGTGTAATAAGAGGAAACTTAAGAGACTTCAAAGTGAAATCTATGAAACAGGCTACCATTCAAAGTTATTTTTCTAAAAAGGGGAGTGATTAAGGATGCAGCTGTGAGTAAATTTTATATGTACAAATGTTTATTTTAAATTTTCTAGTTTATTCTCATTTTTATGTTTTTCCATAAATTTACTAAATAAACTTTCTGTTTATATATTCACTTTTACTTCTTATGTCTTATTTCACCATACGCATGCATACTTTTGCCTTCACGGATATTAAGTTTAACGGCTATAACGAGCAAAACTAGACGGTCCCGTGGCGCTCGTTATATCCGAGTTTGACTGTACTTGTATATTATATCCTTCTCTGTAAGAAAAGTCTATATATAATGATAACATATAGGAGGATACTAATGTTTAGGCACTTCCAGATAAGCTTGAGATTCGAAATTTTTTTATCAGGTAGGATTTTTAGCAAAACTGTCAAGAAAAACGAAAATCTTGAAAAGTGCTACAAAGCGGCCGCTACAAATTCGCAATTATTTAAACAAATTTTCAAGGTTTATTTATTTCCGATTGTGCTAAGGAGCTAAAATTTTTTTAGAGGTAGGATTTGTAAAAAAACGAGATAGGGATTATACAAATTTGGATATTTTCATTTGTTTGGCAGTTTAAAATTCCTAAATTTAAAAAAATAGCTAACTGCTTAGGTACTACGGGCTGAGGTAGGAATCTGAAATTTTCAAGTTATTTACAGATTAGTGTATTTGCACAAATAAAGATTTGAATCTCTCCATAATAAGGGAATATTTGCTCTAACTCTTTAAAAAGTTGTTCAAGAGACTCTTATTTTCAGAAAATGTAGACCCCAACAACAGAAGCATTACTTACTCTTTATATTTTTTGACAGTATGCGATTTTTTTAGATAAAAATATTCTCGGATTCCGTGTCATATGGGAGCAACATCTTTAGCGTTCGAGTCTTTCATTAGAATACAATAGAGAAACGAGTTTCATGAGCCACATGACTGAATCGGAGTCTCACAAAATGCACAGTAAAAATGACAAACTCGGTAACGGCTAAACGTTACCACAAATAAATAAATTTTTATAGAAAAAGACAATCGGCGGTTTGTGTCTTGTCGCCGCCGCTTTACTGCAGACAAAAATCCTTCCTTTCCTGAGAGAAACGCGTCTAATTTAAACAACACTTTCTGAGCACATCACTCTTCATTGTTCAAGCGATAAATTTATCGATTTGAAAAAATATAAATAAAAGTAAAATATGAATAAAAATAAATTATTCTTATTTTTAGTATTCGGAGACTTCATCATCTTTTTAAATTACGCTTATGCTCTAACAAAACTTCATCCGTAAGCAACAACTGAATGGACACTTAGACGAGTGTATATCTAATAGCTCAGCTGTAGCAAGTACTTTGATCTATGTTTTCTTTTGTCCTAATTCTTCATAGTAGAGGCCGTTACGAGGAGTGCTTTTATGAACACGCTGTGTGCTGTCGATTGGAAAATGTCTCCCCTTGGAAAACACACCACTATATGCGTCCATTTGCAAATCCTTGAACGGTCAAAAGCACAGTAGAACTAGTGAAAAAAAGTAAGTTTCCAGAATAAAAACGAATGTTTTTCCCCTCTTTCTCACGAATGCTAAGATTTCTGATCAATCGGCAGAAGACATGGTGATATGTAAATGCTCCTGTCACTTTGAGAGGCTGGACATTAATTATGCAGTTCTAAGAAAATACTTACTCTCTTGTCCGGGAAAGAAATTTGTTTGAAAAAGTATATCATTGCGTCATTGATCTAATGAACAATTCCTTTTCAATACGCCGATTAGACGGGACATGCGATGGAGAGGGAGGGAGAGGAAGAGGAAGGAAATGTATAAGGGGGGTGAGGGTGGGCAGGTATGATAGAGAAAAGGAACTGCGTTAATGAAGCCGGTGGAATCCGTGGAGCCTGCGTGCGTCAAACGCACGGCCCTTTGGCCATTGGGCAACGCACATCCGAGGAATGTGCTCCGTTTTGTCTTGGCGCGAAACTCGATTCATTAAGCGAATTCCGAGAGATAGGGTCTAGAGTGGATGGCCCCCAAGCATCGCGTGCACAGGTGGTACGGAAGGCCTTATGAGGGAGGGCATTATGAGGAGGGACCATGTTAGGAAACCTTCCGAGGGAGACTTATGAAGTTGGTATTGTGAGAGAGGGACTTATGTGGGTGTCTTGTGAGGGGGACTTATTAGAGAGGGCCTTATGAGTGGAGCGTTATAAGTAAGACCATTTGAGGAGGCCTTGTGAGGGGTGCGTTATAAAGGGGGCCCTTATTAGAAAGGGCCTTATGAGAGATAATTTATGAGGGGGACCTTATAGAGAAGGACCTTGTGAGGAGGGCCTTGTGAGAAGGGCCATGTGAGGAGGGCTTTGTGAGGAGGGCCTTGTGAGGGGAGCCTCGTGAGGAGGGCATCGTGAGAGAGCCTCGTGAGGAGGGCCTTGTGAGGAGGGCCTCGTGATGAGGGTCTTGTGAGAAGCTTTTGAGGAGGACCTTGTAAGGATGGCCTTGTGAGGAGGTCCTTGTGAGGAGGGCCTCGTAAGGAGGGTATCGTGAGGAGGGCCTTGTGAGGAGGGCCTTGTGAGCAGGGCCTCGTGATGAGGGCCTTGTGAGAACCTTTTGAGGAGGGCCTTGTGAGGAGGGCCTTGAGGAAGAGGTGGAAGAGTTCGGTTTAAGCGACGCCGGTAAGGTGAATGACCTTCGCATCGAATTTGGTTGGGATGCGTTTTGATTTCATTTTAATCTGCCATTTCTCGTTTTTAAAGGCATTTCATTCATCAATACGAGTTACTTCTTTAATTAAAGAATTTTTTTATTTTTCATATGCTTTCAGTAGTCATATTCATTTATCTGCCAATTAAGAGTCTGCTTTTGTGACCTTTAATGTGAAATATTCTAATTCGCACTTCCCCAAACATTTGCTCGCAACCGAAGTTTTCAATAGATGAATGAGCATAGAAGACATTCGGCATGAATGGACATCCAGTTTGGCATTCCTGAGGGAGAAGTAGCTTTCATATTTTAACGGCCGTTCTATTTAGTCCATAGATAGATTCTTTCGCATAATGATCTCATTCCCGGCACTGCTAAAATATATCATAGCGCAAAAATAGATGAAATGTGTGTATTGAAGAACATATCTTTTCAGAATATATATTTATTTTAGCTATTTATCGCCCACACAGGGGCCTCGTGTCCTTAGCAATTATTTTTAAAATAACCCGCCACTTCAAAAAAACAGAGATAGTAAGAAAAAATATGTATACAGGGGGCGCCGCCTTTGTTACTAAAAGTTGGAAAGAAGTACTACCATCGCCAATGCTGTCGCTGAAAAGGAGCTGTCAGAGACATGCAATAATTTTTGATATAACAAAAAAATGTTTTTTATATGCTATATCAACAAAAATGAAAAACATTAATTATGCTTATTATTAAAGGTATTTAAATAAATTATAGAATATGAAAAGTTAACTATGATACTAACAAGACAACGAATTTTTTTCATCATAAGTTGTTATATATTTTTAAAGATGACGAAAGCGCGAACACTCATTTTTAGTGCTTTTCGTCATTTCTGAAATGCACTACTACCTTCGTGATGTTCGTCCGTGCATATCAGGGAAGAACTGGCTAACCGATTTCAACCAAATTTGGTACATTGAATACTCAAATAAATTAATTGCCAAAATGACATATTTGGACCATATCTACTAAGCAGGCGTGTCACAATTGCAAAGTTAATCTTTTGGGTAATTATGAATTTAGAAGGAATTAGCTAAACCGAATGCAATGAAATTATTTATGAATAAGGCGTGTAACATAAAGAAACAAAATCAAGATGTTTAGTATAGATATAAAAATTAGGGCTGCCACAATACAAGAAACAAAAAAAATTCATTTAAACATATATATGTCTGAAATGTCTGCAAAAATTTTAACCAAATTTAATATTTTTAATGTACGCATATATACAAAACATAATCGCATATTTAAATTGAATCAGCTAAACAGGGGTGCCAAAATTACAAATTAAATTCTTTCACATATTATGAAGTTGGAAGGAATTGGCTGAACGGATTTCAATTAAATTTTATATATAAGATTTTTACAACATACCATAATTAAATCAACTTGTTTAAAGTGGAGCTAAGGAGCAGGGCTACCACAGTAAAAAGTAAAATAATATTTCTTTTACACGTAATTCTAGAGAACTGACGGCATGGATTTTAACCAAATATGATGTACATAATCTTCGAATAAATAAATATATAAATTATTGTATTTCAACCGGGTCGACTGAACAGGGCTACCACAGTATCAAACTTATTAACGATTAATTTTGAAGTTATTGGCTGAAAGGATTTTAAAGAAATTTTGTTTGCAAGTCGAAAATAGAATTTCAAATCGAAATAAACATGTTTAAAACGGATCTAAAACAGGATTGCTACAATATAAGAAGAATTATTTTCAGATTTCAAAGCGAATATATTAGTATACGATTATAATATTGCGAATTTGTCGAATTTGACGAAAAGCACTCCTGTACCACAGGAAACCCGTGTACACTCCTACATAATAGTGCTTTTCGTAATTGCTGTAAAGCACTATTTTTTATTTTTTATTTATTTATTTATTTAATTAAAAAAGGTCCATAAACAGCCAAATTTTGGCCTTTTACAATGGATCCGTAATATAACAACATAAAATAACAAATAAAATAAATTAAATTAACAATCGTGGAACAGATATTAAATTATTCCAAACAGGAAAATGCAAAAACAGAAACATATTCAAAAGCGTTTAGACAATAAGAATTATGGGGGTGACCGGGCAACTAGTGCAGAAAAGGATGAGATGGGGGAAAACATATCAATAACAGGGAACAAACGAACCAGGGAATTAAATGTTTGGGGCAATCGATAGAAGAGAGATCTTTTGGTGATGGAGAGTCGGCATTTGGGTAAGTGTAAGGGGTTGGGATTGCGGGTGGGACGAGGGGGGACGTGAAGAGAGAAGTAGGTAAGAAGTTCATTTGGTCGGTATTTACCATTCATTATTCCATGGAGAAATTTTAGGTCTGATGTTTTCCGACGCAATTGCAGGGAGGAAATACCCATCACTGAAAGCAATTCCTCGCGAGACAAGTTACGGTAAGTGGGGACTCGATGGCGCACGATTGCTAGGAAGAAATTTAGAGGGCGATTTAGGAGTTTAAGGTTGGTGGGAGATGCCGTGGACCATATAGGAGAGCAATATTCAAGTAGTGGTAGGACACAACCGGAAAAAACTGATTTTAATGCCTGAAGGTTGTTGATTTCTGTGAATCTGTACAACAGGCCAACAAGGGACATAGCTTTGGATGAAATTTTTCTTATATGTGAGGTGAAGGTGAGCTTGGAATCGAAGAGCACTCCAAGGTCACTGTGTGAGGAAACTTTGGGTATGGGTTGGGCGGAGTATAAATAAACTGAAGGGATGGGTTTGGTTCGAAGGGTGAACTGTATAAATTTAGATTTGGTGGGATTAACTTTAAGTTTCCATGCAGAGCTCCAATTAGAGATTGAATGGAGGGCAAGCTGAAGCAAGTGACTGTCATTGGAGTTGTCTATTTGCTTAAATATCTTGCAATCGTCGGCGTATAACAGTATGTTGCAGGAATGGGGAAGAACGGAATCAACAATATCATCAATATATAAAGAGAAAAGAAGGGGACCAAGAACACTTCCTTGTGGAATACCGGAAGGAACTGGAAGAGAAGGGGAAGTAACGCCGTCGATTGTAACACGTTGAAATCTGTTGGATAGAAAACTGGTGAGAATCTTCGTTATATCCGTTAGTCCGTCCGTACGCATATATCAGGGAAGTATTGGCTTCACCGATTTCAACCAAATTTGGTATATAGAATCTACATAGAAATACAAGACCAAAATTACATATGTATTTGGATTTAGCAAGGGTGCCACAATATAAGGAAAAGTAATCTACTGATTTCAAAGACAATTCATTAGTAGTATACGATTATACTACGGCGAATTTGACGAAAAGCACTTTTGTACCACGAGAATTCCGCGTACATCCCTACTTGTTGGAAACAGTAGGGTACTGTAAGGAGGTTAACTATAGAAACGCACGTTACTTGGAACACTCGCGGGCTGCATGATCATGGACAGCCCTGAGGCAAAACATAACTGGATACTCTCAGCTCGACGGTTTGGAGCCGAGTGATCGGCTTGAATCGGAGACTCTGGAAGTTTTGCGAGAGCATGGGAGTAGATTTTGTGGAACTCGGACCGGTTCTCGAATCGTGTATGGTGCCGCTGAACCGATCAGAAGTTCACTATACTGCCGTGGCAGCCCAGAAGGTAGGTGGTAGAATCTTCGAGCATTGTAGAGCTTCTTTAGATTAGAGAGTAGGCCAGTGCGTAGGTCAATTTCGGGGTCATGAAATAACTGCACTAATTATCAGTATAACTTTATTAACTCGGATAGTAGGTGAATACCTAGGTCGACGTTGGGACTCAATAAACTAACAATAGGAATGATAAGGCCGCTCTTAGAAGTTGCACCATTCATAACACAGAAAAATTCAGAAGCGGTCCCAAAGCGACTCATTAACAATTTCAAATATAAACTGCCGTAGTATCAGGAATAAGACAGCAGAATTTCAGAATTTATTAGAGGAAACTGAGGCAGATGTAGTGTTAGGCACAGAGAGAGACTTCGGGTATACATGACCGAGAAATTTTCCCCTTAAGCTATAATATTAACAGACGAGATAGGTTAAATAGGAAAGGAGGTGGAGTTTTTATAGCGTTGAAGGACACGCTTATCAGTTCGCCAATTGAGTTTACGGAAAACAGAATAGAAACATTTTGTGTACAATCAGTAGGGGGGGTTTAGGAAACATCCACGTATATGCATGCTATAGGCCGCCAGGTGCAGACGCAGAAGAAGTATATGAGCTAGAGGTCCAAATCAACTCAAGACAGATGAAAAATAGCAAAAGTCTTATTATAGTAGGGGGAGACTTCAATCTACCCTCGATAAATTGGCGCAGTTGCTGCTTCACACCACCCGGTAGAAATCGTGAGTCATGCAAAGCACTAATAGACATCCTCAATAAACATTCCCCTATCCAGGTAGTCAGAGAACTATATTAGACTTAATAGAAATTAATATCCCTGAACGAGTTTCTGAAGTAGTTATTAAAGAAGGAATCAGCGATCACCGAGTAGTTTGAGTTCTCTTGAACATAACATTCGTAAAGTATCGCAAGCCTAAGCGAAAAGTGTACATATTTTAAAATGCTAACTTTGCGGACTTTAAAGAGAAACTTATTAAAGATTACGCAACTTTCAGAAAATTAGCAAGCACGAAGAACGTTGAGGAAACTTGGAAAGCTTTCTTATCAGTAATTGGAACAGGTATAAATACGTACATACCAAGTAAATGTATTACCGATAATGGGGAACCTAGGTGGTATAATCGGCGGGATAGATGTGCTCTCAGGCGACAAAGAAAGCTTCACTCGAAACTTAAATGCGACAAAAATAATATGTCACAGCAGGTAATAAATACAATTTCAAACAAGTACAGAAATTGTCGGACTTGGACTAAAAAGATTATGCACAAGGCATTAATGAACTTCAAGAAAAAGATTCTCTGTAAACATCTAAACAAAAATCCCAAAATCTTTTGGTCTTATGTTAGAGAAGTTCAAGATCGACGCACAACCGTAGCACCATTAAGAAACGGCAAAGGAGAGGCAGTTTACGATAGCATTGATAAAGGAAACTATTTAAACTCATTTTTTCAAAGCGTATTTACGACCGAAGTGGAGAAAGGAAATGACGATCCACCCGAACCAAGAGTAGAGAAGTTGAACGATATACTTATATCAGCGAAAGGGATAGCAGAACAGCTCAAAATCATCAATGCAAACAAATCCCCGGGACCGGAAGAGATACCAGCTAGAGTACTAAAGGAATTATCGTTAGAAATAGCACCTTATTTCGAAACAGTTTTCAGTAAGTCACTTAGTCATGGCGTTATACCTAGGGAATGTAAATTAGTGTTTATAACTCCGCTACATAAAGGCGGGAAAATAGACGACCGAGAACACTACAGGCCGATTTCGCTAACCTCAATATCTTGCAAGATTCTAGAGCACGTCATCGTTAGTTCTGTGATGGACTTCTTAGATAGCCAGGACTTGCTCAGTAAATATCAGTACGGTTTTAGGAAGGCAAGATCTTGTGAAACTCAGCTCACTCTGTTTGCACATGATATACTACGATCCGGTGATCGAAAGACTCAGTTAGACGCGGTTTTTCATGACTTCAAGAAGGCATTCGATAAAGTCCCTCATAGTAAGTTATTGAAAAAATTACAAGTCTGTGAAATGTATCGAAAGATAATCGAGTGGATCAGGGACTTTCTCAACGACCGGGAACAAAGAGTAGTCATAGATGGATTTAAATAAGATTCGGTCAGCGTTGCCTCTGGCGTTCCACAGGAAGGAGTCATCGGTCCCCTATTATTCCTTATATACATAAATGACTTAGATAAGGTTATTACAAGTAAAACCAAGTTATTCGCGGATGATATGGTAGTTTACAGAGAGATTAACAGTTTTGCTGATCAAGCATTACTTTCTAACGACCTACACGTAATTCTCTAGTGATGTAAAGAGTGGCAGTTAGAGCTGAACTTAGGTAAGTATTCCGTCATGAGATTCTAGAGAAACAAAGTAATTGAGGCGATGAATTACAGTATAGAAGACGTACATCTAAAATTAGCCGAATCCGTCAAATACTTAGGTGTCATTTTAACAAGTAACCTCTCGTGGGACACACATATACGAAATATATCCGGAAAAGCTAAGCAGAAACTAGGATTCATCAAACGGATAGTAGGTAAAAGCGAAGAAAAAGTCAAAGAGGCATGTTACTTTTCCTTAGTTAGACCGCTGCTAGAGTATGCGTCGAGCATATGGGATCCGTACGAGAAAGGATTAATCACCGAGTTAGATAAAGCTGCTAGATTCGTAAAAAACTGTTATGATAGAAATAAAAGCGTTACAGGCTTGATACAGGACTTAGGATGGGAATAACTAGCTGAGCGCCGATTACGTGCTAGGTTAAAACTTCTTGAAAGATTTAGAACGTGTACTTTCTCCAGCGACGTCAAAGAAATAATAATAACTCCCCCCTATATCGGTAGAATGAACCATCATCGTAAAATAAGAGAGATAGCCTGTTGGACGGAGAGATACAAAGGCTCATTTTACCCTAGATCGATAGCCGAGCAGAATGAAACTTGCGATCAAAAGTAACCTCGTGTAGGGGCGTACAACCCAGACCTAATTATGGAGTTTTCTCCTTAGTGTTAATGCACCCCCTGCCACGCACCCTTGCGGTGGCCTGCAGGGTAAACTGTAGATGTATATGTACCTTGCACCTCTTTACCTTTTCTTGACCCCTGCACTCCCCTCCCGCCATCTGCCACATCTCCTCATTCCCCGCGAGCATTATTTTTTAAAGCACGCGCGGGCGCTCACATCCCTTGTCGCTTCCCTCCCGCACGGTCGGTGGCTTAATTACCCATTCCCGCTTATGCTTCTCCCTCTGCTAAACTAATTAACCTCTTCATTGCTTGGAAATTGTTCTGCGTTGCGAGAGTCACCATCCATTCATTAATATTAAAATTCGTAGAACAATTACCAGAGATCCGAATTTTTCCTTACGCGTTTTTTGCCACATTTGTCACGGTTTCTTTTTCTCTCCTGGCGATATTTGCAATTGTGATTGGATATTTATTTTTGTTTGTTTATAACTGAAATTTAACTCTTATTCATTGAAGATTTGCATTTTATATCACAACGACAAGGTAATAGCTCCAGAAATGAAAAATATGACAAAAGTCACTTTTCAAGAGAAACAGCAAATCAAAATTGTACCAATGATTGCAATACCCGAAATTTCGAGAACAAATATAAGAGATTTTTGCAGCCAAACTCTTGATTAAATATAGCCAATTTCTCATAAACAGTATAAAACAATTAAGTAACCTTAAGTACAAATTCACGACTTTTATTAGTACACAATATAGAGTTTTCCCGTCAGTTTCTTCTAGGTTGTTAGAAAAATAATATTCTATACTTGTATCATTTTCGACGGCATTAGATTCCTTACTATTTATTTCATAATAACAGAAAATATTATGTGGATTATGTTTTCCAGAAGTTAGAATACAATATGAGTAATTTTGAAACTCGTTTGAAATTACTTTGCGAGAATTTCATCTTCCTTTTTGGATAGCGTGTCGAATTTTCATTTTAGATAGTTTCTTATACAGACGATTTCGCTAATCTCAATATTCGGGCCTCTATTTAAATATTGACAGATGAAACGAATCTTGCTTTGCCGACATAAATATCACCAAGGCAACCCTGTACATGCCTCATCCACTCTTGGACACTCAGAGCAGCTCGTTAAAGCATTCCACCACTCGGTGACTTATGCGGCCAAGAGACAACGGCTAGATCTCCCCAGCTCCTCCCTTCCCTTCTCTCCCCCTCCTCTCTCCAGCTCCTCCCCCACATCTCTTCTCAACCTTACATCCCTTCTCACACCATCCTTTCTCACCCCTACATGCCTTCTCACCCCCACATCCCTTCTCACCCCATTCTTTCTCACCCCCACAAGCCTTCTCACCCCCACATCCCTTCTCACCACCATATCCCCTCTCACCCCCACGTCCCTTCTCACCCCCACATCCCTTCTCACCACCACATCCCCTCTCACCCCCACGTCCCTTCTCACCCCCACGTCCCTTCTCACCCCCACATCCCTTCTCAACCCCACATCCATTCTCATCCCATCCTCCCTCACAAGCTTCCTTTGGAGCATCGCACAAAACACTTCGCAGTCGCATACTCCTACCCGGACAAAACCTCCATCAATTTACTCCACCACAACAAACCCGTCAGGAAAGTCTATAAACCCCAGATTCCTCCCCTCCGCTGGAAAACGCAAGAGATGTCTTCGTTCTCTAATCCTCGGCGGAATTCCAGTGACAAGTCGTGGTTTAGTGTATGGCGTAGATCCTGGTTGAATGTTTGCTGGCGTGAGTGCATTTGTGTTAGCGAGATGGATGCCGATGGAGTTGAAATATCTTTGAGTATAGGCTGGTATTAGCAAGGGAGCTAAGGAGATTCGCAGGCATTCCATGTAGCGTGAGATAGTGTACTGTTGACATTCTGTGCGGAGATTAGTTCGTGTTCCCAGAAGGCGTAACAAGGAATTCCCTCGATCTTACCGTTACATTTTCATTCAATTTTCTATGTTCTTCTTTCTCACGTTGGAAAGTTGGAGTGATTTTATTGATTTACGAGGCATTAAATTAATTTTTTGAAAACAATCGAATGAATTCGGTGATATAGGAAACGTCATTTGCCGCTACACGGTGAAATACATTATATGCCTTATGATTAGTGCTTGACATATTAAACAAAATAAATGAAAATAATCTCTCCCCGGGAATAATTTAACTAATGGCATCTCAGTATGATGATTTGTTTTAACTCTTCAGGATGATTACAACTCTTAGAAATTACACCCTCAAATATATATATATATATATATATATATATATATATATATATATATATATATATATATATCTACAAATTAGAGACGTTGTAGAAAGAATTTCAGATTCTTCTGGCAAGTTTACTCATAAACTTATAGGATATAGGACACCTATATAGTACAATTAGATTATGGGTATTTGGTATTGAAGCCTTTGCGTTAAGCATGTAATCGGTCAATTGAATTATTTCTGAGAGTTTAAATAGCAATTTCGGCTAAATAAATCACGGTCTACCATATGGATGTTCTAGTTCATTTTAAGCGTCAATAACAGATACTAGAGCGGCAGTTTTAAATCTAGGTCAGAGGACCAAAATCTAACTAAAATTGACAACATCACGTTGACTAGAGAATCAAAAGCATTCAAATCAAACAAATGAGTAAAAATTTCTTAAACGCCGACTCATTCACTACATTTGGAACTTCTTGTCAGTTTAAATCACCTCTGTATAGCTGAGTAGGGTTCGGATCACAGCTCTTCCGCTGGGCGAGATTAATCCAAGATGAAAATGACGTGCGAAAGGTTTAAGGAGGGAGGCGTTGTTGGTGTCGAGTGAGAGCGAAAGAAAATTAGGGAAGGAAGGTATTCGATAAAAGGAGGATGAAGGGGATTCATTCGGGACCGCATTACAGCACTAAAAGCTTTTACGGGATTGAGGATTCGCAAGGATGTTTAGGTGGAAGAGGTGTGCGTATATATATACACACAGGCATGGAAAGATTCAATGTTGAGACAAGTGCTCGCAAAGGGGGCTTCGTGACATCAATATATTCATATTCAGGGAAAACTTAGATCGACTCGAGTTATCTGAATACATTTTCACTCTCGCTCTTAATTTATCTTCTTCTAGTTCCCATATCATCTACATTTATTTTCCCCTCTTTATTATTTTATCAGTATGTTGAAGACCTGCTTATGTTAATCTAAATTAACGATTGATAAAAATTTAACGAAAATAATCAGCAATAAAAAGGGACCCAATTAGTGCTGACAGTGAATGCAATGGTAAAAATAGACACCACCTGCAAAATTATTGAAACGCATTTTGCACGTTATGCAACAATAAGATTGCCGTAAAGAAAATGAAGCTGTAATTTGAAATAATGTAATCAATATACATAGCATATACAAGTAGCGTTTTGAATATTCCATTAGGTAAATATGAAATTTATTGAAATTAATTAGTCTGCAGTTTCTTGACGAACGCGCTTAATTTATATCATTGAATAATTGAGCCCATTCTATTGCTCGCGGGTCATAGTGCACAAACTGTAAATATAAAATTATAAACAACGTATTTTGTCTTCACTCCTCTGTTTCCATAATATATAAATACATCTACAATTAATCGGGCAATATTGATCCGCAACTTAGACTTTTAGTTCCCCTATAAATTATTCTTCGACTCTATTCTCGAAAGGTGCGCGCAGGATTTAGAAATGTGGTCCGCGATGTGAGCAAAAATGGGTCATGAAGCACTCGACATGAAAGGTTTGGGCACCGCTGGCGTAGAGTGATGGATATTAATGCATAAACACGAGAAAAATAAACATTTTAGATTGGCTGTTGATCATTTTCCAGCATATTTAATCTGTGATTCATAATGACTAAATGAATATTCTATACAATTAATGAGTTTCGTTTGTGACTCTGCAATGCTGTACTTTGACCACGCCTATTACTCAGAAACTTTCAATTATTTTCCGACCAAACTTTTAAGAAATACCACTTTTAAAATTAAAGCTATTATTCACTGACTAAATTTAGCGGAATTTCATATTCAAGAATTGAACAAATCACATTGAAGACATCCAATTGCATTTAAAAAGACACAGAGGCTTGCGGTGATATATATATGTATATATATATATATATATATATATATATATATATATATATATATATACATTACAAATATTTTTTTAATTCTACAGATTTCACCTCCGCAGCGATTTTCGTTTTTCTCTTATGTAAAAATAATAGACTGAAACAATCCCAAAACTTTGCAATTTTAAGAATTTTATTCTTTCCCCATTATGGGGTACTATTTCTACACATTTCTGCCAAATTTAAAAGTTGTAGTACGTCTAGAAGTGAAATAATATTTTTCTAATTGTTTAAATTTTAAACATTTTTAACGGCAATATATTTATGGAGAGATTCAAATATTTATTTGTGCAAATGCACTACTTTGTAAATAACTTGAAAATTTCAGTTTCCTAGCTCATCTCGAAGTACCTAAACAGTTATCTCCTTGTTAAAATTATTGGAACTTTTAACGGCAACACAAATTAAAATATCAAAATTTCTATAATCCCCCTTTCGTTTTTTTACAAATCCTACCTCTAAAAACAATTTCAACTCCGTAGCACATACGGAAATACATAAAACTTGAAATGTTGTTAAAACACTTGCAAATTTTTAGCGACCGCCTTGTTGCATTTTTTCAAGATTTTCTTTTTTAAGTCTTTTTTGCACAAAATCCTACCTAAGAAAAAATTCCGAATCTCCAACTCATCTGGAAGTGCCTATACATTAGTATCCTACTATATGTTATACTAGTAGAAGGTGCTTGCATACTGCAAGCATCATGGGAAATATTACTTTTATTAAAAAGATTTCTTCTCAAAACCGATTTTCGTTTTTTCCATTACGTTATTCGATTTGCGCTTTATATGAAGCATCAAAATTATTGTTGTAGCAAAGGCAAACGTAATAGTTTGCAACATAATTAGTTGCAGATAAGTTTGATTTTATGGTTCACCCGTGTGTATTGCAGGCAGAAAATTTTGGATATTTTTTAAAGTGGTAACCCCCAGAGTGCACCAGTCTTTTTGAGTGTTACAATTGTGCCAAATTTGAGGAATAAATCCAGGTTAAATTTTTATTTTAGATGTTAGCCCACGTAACTTAACCATCCTAGCACCTGGAGGAAAAACTACAAATATTGTTTACAAGGAAATATTATAAACCAAAGGTAAAATATGATGATATATTACTCTTTTAGATTATTTTCAGACATCCTCCGTTATCAATGTTTTATTTTGCTCTCGGACTTCTTTTTTAGTTATGTTATTTTTACCTTCAACAAAATAAATACTGTACCACTTTAATATTCTCAGCAAAGCCAGGCACATCTGCTAGTATATATACATACATATATACATATATATATATATATATATATATATATATATATATATATATATATATTAACTAAAGGAAAAGAAAAGGTAGTGATGAGGGTGGCAACAAGGTGTTGAGGGAAGCCCAGCGGACACTCACCAAGTTGAGGACCAAGCTGGCAGGCTGCTGCGCCAAGCGCGGAGCCTTTCGGGCGCCCTCGTCGGTAAAAATTTTTGCGATGTTGTTTGATAGAGATTGTTACCATCCAAATAGGTGATGAGATAGTCTTGTTTAATTATCACAAAATAATAAAGTTTTCCAGTAATGAAATAGGCTACCGGTCCACGCACGTCCCCAAAAGATAGTATAAAAGGAAAACAAATTTTTTAACCCCAAAAGTTCATGATCTTTCATTCTTCAATCTTAATTTTATTATTTCTTTATTGTTACACGTAGATTACTTTTTAAATGTTTATAAATAAAGATTAAAATACTTTCACTTAATAAATTAATTATGATTGTTAATGATCTCTTCGGTCTGAAATCTGTTTTTTGGGGTTAAAAAATTTGTTTTTCTTTTATACTGTTTTTTTTTGGGACGTGCGTTGTCCGGATCCAATGAAATATATTTACAGAGAATTTATTATTAAATTTTCATACATTTTTACAGGACATTTTTCATGCTTTTACTAAAAAAATTTAAAATTCTATTGTTTTGAATTTGTATCTATTTAATAATAAAAAAGTTTGATATAAAAATTTTTAATACACGGAATAATAAGATTAAAATGTTACTAAAAAAATAACAAAAATTAAATATATTTACGTCGAATTGAATGCAAAAGTCACAAATATTTACAAGAATTTCTGTTTTCTGGCTTTTACAGATGCAAAATCTTGAAGTAGGTCTTCAAATTTGATTTTTTTTAGAACATCGTGCTCTATAGAAATAGTTACCAGACCTGTCAGTCGCTCTTGAGACATAGTTGATCTCAAGTAATTTTTAATAATTTTTAATTTAGAGAAACTTCTTTCACACGACGCTACCGTTATTGGGAGAGATAGCATAATTCTCATTGCAACTGCCAAATTAGGAGCAAAATCATTTAGTAAAACAAATTGCAACACATCAAATGGTGTCCAATCCGTTTTTATTAAAGGGAACTGCTGTTATTTCCTCTAACATTTCCGAGCCATCCAAATCAGTCTCATTGATATCATTTGAGTTTGTTAGTGCTGCTTGTAGATCCAAACATTTTTTAAAATGTTCATCTTTGGAAATGTTTTTAATATTATTTACATCATATAGAAAACTGAATATATTACTGTGGTTATGTAATTGCATAACTCTTTCTTCTACGAACATGATTACTGCGTCATAGACAGAGAAATAAAAATCTACTTTGAATTGCATCTTCAAATCAATTAGGGATTCATCTGGAGCAGAGTTAAAAGTTTTTCGTCGGGGACGAATACGAGTCTTTATGGGAAAAAATGGTTGGACTTCCAAATCAACGGCAATTATTTTTGACAACAATATAGCAAATAAAACGGAAATCTTTCATTTGATTAGCCAATGTTTCTGCTTCATGTCGAGCAATTGGTTCAAAGGATGAATCTTCACTTATTTCATGAAGAGAATCGTAAATATCACCAGAATGAAACCTGAAAGGTTTGATCACCTCTATTCTACTTTCCCATCTAGTTTCACTAAATGATTTTAAAGTTAACTTAGCAACATTTTTAATTAAAACAGACCAGCGTCTTGTAGATCCACTCATAAAAATATAGATAGCTTGTATTATACTAAAAAATGAAACAGCGATATGAGATGATTTAGCAGCATCATTGATGACAAGATTCAAGGAGTGAGCATGGCAAGGAACAAAAAACGCTCGATTATTTACATCAAGTATCCTTTTTTGATCACCCGAGTGTCTGCCTTTCATGTTTGAAGCATTGTCGTAACCTTGACCGCGCATATTACTCATGGGAATACCTAACTTTTCAAGTTCCATAAAAATTTCATCGGTAAGTTCTGATGAAGTTGTTCTCTCCACCGGAATGAAATTCAGGAAGTGCTCACAAATTTCTACCCCTTGATTGATGTTGAGGAAACGTATTATTATTGACATATGTTCAATATTGCTTATGTCTGGTGTAAAATCAACAATTATCGAATAATATTTTGCCTGCTTAAAATTTTCTAATATTTTATTTCGCACTGCCGTGGGCATTAGCTGTATTAGTTCATTTTGAATAGTTTTCCCTAAATAGTGACTATGGTGTTCATTTGATTTTACTCTTTGCAGATGCTCTGCCATGACTGAATCAAATTTTGCCAGCAACTCTACTAATTGTAGATAATTACCATTATTGCTTTCATGCAATCTGTCTGATGAGCCCCTAAATGCGAGATATTGACGGCCGAGAAATTCGACTATAACAAATAGTCTTTCTAATACTCCTTGCCAATGACGAGTTTCAGCACTCAAATTTTTTTGTAAATACGAATCTAATGTTTCATTACCAAAAATCCTTTTCTTGAATTCTATCCATTTTTTATTTGATTCAAAGTGAATTGGTGAGATTTCATGTTCTTTAAGGGTTTGACTCAAATTTCTCCAGTCATTATAACCATCTTCAGTTATAGAAATTTTTGTCAAGCTAAAGAGTTTACAAAAAAAGCAAAACACTGCGTTTTTAATTGTTGAGTAAACAAGCCATGTTCTATCAATCTCCTCTCCATTTCTCAGCTTCCTTTTGACGTTTGCAACAGTAAATCGTCGGTTATTCTTATCTTTAGGGTCATTTATATCTGCTCATGGCTTTGTTGGTCCTCTTAAAACTGCCTCTAATCTAAATGAATCTGTGATAACAGAGGGCCAGGTTGCAGGATCCGAAATATTTTCAACAATTCCATCTCTACATTCATATCCACGATCAGAATTGATCGCACTATCCGCCACTTCCGTAGACCTATGCGAAGATGGCTCATTTTTATTGTCTTCGAGAACCACATTTTCTTGTATTGCGGATTCTCTCAAACCCGGTTCCTCTTTTAAGAATTTTTGTATAGACCCCGATTGCTTTTTAAATTCTAATTGAATCTCAGCTTTTCTCTTGCGATATTCGGCTCCCGATAATTTTTTACGACCAAGCATCGTGTTTTTAACTGTAATGTAGAAATAGTATCTTAATTGTTTATAATATTTATATAAAAATATAATATAAAGTTGAATATTATTGTAATATTATTTGTTATTTTTACAGCAGTAATATTTAAAATGAAATTGTAAATGGGAATCATCGTGATCCTAAAGATCGAATTTTGTGAATAACTCGATTAGAAATAAACTTAGAAGTCTGAAATTCCTCAGATTATCATTGTTAATGATAATCTGCGTAATAATCTAAAATAATTTCGTGAACGATCACGGGTTCAAATACAGAGGATGAGGATGAGATAAAACGTAAAAATCACAGTTTTATTTTAATGGGTTTCATTTTTGTGTTCTTTAAAAACATCTGCAAATCAAGATATTGTTACTAATATTTGCTTGAACCCACCTAAATTAATAGATTCTTATTCTTATCGTATTTTACTATCTCAGTCGAAATCGCTTTTATTGAATTTATGTTCAAGTTTTCCTAACTTTTACAAAATTTCCATGGTTACGTTTTTTGTTGACCTCGGTAATTTCAGTGCTTGGAAAATAAACTTCTCGGAATTAAATGAAGTTATAGATTAAATAAAAATAAATCGATGTTACTTATGTCTTTTAATCTATATAAGACTAGCATTGTATTTTTGGTTGTCTGACATATTTCAATGCTCAATCTCGGATATTTTAATCTCCGGTAATTTTTATTCCTCCAAGTTTATTTTTAACGAGTTGTGCAATTAATTCATTAAAAACCAAACAAATCCCTTATGAATTATTCAATTGAATTCATAAAATTATAATATTATAAATTTTAATGGTCGCAGAACAGAAATCAAATAATTTATGACGTTGTTCATAAGAAAGGGCTAAGTTAGAGATCTTAACTATATAATTTTGTTAATTTCTTATTGAGGCAAAATATGAATTCATTAAAATATTAAACATCCCATTAAAATAATCTAAATATAACAAGTACCTGTTAAGAATGAGTAACAGCGAGCAATGGGGGGCGGGTGAAGAGCGTCAGTGAACAGGGAACGTGCCTCCTATTAAGATAATTAATATGGATTGAAAGAATTCAATATTTTTTTGCAAAAATAAATTAAAATGTTTCTCTTACGTCTTTCGACAAATGTTCAAGATTGTATAAAACACTGACTTACCTCTATAAATTATAATCCTTTCAGTCAAAGGTGTTACGTTGATCTCTTCGTAGGAAACGTAGAATTTGCCACTTCCCTTCCTTCTTGAAACACTAAATATACTCCTGCAACTTATAACACAACTTATAACAGAGACAGGCCAACGGAGAGTATTCACCGCGCTCTTCTCCTTACTAAGTGAGAATGGTGAGAATACAGCGCGCTTCATAGTAGATTTTGTTTTCCCAGGAGTTTTAATTTTTCAAGAAAAAGAATGAGATAGAATGATAAGACACGGAACGACATGAAGACCTATGGGTTGCCTGAATGAAAGTGTACCGCCCCCAATGTTTCCTACCGATTCTCTTTGTTTTGCGCTCCAGGGATTTCCACGGGACCCTCGGGAGAAATGCATTCTTTGAGCATAGAGGCACAGGTCTCACTTCCGTTTTTATGACCCACAGTATTTCCCCAGAAGTTCTTGCCAGGAAGGCGCATGCCTTTCCATGAAGGGTTGAGGAAGGGCTATTAAGAAAGGCCGCCAAAGAAAAGGAAAATCGCAGCCTCGCTCTCCTGCAGAGCTTCACTTTGAAAACTGACCGTGTGAAATATTTGCAAGGATCCCCAAGACGAGGGAATTTTTCGAACCTGGTTCAATTATTCGGTTTTTCCAATTTCTTTTTCGCCTTTCTTAGACCAATTTCTTCAAACGATATATCCAAACGTCTTCTCCCCGTTACCAGCTGAATATCTTTCCTGATTTTTGTCAGCTGCCAACGCAACAGAATTAAGAAATTTTCTAAATTCTTGTGAATCAAAATCTGCGCCCCCAAAATTTTGCCGCCCCAAGCGATGCTTGGTTTGCTTGTATTGTCGAACCGGCCCTGGTGTTCAGAACAGATCTACTTTTTACTCTCTGTGGTTTCAAAAGAATAATTAATTAATTATACAGATAGAGTCTACTTATATCTATATTTATACATATATATATCAGATTTATCCTCTCTTCTGATCTTCAAGTTTTTTAGTGCCGCTTAAGTTAATTATTTAATCATATTTATCTACTTATCTATTTATATATATATATATATATATATATATATATATATATATATATATATATATATAACAACTTACGGAAAAGGAAAGGCAAAATAGATATATGGATGTCAACAAGGTGTTGGGATGAGGAAACCCAGTGAGCACTCACCAATCAGACGACTTCAGGTTGGCGAGGCCCCGGGGATGTCGAAGCGACACACGTAAAATAACACAAAAACACAGAAACATCACAAACGTAAAGCTTTCGGAACTACTCCTTCTTCAGCTACAGAGAGAGAACTGTGTCGTGTGTCGCTTCGACATCCCCGGGGCCTCGCCAACCTGAAGTCGTCTGATTGGTGAGTGCTCACTGGGTTTCCTCATCCCAATACCTTGTTGACATCCATATATATATATATATATATATATATATATATATATATATACATACATACACATAATAAAAATTACCACATTAAATGTACATTTCATCACGAGCCCCAGGAAACAAGAAATGCTCGCAGTTTTGCTGGACCGTCATCGACCGGATGTTGCGATCCTACAGGAGACCCGTAATTATGGTTCAGGAATGCGGAATAACTGCCAGGCATATAACTTCTTCACTAACTTCCCTCACGGCAATGCCGCTGGAACAGCAATAGCGTTAAAAGACAGTTTAGTTTTGGACGAGAATCCTCAAGCCCGAGTATTAGTTCAGGGTCATCTCCAGGCAGTGCTACTGAAGATCAATAAGGAGAACATAAGGATTGTTAATATCTATTTACCACACGACGACATACAGGCGCTTCTCGTTATGGAGACGCTGCGTATATATTTAGATAAATGTCCGGCCTCCGATATTTTGATTTGTGGAGGAGACTGGAATGTTACGCTGCTTCCCGAAGACCGGAACAGAGCGGAAGAAAAGAGGAAGAAGATCGCCTGTGAGCTGAAAAAGATATTACAGGCTTACAATCTCGTGGATGCCCGGAGAGAATTTAGAGGAAATGCCACATCCTACACGTTTTATGGACCACAACCGAACTATGCCAAGTCCAGACTTGATAGGTTCTATGTTGTAAGGAACCACTTTGTTTGGCTGACCAACGTTTTTACCCATCCCTCCTTCTCCGACCATGACGCAATATCAATTGTTTTAGGGGGCATGCATGTTTTTAAAAATCTGTGTCTGTGGAAAATGCCGATTTAATTGCTAAACAACGAGGGTTTTGCTAATTCTGTTAAAAACATTTCAGAACACTACTTAAGAAGGACAGAACATCCCGAGGCAGATGCGACTCAAGTATGGGAACTTTTTAAACGTGAGATCAGAGTATCGGCTATAAGGTTTAGAGAGAATGAACGGAAAAAGGAAACTGAAGCATTAAAAACGCTTGAGAATGCGGTAGCAGCACTGAGAAAAAACTCCTTCCCTGTAGAAGATGAAGCGATGCTCTTGGCCCAATGCCAAGCCGATCTTACGAACGTTTACTCGGGACTTGCGAGCCGTCTGGCGAACAAGGAACAGTATCGTAGGGCTTTCGGGGACTCCTCGGCGGGGATGGAGGTCCTAGCCCTTCATCTTGCCTCGCCAGAGCGCTGTCGACTCTTACGTATAGAGACGGAGAGAGGCGTGATAGAAGATACTTCTTCGTTGAAAAAACATGTGAGGGGATTTTTTGCGAAACATTTCGGTGCTGCTGACTATAATAAACGCACAATTGACGTCGTTTCGGAACTGGGAATCACGCTACCCATGCTGGGGAAAGAGTTACGTGATGAACTCGACATGGAGTTGAGCCCTGAGGAAATCACCGAGGCGGTGAAACAACTGCGAACCGGGCGTTAGCCAGGTTTTGACGGTATCCCGGCGGAATTTTACCAGACCTTTTGGATAAATATCTTTCCCCTTTTCTATAGGATGTTGAAGGAAGCGTTCAAACAAGGCATTTTGCCAGAAAGCTCGCGCATGGGAGTGATGATTCTCCTGCCCAAGAAAGGAGATCGGCTGCAGCTTGGGAACTGGCGACCTATCACTTTATTGGGGGCGGACTATAAACTGATTTCGAAATGCATTGCCAACCGAGTATTAAGAGTGGCCGAGAAGGTCATTCACCCGGATAAAACATACTGTGTCCCCGGAAGAAATATTCACGAAAATATTCACGTGATTCGAGACGCCCTGCACTACGCCTCGAATTGCGGCCTTCCCCTTGGGGTGTTGACCATGGATCAAACTTCTGCCTTCGATAAAGTTAACCATAATTATTTATTTGGCACATTAGCTGCTTTCGGTTTCGGCCCAAAAATGATACATATGATAAAAGTCCTCTATAATGATGCTTCTTGCACCATCAGAATTAAGGACAGCCTTAGCTCACCCTTTCAAGTTGGACGCGGAGTGCGACAGGGTGATCCATTATCTGGACCACTCTTTACCCTCTGCATCGAACCTTTCCTCGCTTTGTGCAGGAAGAACGGACAGGAACATGCGTTTTCGATTTCAGGAAACCAAAAATTGATTCTTTCTGCTTATGCGGACGATGTTACCCTTTTCATTTCTCAGGAGAGAGGTTTTGCCAACTTGGAAGCATCCTTCTTCAAGTACGCCGGAATATCGGGAGCGGAAATAAACATCACCAAATCGTCCGGAGTTTTTGCAGGCAGCTGGAGTGGACGCCAAGACCACCCGATGGGCGCGGTGTGGTCCAATGAAGGTGAACGGTTCCTTGGAATCTTGTTGGGCCCAAAAAAAAGCACGAGGAGAAGAACTGGTCAGTCCTAGCGGAAAAACTACGTGGCTGCCCAAACAGATGGGATAAGCTTAAGGGAATGATCTCTATTCACGGAAGAGCTAAGCTAGTGAATTGCCTTGCAGGGAGCATGCTAACGTACGCGATGACGGTGCTCCAACCTCCTACCTCTTTTCTCCGAGGAGCAGCGAGAGCCTTCGTAAACTTCGTTTGGGGAGGGCATCATTCCTTACATCCGAATTACGTTTTCGGTCCGCGCAACAATGGTGGAGTTGGATGTACTCATCCGGAGACGACCGCGGCGTATCTGCGTATGATCCTGATTAACAAGTTATTGGCAAGGAAGGAAGACGGATCAGTCTTTGTAAATTTTTCCACTTACTTTATGAGCAGAATGGCTGGGATACCTTGCAAGGGCATACTTGCGCCGTTGATATCTAACCAGGAATTCGACCCCTTTTATGCTTCGGTTCTTCGAGCATGGCACATGCTATCTCCATGGCTCATTAATTACCTCAGCTGCAGGGAGCATCTTCACGACATACCGCTGGAATCTATCGTCTTCCCCTCTTTAAAAACACGAGAGGGAATACTATGGAAGTCTGCTCAAGTGTTTTTTGTAGGAGACCTTTTTTCCGTTGAAGGCCTTCCAAGGACTTTCGAATCCCTGCCTGTAGACCAAATGACTACCTCAGCCAGAAGGAGATTACTTACAGATTTTGAGAGCATTAAAGATACTGTTGCAAAACTATCAAACCTTCCAATAGCCGCTGAAGAACAAGCAGAATTACGATTTGCCTACGCGCCTGAACTAACACTCTCAAACCGCGAAACAAATGAATTTGGCCTTTTTCCCATAATTAAAAACAAACTGAAAACAGCTATTCAAAAACGATTATTAGGGGCTCCTTATCCAACAGGGAAGTCAAGGGTATTTCCGGACGTGGCTTTTGACTGGAAGACTCTGTTTCAAGTACCAAACGATAGTAGCGACGCCGAAGTAGTATGGAAACTTTGGCATGACAGACTTGTCACTCCTGAAAAACTTTTTAAGTGGGGGAAAACCAGTGACGTGAGGTGCCCATTTTGCGGAGAAAATGGGGATGTCCGACATATAATCTTCCAATGTGTCACGGTGCACGGAGTCTGGGACTTGATTAAAGAATGGCGGTCACGCATCATTGGTTGCAACCGTGCTATAGGCGATGACTGGTTAGCTTCGGGGTTTTTCAATGTAAAGCCCACTGATGACGGGAAAAGGCTGGTGAATTATCTAAAAATACAGCTATTGGAACCATATACAAAGTGCAGAACAAATATATTAGGAATGTGGATGAAGGCAACGTACCAGACATAAAAAAGGTTTTAATAAAACGTATAAAGACCCACGTCACATTGGAATTTTTACAGAAGGGTGAAAAATCTTTCGCTTTTAAAATTTTAACGTATAAAGGTGTAATAGCTAACTACAGGAACAAATTTCTATTCTTCCCCATAGACACGGGGGACTGATCTTTTACAAATAGACGATTTTTATACTGTGAAAAATAAAAGATATGATGTTCTTAACTATGTGTAAATGTAATGAAGGGTGTATGCATGTACAGGTATGTGGGTATGTGTATGTATGTATACATATTTATGTTTATGTGTGTGTGAATATGCGTGTATGTACGCGTATGTATATGTTTTGTATATGTGTATATGTAGGTATGTATATGCGTGTATGTACGCGTATGTATATGTTTTGTATATGTGTATATGTAGGTATGTATATGCGTGTATGTACGCGTATGTATATGTGTATATGTAGGTATGTATATGCGTGCGAGTATACATATATATGTATGAATGTGTATATATATGTATGTAAAGGTGGATATGTACATATTTATCAATTTAATAAGACTGAATACCCAAGAGTATATCAGCTAGTGCATACATTAATATTGCTAATGGTTATGTGACTTACTTCAAAGAATGACTGGAGTAAGTGTGTTTATTTCAACCTTCCTGTAAATAATATTTAATAAACGGTTGCTCCTCTACAGGAAGCAATGAAATCTCTCATCTCTCTCTCTCTTTTCAATAAAATCGAACAAGAATGTCCTTATTCTTGTTGAACATAAGAGAAATTAATCGTGGATACATAATTTTGTCAACGTATGCAATCTTCGCAGTATGTGGAGTTAATAAGATCTGTAATAATCACGAAAATACTGTTATTGACATTATTTGTACATTCAGCATTTTGTAAGCCCATGTAAATGGATTATTAACGACTAAGGAAAGAACGCAAACCTAAATTATACAACAACTTAACTTATTGTGGTGTTTTAAATAATTTTTGAATATTTTAATAATTACAACTGATTGGATAATAAAATGTATGTTAAACTTTCATATATCCCTGGCATAACTTTTGTTTGAAACATCTTCCCACATATAGGATTATCAAGATATATTTTAAAAACATTTTTAGCTACTATCACTATACCACCTGGAAGCAACTTTTGTACACACTTGACGCTTAGTTACGTCTTAGTAACTCTATTTTTTATTCTTAATTGTTGGAGCTTCATGGCTATATCCAATATCAGAAAGCTACGGTTTTTGTTTATTTCTGTTCTTTGTAAAATCTTTAAAATTTTCTCCCTGTTCCTTAATATATTTATTACTGTTTAATCTATTTGGAATTTTTGGAAATATTACAGGTTTGGAGAAGATCATGTGGTGTAATCAACGCAGGTCCGAAAGGTTCCGTTCTTTTTGGGCACGAGGACGACGGGCGCTGCATAGGGAGAATCACACTCCTCGATGATGTCCTCAGCCAGCATTCTCTCAAGTTCCTGCTGAAGAAACTCCTTTTTGGCAGGCGACAGCCTATATGGGGGTACAGCGATTGGAGTATCATCGGTTACCTTAATAGCATGCTCTGCAAATGGAGTGGGCTCCTTGCTAGGAGAAAAGACATCTTCATATTAAGCGAGAAGTGCGGTGATGCGGCGTTTCTGGTCCTCATCCAAATTCTGTCCTTCATCATCCCGTAATGGCAGGTTGCTGACGTGGACGTTGCTCACAGGTACAGATGTAACAATATCTTCTTCTCGTACAAAACCGTGGCGGCTACTGGGATCTTCCTTGAAGAACCATTCATGTCCGGGATGATCCAGAACCATGCCAGCACTTCGGATAAAATCTATGCCAAGTAGCATCCGGCTCTCCGTATGATCCGGAATTGCGATCAAGGTCGTGAGGATCGTACGGTTGACGACAGAAATTTCCACAGAAAAACTCCTGGCTAATACGCGATGCGTTTTTCCATCAGCTAACTTCATGTCCAGGGAAGTCTCGCTGAACGGACGCCCTCGAGAAATTAATATATGATAAAGCTGTGCACCGGCTATACTTCTTTGGGAGCCAGTGTCAAGACAAGCTAGACCATCCAGTCCTAAAATCTGGACCAGGAGCATTGGTCGCGATGAACCATCATCAATAGAGAAGGTTGACTGCATAAAATTGAAGGATGAGACAATCGTACTTTCAGTTTTCATGGGAGGCGCACAGTTAGGGCAGTTGATTCTGACGTAAACTGGGGCACCGCACCCAAAACACGTTATTTGTGGTTTTGGAGAATCAGATTTTGGGGTATGGGGTGATGATTTTACTGATTGTGCAACATCACCCTTAGTTGCCTTTGCTTTCCTACTATCTGATTCAACGTGGCCGAAATATTTACACTAACTACACCTCGGACGCTGTTTCTTCTCCGGTCGGTCTCTACCTTCATTACTACTGACATCCTCTAATGAACCTCACGCTGTGAGTGTTCAATGTCTTTTGCACGTTGCAAAAGACTCTTGAATGAGTCGAAATCGCTAGGTGAAAGTCTTTTCCTAACTTTTCTATTCATTAACCCGTATACAATATCTAATTGCGCGCGTTCTGGCAAGGTATACGGTAATTGTGACAGGAGGGCGCGAATGTGGCATACAAAAATCTCGCTTGTTTCATTTTCGTGTTGCTCACGTGCAAAAATCTCTCTGAAGACGAGATGAGGCGGCAATTTGCGAGAGAACGCGTCTCGAAACGCGCACACGGCACCGTCCCAGTCCGAAATATCTCTCTTTATACCCTGCCACCATGTCGCAGCAATGCCTTCCAGAAGCATTGAGACACCACGTAATGCATTTTCTTCGCTGACATTTGCGCAATCCTTAAAGGTCAAAACCGAGTCTAAGAATGCGTAAACATCAGACGAAGCACTGCCGTTAAATCGAGAAGTACATTTAGAAAAATTGCCGCTACTTGGTGTAACAAGGACGGGGCTCGTCAATTGCCTATCAAGAACAGTCATTCTTGCCGAGTCCGTAATTTGCGCAATCAGCGCCTGAAATTGTTCGTTTGATAACGTCAAGGCTGGCGGAGATTCACCGTCCCTTCCGTGGGTGATGATTTAGATTTAGGCATGGTAGCTATTTCTAAACTATTCCACGCAGGAAACAATATCACTCAGCGGAAATACGGAAAAATTCGCTAGGCGGCAAGGCCCAAGGTCGCAGCGCGGAAAAAGCCGCACAAAGGAACAACCACGTGGAAGAACGCAGTTTGGCCAAAAAAGCAATATGGCCGCGAGTAAAACAATATTGCCACGCGGAAGAACACAATGCCGCAGCGCTGAAGGACAGTAAATTGTCGCAGAGCGAAAGGACAAATATTTTCGCAGCGAGCGAATAATATCACGTGGAAATAAGAAATTTACGGACACACGTATTGCACTAAATTTCACTGTAGGTGGAAGTAGGCGAAGAAGTATCGCTTCGCGGAAGGATACATAAAAAAACCACGTGGCAGGATGTATAGCACTAACACGTAGAAAATAAACAGCACACACTAATTATGACCAGAAATACAAATTTGAAATTTACGGAAACACATATGACACTAAATTTCACTGTATATGGCACTAAGTGAGGAGGAATTGGTTGCGCTGCTTCCGGAATCCGATGCTCAGATCTGATGAGTGTTGGAAACGCATATATTCCTTTGCACACTTTTATCTGCTCCCGAGCCTCGAGTTGGGCGCCATTTGTGACGGGGTAGGGTTTCTCGGAGAGGAAAGGGCACAAATGAAAGTTACACGTAATAACACAAACACCTTTAATCGCCTGGGGCGCACACTACACTCTGTAAGCTTCCACAAGAGAAGAGGGAACCCTGTTGGCTGCGCGCAAAAACAAAATAAAATGAAGAGCAAAGTCCGTTGTCGGTCTGGTCTCGTTACAATACATATTTATGTTTATGTGTGTGAATATGCGTGTATGTATATGTTTTGTATATGTAAATATGTGGGTATGTATATGCGTCCGAGTATACATATATATGTATGAATGTATATATGTATGTATGTAAAGGTGGATATGTACATATTTATCAATGTAATAAGACTGAAGACCCAAGAGTATATCAGCTAGTGCATATTGCTAATGTTTATGTAACTTACTTCAAAGAATGACTCTCTCTCTCTCTCTCCCCCCCCCCCTCCCTCCCTCTCCCTCCCTCCCTCCCTCTCTCTTTATTTTTTAGACAGATATTTCATCATTACAAATATTTCTTTATTTCTAAAGATTTTATCTCCGCAGCGATTTTTGTTTTCCCTTATGTAAAAATTATAGATTAAAAAAATCTCCAATCATTTTGCAATTTTAAGAATATTATACTTTCTCCATTATGGGGTACTAATGCTTTACATTTCTACCAAATTTCAAAGTTGTAGCACTTCTTGAATTGAAATAAATGTTTTCTAATTGTTTAAAATTTTAACATTTTTAACGACCGCCGTATAATATTATTGGAGAGATTCAAATATCTATTCGTACAATATCACTACTCTGTAAACAACTTGAAATTTTCAGCTTCATACCTCATCCCGTAGTACATACACCATGTTCTATTTGTTTAAATTTTAATAATTTTTAACTGCCAAACTAATAAAAATATCAAAATTTCCATAGGCCATATTTCGTTTTTTTACAAATCTCACCTCTAAAAAAATTTCAGCACCGTGGCACATTCGGAAATACATTAACCTTGAAATTTTGTTTCAACAAATGCGAATTTTTAGCGGCCGCAATGTTAAACCTTTTCAAGATTTTCGTTTTTTCTAGACGGTTTTGCACAAAATGCTACATAGGAAAAAGTTTCGAATTTGCAGCTTATCTGGAAGTGCCTAAACATTAGTATCCACTAATGTTTAGGTACTTTCAGATGAGCTGGAGATTCGAAATTTTTTTGTTTGGTAGGATTTTGTGAAAAACTGACTAGAAAAAACGAAAATCTTGGAAAATGCAACAATGCGGCTGCTAAAAATTCGTAATTGTTTAAACAATTTTTCAGGGTTTATGTATTTTCGAATGCGATACGGAGTTGAACTTGTTATTATAGGTAGGATATGTAAAAACAAACAAACCGAAGACCGTCGATATAGAATGGAATGAAATTAAAACCAGTATCAAGGATACCTTGGATAAAGAGATTGGAAAACAAGAGAAGAAAATCAGAAAACCATGGATCACGAAGGAAATGCTGGAGAAAATGGATGAGAGACGAAAATGGAAAAACGTTAACAGTGAAGAAGGTAGAGCCAACTATAGGCGTATAAACAATGAGTTGAGAAGGGTAACAGATAAAGCTAGAGAAAATTAGATAAAAGGAAAATGTGATGAAATAGAACAAATGGAGAAGTTAGGACGGTACGATATGATGTACGCTAGGGAACTGGAATTAGAGGATAAGAAGTCTAATGGAATTCGTGGTAAAGGAATTATGAATACGGATGGGAAGATAGTCTCAGAAACAAAGGATGTAGCACAGGTATGGGAAGAATACATTATGGAATTATACAGCAAACAGGCAGGAGCGGCAAAAATAGAACTGGAAAATGAGGAAAACATTGAAGAAGACAACTTAGGACCAAGTATTATGGAGAGCGAAGTAGAAAAGGCGATAGTGGAACTAAATAAGGGGAAAGCCACGGGCAGCGATGGAATACCGGCTGAGATACTTAAAGTCATAGGATCAGAAGGACTAAAAGCGATCACGAAATTAATTAATAAGATTTACGACACGGGAGAGTGGCCTCGGGATTTTCTAGAAGTAACAATGATCCCTTTAAAGAAGAAGCCAAAGGCAATGCAGTGTAAACATTACAGAACTATAAGCCTTCTGTCACACACATCGAAAATCATCACGAGGATTCTTAATAAAAGGCTGGATAAAAACGCAGAAGAAATAATAGGGGAAGATCAATTCGGTTTCAGAAAAGGACGAGGAACTAGAGATGCTATAGGAGTAGTTAGAATCATATCAGAAAGGGCAATAGAATACAGTCAAGATATCTGCGCATGTTTCGTAGACTGGCAGAAGGCCTTTGATAGAGTAAATTGGGTAAAGTTGATGAAGATATTAAAGGATATAGGTGTAGACTGGAAAGACAGGAGACTGATTAGGAATCTATATGAGAATCAAATTGTAAAGGTCAGGTTTGAGAATGTGGACACCTGCGGAATAAATATCGGTAGAGGAGTAAGACAAGGCTGCTGCCTATCGCCAACCCTATTCAATATATATGGAGAAAGTCTAATGCAAGAAGCTTTAGAAGGCACAGGGGATTTCAAAATTGGAGGAAGAATTATGAGAACAGTAAAATACGCAGATGATCAAGTACTTCTAGCAAGAAAGGAAGAGGAGCTACAAAAAATGATAAATAGACTAGTGATAACAGGTAGAAAATGCGGTATGGAAATAAATACAGAAAAATCCAAGGTCATTCGAATATCGGGTAAAGAAGAGAATCTGAACATAACTTTTGGGGGAAAGCCATTAGAACAAGTTTCAGAATATAAATACCTTGGAAGTATCATAACACGAGAGGCAAAATGTACGGATGAGATCAGAACTAGAATAGGAAAAGCAAAAGCGGCTTTCAGGAGAAAGAAACAACTACTTACAGGAAATATAAGGGATGATATCCGCAAGAAGTTGATAAAATGCTACGTATGGAGTATAGCATTGTATGGGGCAGAAACATGGACGCTAAGGAAAAATGACATCAAATACTTGGAAAGCTTTGAAATGTGGACTTGGAGGAGAATGCTGAAGATAAAATGGACAGATAGGATGAAAAACGATGAAGCGCTACGAAGAATAGGAGAGAAGCGAATGATTATACAGACTATCAGAAAGAGGAAGGCTAACTGGGTTGGACATTACCTGAGGAGAGAGAGTATGATTAAAGACGTGTTAGAAGGAAAACTAGATGGGAAAAGGGAAAGAGGTAGGAAAAGGTTTAAGCTGATAGACGATTTGAAAGGGAAAGAGAGTTATCAAGAAATAAAGAGGACAGCGGAAAATAGGAGTATATGGAGAACCAGGTTTAACCAAGAATAATCACGGACCTGTCTACGGACAGACTACCTATGATGATGATGATGATGTAAAAAAACGAAATGAAGATTATACAAATTTTGATAAAGAAAAAAATTCAAATCTCCAGTTTATCTGGAAGTGCTTATAAATGTCTATATCCTTCTCCTCCTCTGTAAGAAACGTTTATATATAATGATAGGAGGATACTAATGTTTACGCACTTCTAGATAAACTGGAGTTTCGAAATTTTTTTGTTAGATAGTATTTTGTGCAAAACCGACTAGAAAGAACGAAAATCTTCAAAAAGAAGAATTTTTAACTGCCAAATAATAAAAAATATCAAAATTTCTATAATCCCTAATTCGTTTTTTTTTAATTCTGCCTATAAAAAAATCTATTTCGTAGCCCATGCGAAAATACATAAACCGTGAAAATTTGTTTAAACAATTAAGAGTTTTTGCGGCCGCATTGTTGCACTTTTTGAAGATTTTCGTTTTTTTAGTCGGCTTAGCATAAAATCCTACTTAAGAAAAAAATTTCGAAACTCCAGCTTATCTGGAAGTGCCTAAACTTTAGTGTCCTCCTATATATTATTATATATAGACGTTTCTTACAGAGGAGGATATAACGTAGTCTGCGATTAAACATGGTTCCCCATATACTCCAATTTTCTGCTGTCCTCTTCATAACTTGATAAGTCTCTTTTCCTTTCAAATCGTCTATCAACTGAAATATATACCCCTTTCCGTTTAGTTTTCCTTCTAATATGTCGTTAATCATACTCTCTCTCCTCAAAAAAGTAAAACCTAGTTTGCTTTCCTCTTTATAACAGTCTGTATAATTATACGCTTCTCTCCTACTCTACGTAGCACTTCATCATTTTTCATCCTTTACGTTCATTTTATCTTCAGCATTCTCCTACAAGTCCATCGTTCAAAGCTTTCCAAGTATTTCATGTAATTTTTCCTTAGCATCCATGTTTATGCCCTGTACAAAGCTATACTTCATACATAGTATTTTATGAACTTCTTGTGGATACCATCCCTTATATTCCTCGTAAGTACGTGTTTCTTTCTTCTGAAAGCCGCTTTTGCTTTTCCTATTCTAGTTCCGATCTCATCCACACATTTTGCTTCTCTCATTATGGTGTTTCCAATGTATTTATAGTCTGAAACTTGTTCTATAGACTTTCCTCCAATACGTATGTTCAGATTCTCTTCTTTGCCCGATATTTGAATGATCTTGGATTTTTATGTATTTATTTCCATACCGTATTTTCTACCTGTTATTACTAGTCTACTTATAATTTTCAAGCGTTCCTCTTCCTTTCTTGCTAGAAGTACTTGGTCATCCATGGATTTTACTGTTCTTATCGTCCTTCCTCCAATTTTGAAATCTCCTATGCCTTCTAATGCTTCTTGCATTAGACTTTCTCCATATATATTGAATAAGGTTGGCGATAGGCAGCAGCCCTGTTTTAATCTTCTACCGATATTTACTCCACAGGTGTCTACATTCTCCAACTTGACCTTTACATCTTAATTCATATATAGATTCCTGATCAGTCTCCTATCTTTCCAGTCTACACCTATATCCTTTAGTATCTTCATCAACATTACACAATTTACTCTATCAAAGCCTTCTGCTAGTATACGAAACATACGCATTTCCATTTCCTTAGTTCCACTACCGCTTTTTCTACTTCTACTTTTTCTACCTCTACGTCAATATTTAATTATATATAGTTTCACACTGTTTAGGTACTTTCAGAAGAGCTGGAGTCTCGAAATTTTTTACGTCGGTAGGATTATGTGTAGTACCGACAAAAAAAAAGGAAAAGTTGAAAAAGTTCAACAATGCTGTCGTTTAAAATTCGCAAATATTTAAACAAATTTTCAAGGTTTGTGTATTTTTGAATATGCTAGGAATCCGATTTTTTTAAAAGGTAGAATTAGTAAAAGCAATAAAAAATTTGATATTTTAATTTATTTGGCTTTAAAAAATTCTTAAAATTTAAACAAATAGATAAATATTTATGTACTACGGAGTAAGCGAGAAAGCTGAAGTTTTAACATTATATAGTGCTTAGTAGAAATGAACTAATAAACATTTGATAATCTCCATGAAGTTGTTATTGCGACCGTTTAAAATATTTAAATTTAAAACAATTAATTAAATATTATTTCACTTTGAAATGTGCTAAAACTTTAAAATTTGACAGAAATATGTGGCGCTAGTACCTCATAATGCATAAAGTATAATATTCGTAAAATTGCATATGTTAGGAGTTATTTTAATCTAATATTTTTCCATAAGGTAAGTACGGAGATCAGTGTCAAGGTGAAATCTTTTGAATTGAAAAAAATTCCGATAATGAAATATAGCTCTGAAATATTAATGTTCTTTTTGAACATTATCTGGCTACCCTAAAGGTTCGAAATGAATCACACAAGATCACTTTCTAAAAACGGAGGCAGCAATAGTGCTCTGGCAGCTTCACTCAACAGAATCGGGGAATTGGACTGCGAGACGAATTTTCGCAACTGGCGAATGAGGCGCTTCCCGAGTTTTCCGGAACATCTACTAGAGGGATTTAAAATGCTAGCCTCCACGGGAGAAGGGAGGAAATAGCTTATTTTACAGAAGCTAATTGTTTAGCTGAGTAATATTCAACACAATGACTCATGGAATCGAGAGCCACCACTGGGTAAGTATCACATTAGGATGAGTGAGAAACAGGCAGTCAGAACCACTCTCACATGCCTACATTTGGTGTACATTTATGGCTAATGAAGGTTATTATAAAGAATGTAGGGATGACAACATTATAAGGTAAAGCTAACAGAGGTTATATGTTATGGTCATAAGTTGGTGCTGGACTTTTGTATAAATTAAGGGACGTTATAAACTATAACTGTATAAGCTATCACAGGTTTTACTGTACGTATTTTAAACGATTATTACGCATTAACAATTTTTTATCACGAAAACCATTAATCTTAGATACTAAGTGTGCTGTACTTTATTGTAGCAAATGTTATCCTCTACCTGAATAAAATTTTTAATCCATAACTTACTGATCATGTAAGGACGATATAGCCATTTAAACACGTCAAGGTCACTAAGTGTGGTGGTGGAGAGGCTTTGACCAATGGTGTAGGTGTACGCTCGTCTCCCGCTCTACCCTGCCCTTCGTTAATCCCTAGTCACTTCCATCACGTCGCCACGACGGTTTTTCGAGTTGCATATTTCGGCGCGCACATTTGCGGGTGCTTCCATTACGTTATAACTGTGTTATAAAGGTTAATACAAAAAGTGTGTTATCTGTCGTTACGTTGTTATTTGTTGTTATTAGTTGTCCTTGAATAAGAGGTGCGAACTTTTGTATTAAATATATATCTAATAAAGAAATATCTGTGTGAATAATTGATTTGTTTTCATGGTGAGATGAAATGCTTGCAGAAAGCAAGCACCAACTACTTGTATCATATATATATATATTGTATAATTTGCATAAAAGTATGATGGTATTCGAACTTATATTATAAAACATGAAATGTAACTCGATTTCTTTTCATTTATTATAATATTTACTAAAAATCACAAAACTTAAAGTATGGTTTTGGAATATTATAAGACAATTTTTAAGGAGAATTTATCTTTGCTGGAAAATTAAAACGCGAACCTTATGTGTAATTAAATTTTAAATAAAAATAACGGATATTCTAGAGATTAAAATTAGATTAGATTAAATAGGAAAAATCAATAAAATTCCATTATGTAAAATCCTCGTTTTTGAGAGAATTTGAAATTATGGAAATTATGTGACGCAGGTAAATCAAACTTAATGGCGGAACAAAAATATTCTCAGAATCAAACTCAAATCATAAGTACAGCATTTCTTTGCAAAAAATCGTTCACCAATTCGTGGGTTATCTTTGTAGTGTTTCGCCAAAACTGGACAAAGATTTACGACCAAAATCCATCTCTGAAAAAGGGAGAGAGACAGAATAAACGGACCATGGGGCTTCAATGGAGAAAAGCTATTTCGCAAACGAGTTACTATTTTATCACATTTTCCGTATCCTAATGGAGGTATGAGCACACTGGCTCCAAATTTATCTTCCGCAACGAATTATGCTCTATTCTTTCTTTTTCACTCACATTACAGGAGAGAAGATGGTGCGAACCGTAAAACACGTAGGATAAGTAATGGAGAAGAGAGGTAATAAAGCAAGCTCCCATTGAGCGGATGTTCCCATTAGCCATTAAACTGTCGAGTAAATCAGATTCTCATTTCAAGTACAAAGAAGTCGCCATCAGCGTTACTTAAAATCGACAACTTGCTACCAGCTGTAAAATGATCAGCTCGGCCGTTTAATGGAGCTACCTGGGCACTCACCCAAGAAAGAGTGAATACTTTCTAATTTAGTCTATCAGTTAGTTAATAAATTTGTCATATATTAGCATGTGTGTGTATTCTAACAACGATGGCGAAGATAGCTGTCAAATTAGCATAAAAGAAGGATCAGTTATTTAATAGTTGTTTTTCATAGGCGGAATAGCAGCAGAGGTTCATGGGGTAGGAAAAGCGATATTTTTAAAGCTCGGACAAGCAGCAGTGCATCAATTCAGCTGAGGAACCGATTTAACGTCGAAAGAAGAGAAAAAAGAGGCGCAAATTGCGGAACGGAAATAAACGACTCGGGAATTGCGGGCAAAAATGCCAACGCCGATCGTATAGCAGAGAGATCGTCTCCACGGGTCCCTCCCCGTGACCCTCGCCCAATTGAGATCGGAAATAAAGAGAAAGAGCACCTTCACAAACCCTTTACCGTACGAAAGATGAACGACTCCAAAACCCATCTTTCCTAAAGTGCGTGTGTGTGTGTGCAGAAACGAGTGGATGGCCATTTTGACCCTTTTAAAACTGCCATTCCTATGCTTTCCTCTGCCACAGCACGCTTACCTGCTTCGCTTCGCGTACCCTGCCTTCTCCTCCTCTCGAACACAGCGCCACCCTCGTACGAATTGCACCCCTCCACCCGCCTATACTCATCTCTTCCCCCTCCTCCTCTCCCCTTCCTATTTCCCCTTCCCTCCCCTTCATGCCACTCGTCTTTACCCCTCCTCTTTATCCTTCCTGTTAGTCAGCTGTCAATATGGCTTTAGATAAGGTAGATCCTGTGACACCCAACTCGGTCTGTTTGTGAATGATGTTTTATCATGCGGCGAAAATAATAAATAGGTCGATGTAGTGTTCCTTGATTTTAGAAAATCTTTTGACAAGGTTCCCCACCGTAAGTTGTTATTAAAATTGGGAAATCTTGGCGTTAATGTTAAAGTCATTAACTGGGTTCGCGCATTCCTTTGGAATAGAAAACAAAAAGTAGTCATCGATGGTAAGTCCACGAGTTGTGAAAAGTAATATCAGGCTTTTTGCGGATGACACCGTAGTCTATAGAGAAATTAGTGGTCCTAGCGACCATCGTCAGCTTCAGGATGATCTGGATGCGTTATCTGTTTGGTGCAAGGAATAGCAGCTAAAAATCTATCAGAAAAAGAGTAACGTTCTAAACTTTTGGAAACCTAGAAGCCCATCGTCCGTATTTACCTACTCGTTAGATGGTGAGAGCATTCCTGTTTCGGAATCCGTGAAATACCTCTGGGTAACCTTTAATCGAGACCTGTCTTGGGACACCCACATAAGACGAGTGATAGGTGCGGCAAATAAGAAGTTGGCTTTTGTGCGTAGAATAGTCAGGAAAAGGTGAGAGAATCCTGTTATTTATCGTTGGTTAGACCTCAAATGGAATATGCAGCAGCGGTTTGGGATCTATATCAGAGGGGACTCATAAAGGATTTAGAAAAAATACAGCGGCGAGCAGCTAGATTCGTGAAAAATAATTACGATAAAAAACAGAGCGTTACCTTACTCATTGAAGAGTTGAGTTGGCCATCGTTGAAGGAACGTATATTACAGGCGAGACTTAAACTTCTACATAAATATAGGTCGGAGATATTCGTAAATGAAATGAAGGATATTATTCGACAACCAATGTATATCGGACGGAGGGATAATGAGGACAAGATTCGCGAAATAGGTAGTAGGACGGAGAGGTATAAGGAGTCCTTTTTCCCTAGGAAAATACGTGACCACAATAGATAAGTGAATAATAATTAGTTAGGAACTTGGTGCGCGGTACCCCCTACCATCCACCGTCAAGGTGACTTGCAGGGTAATATGTAGATGTAGATGTACCCCTTCTTCCAGCTCCTCTTCCCCTACCAATTCCCGCCCACGGTTTGTGACAGTTCGGAACGACAGATTCGGCGCAGGACGGAACGATTCGACGATGGAGGATTCTGCGAGAGAATAAGGAACTTTAACAAATGCATGAAAGGATGGGATAATTGTGCATAGCCATAGTGCATGTAATTCTCCAATTTAAGTTATCTCAAGAAAGCAGATGCCACTCGGAACTGGAAATAGAAAATCGGAATAGATTTTAGGAAGCTAAATAAAGTAACTGTGACTGTGTAACTTCCGTTATCGAACATCACAAATATATTTGATCAGTTGGGAAAGGCGAGATATTTTAGCATTTTAGATTTAGAAAGCGAGTACATATCATCAAATGCCGACGAATCCGTACGACCAGCGCAAGACTGCCGTAAGTACGCCGGAAGTGCATTACGAATTTACGAGTACCTATTTAGTTTGGGCTTAAAGGAGTACCGGCGACTTTTCAACGACTAATGAACACAGTTTTAATTGAGTTGCAGGAAATACGGCATTTCGTGGATCTATATGCTATCATACTACATGGTAGCCATTACCAGTCACAACAAAAGTAAGATATTTTTTAAAGATAAATGGAATACAATCTTAAATTGCAGTTCGACAAATTTGAGTTCTTTAAGCAAGAAGAAAAACTATTACGCATTGTCTCACACGACGGAGTGAATATAATAAAAGTCGATGAGGTTCAAACCTTTCCTACACCAACAAATTCAAAACAATTAAATGGATTTATCGCATTAGCTGGTTACCACAGGAGGTTTATTCCTAAATTTCGTCTGATTGCAATACCACTGCACGAGTACTCGAAAAAGGATGCCGAATACCTTTGGAGAAAGGAACAAGAGGAGGCCTTCGAAACACTCAAGTGTTTATTAACATTAGAACCGATTTTTCGAAGTCTGGATTTTTGCGGTCAAATTGTTTTGACAACGGACGCAAGGAAGAGACAGTGTTCGAGAAATGCAATTTGGGTATTTTGAGCTCGTTACCGTTAACCAAAAATGGAAGCAGATTTCTTGTGGCCTTTCAAGATCAATTATAGAAATATACCGAGGACATTGCATTGAAAAAGCAAGACGCAACTACGGTGGGACGAGAATTCGTGAAAAGTGTTGTCTTTAGAATTAGAATACCATAGGCAGTGTTAATACAGGTCATAAGCCTAACTTTATGAGCAAAGCCTTTAAAATGATTAGCAGATTCTAAGGGCTAAGGACATCCGGAGAGTAATGGAACTTTGAAAAGAGGTCACCGAACGTTAATGTCATTTAAGTAAGGTGATCCTATTATACTACTTTAAAATATTTGTACTCGTTGAAAACTCGCAGTTCTGTCTTGTAATATATACTCCACATATGGGTGTGCAGATATCGATTATTTTAAAAACAATGTTTTAATGAGCCGTGTATTTAGTTTTATTTACTCAATTGGCCTACAAGTTAGCGAAATCTCTCAACATAATCACGTAAAGCAGGGACGTGCGGAGGACATTATCAGAACATAGGAGCGCGTTATATCTCGATTCAAGCTGCGAAGTCCTGGGTGCGTCGAAACTCCATATTTGGAGCAGTAATCTCAAACTATTAATTCATTATTATTCCACTAAAGTATGTCATTAAGGAATGTTATATTTCTTTCTCTGACGAATTATTATCCTTACTTGTTCAGATGCCAAGGCATTTTCTTGATTGAATTTGCTTCCAAATAAATGAAATTCATTTATTTATACAAATATGTTTTTATTTCCGCGCCTAGTATGATATGATAAGAAACGATTTCCTATTGAAAACAATGTTTGAAAACTTTGTCAAATTTATAAATTAAATTTTCATCTATATCAGACTTTTAACACCTATATTAAAAAATCTGAAATGGTCACCATAATTCAGGGATAGCCGGATACGTGTGTTTCATAAATTTGTGTCAATCACCACGGATGGTGCTCCAGCCATGACTAATAAAAATGTTGGCTTACTCGGCTTTGCAAAAAACATTCCATTTTCCCAGACATTTTAGTTATCACTGTGTCATTCATCAGCAAGCTCTATGTACAAAATGATCGATTTTCTTAATGTGATGAGTGTTGTACAAGAAATTGTAAACTCGATCCGTGCTAGGACCCTTCAGACAATTATTAGATGAAATTTGTGCAGATTATGGAGACTTGATATATATATATATATATATATATATATATTAACTTAAGGAAATGAAAATGTAGTGATGAGGGTGGTAACAAGGTGTTGAAGGAAGCCCAGCGGACACTTACCAAGTCGGGGACCAAGATGGCAGGCTGCTGGGGGCGTCAAAGAGACACGTTGAACACACGAACACAAAAAATACAAAAAAACACGCAATATTATCCTGTCAATGCCCTTCTTCAGCAATAGAGCAACTGAGAGTGACACACTGGGCGGGGAATGATAGGGTGATGTGGGGAGGTTGATGATCGGAGGAGGCGGGGAGTAGGAAGGGCGGATAGCCAATAAGGAAGGAGTGTCGTGAGGTAAAATGCGAATAGCTACAAAGTAACAGAGGAGACATTGTAAGGGGGCTAATAGGGTTAGCGGAGGTTGAGGCCAGGCGGGGAGAAAGAGTCAAGAAGATGTATATGTGCATGTTTCCAGTGTCGGAGAAGGGGGGCAGGAGTGTCATTGGGTAAGGCGCGAATAACCCTTACATTGTAGCAATTATTGAAGGGGACATTGTAGGCATTGGCGTGTAATGCAACTGGGAGGGGGCGTCTGAGAGAGACGCTATTCTGGTGACCGTTCATGCGGATATTTAACAGATTGCTGGTGAGGCCTACGTAAAAGGCGGGACAGAGAGTGCAGGTAAGGAGGTACATGACGTTACGGGGGGTGTAGTTGCTTCTAGAGGTGATGGGGTAGGTGATATTGGTGGAGGGACTCAAGAAAGAAGATGAGGGTAGGTGGATAGGTCAAGTGAGGGAGCGAGGTTTGCCGCAGGGGTGAGACCGTATGGCAAGAGGCGTGGTAGAAGTGGGAAGTTCCTTCATCCACAAGATATTTCCCAAATTGGGGGGCCGGCGGAAGGAGAGGAGCGGGGGGATTGGCAAAAAAGTTGGTGAAGAGGGACTGGTGGGAGGAAGAAGTAAGAATTGGGTGGGCAGCATGGAGAATTGTTTTTAGGGCTTCGTGAATACCAGGAAGGAAAAGTGTAGTTAGAGAGAGTGGAGGGGTTGATGCAGGGATAGTAGGTGTGTGTGGAAGGGATCCATAGTGGGTAGGCATCATCGTCCTATGGATCTGTTCGCGGACCAAGACTGGAGGGTAGCCACGTTTGAGAAGAGCGTCCTCGAGGACAGAGTAGTACTGTAGAAGGGAAGCTCTATCAGAACAAAGCCTCCATCCTCGTCGAGCAAGGGCATAGGGGATGGAGGTTTTGGTATGAAGGGGATGACAGCTATCAAAGTGGAGGTATATATAAATATATATATATATATATATATATACATAAATTCGTTGGCTGAGTAGGAAAAAGTTTTATTAAGGTTCCAAGAGCTTCTTCCAGTAATTGTGGTGTTTCTTGAGGATAGAGTTGACTTACCTACTTAATTAAAAGATATTCAGTGGTTACTAGATTTTGCTTTCCCCATAATTCTTACCGCTAAACTCAATTAGTTAAATACTGTGCCCCAAGGAGAAAAAGCAAAGTAAAACTACAGTTATGGAAGAATCAGCTGATGAAAGGTATGCTAACCCACTTTCTAAGTGTTCAAAGTTCCGTTGATGTTACATTTGATGCGTCTGTGTACATTCAGTGTTTTCATAAACTACTAAAGGTGTTTGAAAGAAGATTTAAAGACTTAGAGGGCATGAAGCTCACCGTGTCTTTCGTAACTAATCCGTGTCAAGAGGGCGATGTAAGTGATAGTGAAGAACTTATTTCTTCTGTATTTAAGGAAAATGTGGGTGAACTAAAACTTGAGATTATTAATTTGCAAACAGACTTATCATTGAAAAATAGATTCAATGAAAAACTTTTGGAATTTAGTCCCGTCTGCACAGTATCCTATTCTAAAACAACTTTCATTAAAGGTAAGTGCATGTTTCAGTTCTACTTACTTAAAAGAATCAGGGATTTCAACAAAGAAAATATTAAAATCAAAGTACAGATCATCTTTAACTGATCAACATTTAAATGACTGTATGAGAGTGGCTATTGCCAAATACACTCCTGACTATAATAAGATGGTTGAAGAGATGCTGTTTCAAGTATCACTTTGTTCGTCTGGACTATTTTCCTAAGAAAACATTACATATAACCATAATGAATTTTCCTGAATAGAGCAAACCTACAGAATTTATTAAATGAATTTGATATCTGTTAATATGCCCCTACCGTTTTTAATGACTACTCTACGAGTGATTTAATAATGTTTTATAATAAAAATAAAATTAACATATGACTGAGATTATTCTTGTTCGTTTTCCTTTAGGTTTTACCTTACCAAACTGTGTACAATATTTTAAACACGTTATTAACTTTTTATTCATGGAGATAAACATCGTAACAATTTGTTTGTGAAAATGTGCTAAAAATAAGGACACCCTAGCCTAGGTTGTGAATTGCGTCTTTATAAATTTTTCATATTATTTTCACTATAATTTTATTCTATGTAATATATAGAAAACTACACAGATATCAGTGTATTGTAACGGAACGGGAACCTCCCGATTACATAACAGTGCAAGGAGAATTGTGGGTTAGTTCCTGTGTTCACCAGCAAGTACGCGTAGCGACGCGCGCGTCAGCTGATCAAGGAGAAAGTTCAAGGTTAAAAACCGAGGACGGGAGCTGGAGAAGATAAGCCGAGCTAGAGAGAGCAAGGAGGTGGACGAAGGGTAGTCTGGCTAGCGTGACCTAGAGAAAAGGGAGCTCGGAGCCAAAACAGCGCAAGGAGATTGAAGGAACCTTGTCCGAAGAAAGGGAGAAGTCACGAGACCCAAGGAGAGAAAAAAACTATAGATCGGGTGCGAAAAGGAAGATTTCCACCACTACCAGTGAGTGACACCGGTATAACAACAGATTCAGTGATAAGTACGATAATTAATGTTAGCAATGCGAGGGAAGTGATGGCCCAACTTATTGACTTAGGCAAGAATGAACTGAAAGCCCACAGTGATTAGTGTTTTATATAATTTCAATTCTTTGGGCTTGAATGATGCCATTTGAATTTTCCATGTTTGATATAACCACTCATTATTAGTGTTTTATGTGATTTCAATTCTTTGTGCTGAAATAATGCCATATGAATTTTCTTGGCTTGATATAATTATTCATGATTAGTGTTTTATGTGATTTCAATTCTTTGTGTTTTAATAATTCAATTGGAGTTCTTTGTTAGATATAATAAATGCATTGTATTGTATTTGTGACGTTTTCGTCCCCGACGTGCGGCCAACTCACAAACGGGAATGAGCATTAATAGGACCTAAACCACACGGAACTGCGAGTTAGTCAAGGCAAACAACCAGAGTCGGAAGTTGGCGGGGAAGAGGAACGTGACAGTATATATATCATAATATATAGACGTTTCTTAGAGAGGAGGAAGAAATAACATACTAGTAGAAGGGTCTTACATACTGCAAACATTTCATCTCACCTTGAAAAAACATTGAGTTTTCGGGAAGATATTTCATCATGGGAAATATTTCTTTAATTCAAAAGATTTCTCCTCGGGACCGATTTTCATGTTTTCCATATTGAACAATAATGGAGAAAAAAATCGTTATTTTTGCAATTTTACTAATATTATACTTTTTATAAATTGCGTTATAATTACCACACATTTATGCAAAATTTTATATTTGTTGGACATTTAGAACTGAAATAACATTTATCTAATTGTTTAAATTTAAATAATTTTTAACGGCCGCTAGCAGAGTTTCATGGATACATTGAAATGTTTATTCGCTTACATAGACCATACTCTAAATAACTTAAAATCTCTAACTCGCCCCGTAGTATATAAAAATTTACCTATTTTTTAAATTTAAAAAAATTTAACTGCCAAACAAAATAAAATATCAAAATTTGTATAATCCCTATTTCATTTTTTTACAAATCCTACCTCTAAAAAATTTCAGCTCCGTAGAATATTTGGAAACACATAAACCTTGGAAATTTGTTTAAACAATTGCCTATTTTTAGCGGCCGTATTGTTGCAGTTTCTAAAGATTTTCGTTTTTTGTAGTCGGTTTTGCAAATAATCCTACCTATGAAAAAAACTTCGAATCTCTAGCTCATCTGGAAGTGCCAAAACATTAGTATATTCCTATATTTTATATGTTATCTCCTCCTCCTCTGTAAGAAAGGTCTATATATAATGATAACATATAGGATACGAATGTTTATGCACTTCCAGATGAGCTGGAGATTCGAAATTTTTTTGTTTGGTAGGATTTTGTGCAAAACTGACTAGAAAAAACGAAAATCTTGGAAAATGCAACAATGCGGCCGCTAAAAATTCGCTATTGTTTAAACAAATTTTCAGGCTTTATGTATTTCCGAATGTGCTACAGATCTGAAAATTTTTAAGTAGTAGGATTTGTAAAAAAAACGAAATAGGGATTTGAAAATTTTTGATATTTTAATTTGTTTGGCAGTTTAAACAAATAAGTAAATGTTTACAAATTACGCTGAAATTTTTAATTTATTTAGAATTTAGTGTGTATAAACGAATAAACAATGTATCCATCAAATTGTTATTGCGGCCGTTAAAAATTATTCAATTTTAAACAATTTCATAAATGTATTTTCACGTCTATTTGTGCTATTACTTTAAAATTGGCAGAAATGTGTGGCATTATTAACTCAATTTGGGAATAGTATAATATTCCTAGAATTGCAAAATTTTGTGACTGTTTTACTCCATTATTTTTCCATAGTGAAAAAACGAAAACCGATCCAAAGGAGAAATCTTTAGAATTAAAGAAATATTTCTCATGATGAAATATCTGTCTGAAAAATGAATGTTTTTTCAAGGTGAGATGAAATGCTTGTAGTATGCAAGCACCTTCTACTAGTATCATTATATATAGACGTTCCTTACAGAGGAGGAGGAGGATATTAATGTTTAGGCACTTACAGATAAGCTGGAGATTCTAATTTTTTTTAGGTAGGTTTTTTTTCAAAACCGTCTAGAAAAAATGAAAATTTTGAAAAAGTGCAACAATGCGGCAGCTAAAAATTCGCAATTGTTTAAACAAATTTTCAAGGTTTATGTATTTACAAATGTGCTACGCAGCTGAAATTTTTTTTAGAAGTAGGATTTGTAAAAAAATGAAATGGAGATTATAGAAATTTTGACATTTTAATTTGTTTGGCAGTTGAAAATTCTTAATGTTTAAACAAAAACGTAAATGTTTAGACACTACACGGCAAGTTAGGGGGCTGAAATTTTTAACTTATTTAGGGTTTAGTTTATATACACGAATAAACATTTCAATGTATCTATGAAATTGTTATTGCGGCCGTTAAAAATTATTTAAATTTAAACAATTAGATTAATGTTATTTTACTTCTAATTGTGCTATAAATTTAAAATTTGGCAGATATATGTGGCATTATTAACCCAATGTGGAAAACGTATAATATTGCTAAAATTGCCAAAATTAGCGATTGTTTTACCCCATTATTTTTGCATAAGGAAAAAACGAAAAACGGTCTCCTGGAATTATCTTTTGAATTAGAGAAACATTTCTCTCTGAAAAATTAATGTTTTTTTAAGGTTAGATGAAATGCTTGCAGTATGCATGCACCTTCTACTAGTCATTATATATAGACGTTCCTTACATAGGAGGAGGAGAAGAAGGATGCAAATGTTTAGGCACTTCCAGATGAGCTAGAGATTCGAAATTTTGTTCAAATTGGGATTTTTCTGCAAAACCGATTAGAAAAAACGAAAATCTTGCAAAAGTGCAACAATGCCACCGCTAAAAAATCGCAATTTTTAAAACAAATATTCAAGGTTTATGTATTTCCGCATGTTCCACGGAGCAGAATTTTTTTTATAGGTAGCATTTGTAAAAAAAAAACGAAATAAGGATTATACAAATTTTGATATTTTAATTTGTTTGGCGGTTAAAAACTCTTAAAATTTAAACAATTAGGTAAATTTGGAACAATTTTTGAAACGAGAAATTAGGTAAATGTTTAGACACTCCGCGGTAAGTTATGGAGTGAGTTTAGTATATATAAACGATTAAGTTATTCAATTTATCTATTGAATTCTTATTGCGGTCGTTAAAAATTATTTAAATTTTAACAATTAGATATATATTATTTTTATTCAAATTGTGCTATAAATTTGAAATGTGTCAGAAATGTGTGACATTAGTACCCCATAATGAATAAAGTATAAAATACTTCAAATTGCTAAGTTTGGAGATGGTTTTAATATATTAGTTTTACATAAGGGAAAAACGAAAATCGCTGCGGAGGTGAAATCTTTATAATAAAAAAATATTTGTAATGATAAATTATCTGAAAGAAAAATAAATGTTTTTCAAGGTGAGATGATATGCTTGCAGAATGTAAGCACCTTCCACTACTATTATTATATGCCTTCCCATGATTTATTTACTCATTTCTTTGTGTTAAAAATATTAAACTGTCGCTTAGATATTGTTTACAGTAATAATAGTTATAGTGGTTCAGAAAATTCTATAGTCCGGAACTCCTCCGGTTCTGAGCTTTCCTGATTACAGAATTTTAACCTGCACATCCATTTACTACATAATATACAGACAAGTGAATTTTATTCAAAAGAAAGGAGGAATTGAAAGTGTAAATGCCAAAGTCAAAGGAATGACTCGGAGAAAAGAATCAAAGTTATATCGATTTATGTCATAGATTAAAATCATTTTAATTTCGAACAGATAGTTTCTACAGTTAGTGAAGTTCAACGGATAAAAATTTATTGTTTGTTATAACTGGGTTTGGTAAGATTCGATGTTTATTTTTTAAATAGGCGATTAAAATCATATTTTCCTGAGAGATTTTCGACGAATATCGACGCTTCAAATTGCTACTTGGTATAATTCAAAGTTTATTTTTTTGAAAATCGACGATTATTTTCCCGAGAGATTTTCATAGAATATCGACGCTTAAAATTACTACTTAAATATAGGTCTGGCAGTTTTCATCCTTTCAATTTGGTAATTTCAATTTACTTTTCACATCGAAGTAGTGCGTAAAATTTACCTTTATTTTACAATACTTGGATTATTTATGGAAATTTTTATATTAAATAAATTTCTGAAAAATAAGTTCTTGGAAAATTGAATCGTTTTTGTTCTACATAAAATAAATTTCTACTATTCACTTTCAACAACGTAAAAAGTACATTTAAATCGTTAATTTGATATTTTACTAATTAAATCCTCTTCAAACCAACAAAATTACATTTGAACCGGCCACGAGATTTCGTGGGCGTTTTTTGGATTTATGACAAAATGTCCATGAACTAAGTGTACTACAGAAATCTAAATCCGGTACACAACGTGTTAATGCGACTTGCCAAACACACACACGCACACGCACATACACACACACACACACATATATATAGACAAACACACACATATATATTTACGCACACACACAGACACACACACACACACACACACACACATATATATATATATATATATATATATATATATATATATATATATATCATCATCATAGGTAGTCTGTCTGTAGACAAGTCCGTGATTATTCTTGGTTAAACCTGGTTGTCCATATACTCCTATTTTCCGCTGTCCTCTTCATATCTTGATAACTCTCTTTCCCTTTCAAATCGTCTATTAGCTGAAACCTTTTCCTACCTCTTTCCCTTTTCCCATCTAGTTTTCCTTCTAACACGTCTTTAATCATACTCTCTCTCCTCAGGTAATGTCCAACCCAGTTAGCCTTCCTCTTTCTGATAGTCTGTATAATCATTCGCTTCTCTCCTATTCTTAGTAGCACTTCATCGTTTTTCATCCTATCTGTCCATTTTATCTTCAGCATTCTCCTCCAAGTCCACATTTCAAAGCTTTCCAAGTATTTGATGTCATTTTTCCTTAGCGTCCATGTTTCTGCCCCATACAATGCTATACTCCATACGTAGCATTTTATCGACTTCTTGCGGATACCATCCCTTATATTTCCTGTAAGTAGTTGTTTCTTTCTCCTGAAAGCCGCTTTTGCTTTTCCTATTCTAGTTCTGATCTCATCCGTACATTTTGCCTCTCGTGTTATGATACTTCCAAGGTATTTATATTCTGAAACTTGTTCTAATGGCTTTCCCCCAATAGTTATGTTCAGATTCTCTTCTTTACCCGATATTCGAATGACCTTGGATTTTTCTGTATTTATTTCCATACCGCATTTTCTACCTGTTATCACTAGTCTATTTATCATTTTTTGTAGCTCCTCTTCCTTTCTTGCTAGATATATATATATATATATATATATATATATATATATATATATATGTAGCTGAAGAAGGAGTAGTTCCGAAAGCTTTACGTTTGTGATGTTTCTGTGTTTTTGTGTTATTTTACGTGTGTCGCTTCGACATCCCCGGGGCCTCGCCAACCTGAAGTCGTCTGATTGGTGAGTGCTCATTGGGTTTCCTCATCCCAACACCTTGTTGACATCCATATATTCATTTTACCTTTCCTTTTCCGTAAGTTGTTATATATATATATATTGTTGCGAACGCCCGCGAGATTGATTGGACCTTTTATTGGCGAGGTTAGGCCCTGTTGGGCCTCTCTACCACCTAACGTCGTATGCAGGTACATTATATCGCTTACAATATATACAATATATCATTTACAATACAGTCAAGGCTTATATGAAAATATGGACAAATTAATTCTAGAGGTAATAATTGTAATTATACAGATATCAAATTAAAAATAAAATACATCATTAAGGAACATAATTAAATATATACAGTTAATTCACATTAGCCATTAAGTCTTTATTGACTAGTTCTTTAAATGTGGACAGTGGAAGGGATTTCATTACGGGAAAAGAGAGTGAGTTATAAAGTCTTGCCCCATACACCAAGAACGATTTGGTATAGATTTCAGTTCTGTGAATGGGAATCAGGAGTTTTTCAGAGGGGCGCGTGCTTCGTTCGTGCGAAGTGCTCAGGAATTTGAAGTTGAGGTAAGATGGAGAGGATAAATTTACGATTTTATGGACCAGCGTAAGTGTGTGAAGGTTGCGTCTCGACTCAAGATTTAGCCACGATAGCTCGTTAAGTAGCGGGGTTATGTGATCAGAGGGTTTTGCATTAAATATGAATTTCACGGCTTGGTTGAAGGCACGATCGAGGTTAATAGCTGTAGTCTTGTGCATATTATTGAGGAGAACGTCGCAGTAGTCGAAGATGGGGAGAATTAGGGATTGTATGAGTGTCTTCTTTAGACTTCGTGGAAGTATGTTTTTCATTCGTCGTAAACTATGGAGAGCCGCAAAAGATTTTTTACAAATGGATGTTACTTGAGGGGTCCATGTCAGAGATTGGTCAAATAAGACACCTAAATTTTTCACGGAGTTGGTATATTCGATTTGACAACCAGCAACTATGACTCTTGGAGTATATATCGGGTCAATTTTCTTTAGTGTTTTTGGATATCCAATTATTATACTCTGGGATTTGGATGGGTTGAGGTTCAGCGACAAGGAAGTGAGCCACGAGTTAAGGGTATTAATGTCTTGATTGATATGGTTCACTGCGGAGGAGATATTGATTGGCTCGACGGAGAGGTAGATTTGTAAATCGTCTGCAAATAGGTGGTATGATGTATAGGAGAAATTGGAAGAGATGTTTTGGAGGTAAATAGAGAAAAGCAGCGGGCCTAAGACAGATCCTTGAGGGACTCCATGGTCTATATCCATCCATTTGGAGTACACACCATTGTTGTAGCAAGCCTGTTTACGACCTGAGAGGTAGGAGGAGAACCAGGAGAGCGATGGATGAGAAATGTTGAGAATTTTTAGTTTGGCGAGGAGTATATCTGGATTAACCGAATCAAATGCTTTAGTTAGGTCAAGGAGTGTAAGAATAGCGACTTTTTTGTTGTCCATTGCAAGTTTGATGTCGTCAGTCACTTTTAACAGCGCAGTGGTTGTGCTATGATGGCGCCTGAAGCCGGATTGGAGCGAATCAAATAGGTTGTTGAAATTGAGGTACTTGACTATTTGCTGATTGACGAGTCGTTCAAGGGCTTTTGAGATAGATGGAAGACTGCTGATAGGACGAAAATCATTAAGGCTGGATGGATTTAACTTTTTGGGGATAGGGTGTATTATGGAAAATTTCCATTGAGTAGGGAAGGTGCCTTTTAGTAATGAGTAGTTGAAAACATGAGCGATCAACGGCAAGATTATGGGGATGATTTTGTGGATGAAAATGATGGGAATGTTGTCTGCACCAAGAGCTGATGGTTTAGTGGCAAGAAGGGTGTTCTTTACCTCTGTATGGGTGATAGTGGTGAAGTGAAATGGAGTCTTCGTTAAAGGGTTTTGGTTCAATGTTTGGCCTACTGAGTAGTCTATGGTCTGCGCATTAATAGGGATAAAATTGTTTACAAAGTGATTATTAAGTTCATCCGGGTGGAAGGTGTTAGGGGAGTGAAGTTTTTTGGGGTGATGGGCGCCGAGTTTGGAAAGACCAGTCCACAAGGATTTTGGAGAGGACTTTGATTGAAGTAGACCCTGAGCAAAAGTTGCTTTAGCATTACGTATATCTTACTTGACTCTATTGCGGAGGGTCTTGTAGTAATCATGGTCGGTTATTTTCTTCGACTTTTTGAAGATGCTAAATGCCGTATCTCTTCTACACATGAGGGATCGTATGGAGTCATTCATCCAAGGGGTGGGGTTATGCTTTACACGCTTGGTTTGGAGTGGTGCCAGTTCGTCAAGGAGTTGAAGGAGGAAGCTATTTAGTAAGAGGACCTTAGAGTTAATGTCATCGGTAAGGTAGACATTATTAAATGGGAGCTGCGAGGCTGTAGCATGCAGAGCGTCATGACTGATATTGTTGAGATTGCGGTAAGATATTAACTTTGGTTTTCTTTTCGGAGCGCGCATGGCGTAATTGATGTAAATTAAGTCGTGAGAAGAGATTCCGGGTGCTGACATTTGTCCATGCTTAACGACTTTTTTTGTGTTGTTAGTGATGATTAAGTCAAGGAGCGTAGCTGAGTGAGAGGTTACGAAAGTAGGTCCAAGAGGAAGAATATTGAGATTGAGAGAACTAAGGCAATTTGATAGTTTAGCTTAGTATCAGAGTTAGTTACAAGTAAATTAGTGTTAAAATCTCCCATGATAATGACATTATCGTATGTGGGGATAAGATTCGTAAGGGCGTCTTCAAGGTCGGAGAGATATCCAATTTTCGGAGGACGGTAGACAACACAGTAGAGTAGCTTCTGTGCGTTAGCATTGACTTCTAGCATCAAGTATTCAGGGCGCGAGCAGTAATTCGATAGAGACTGGGAGATAATATGACATTTAAGGTCATTGCGCGCATAAATGCAGACACCTCCACCTTGTTTACCTATCCGATCATTTCTGAAAAGATTGAAATTAGGGAGTTCAGCAGATGATGAGGGAATCGTGGGTTTAAGCCAGGACTCGCTAACACCTATGATGTCTATATCACTTTCAAAGGCTATGTAGCGGATTTCGTCTATGTGGGCTAAAATACTTGCGCATTGATATGGATGGCCATAATAGACCCAGGATAGAGTGAGGGTATCTTTGAAAGTCGGTTATTTGAAAGTGACGCAGAGGGAATTGCTGGCCCTAAATGAGACCCGGCGGCCTGTGAGGACAGGAAGCAGGAGGTGGGCACGTGAGTAGTGGGAGAGAAAGGAACAAAGGCACTTGCCCTTGAGTTGAGTGAACTACACCCGTTACGAAGGAGTTTGGAGCCAGAACGTGGAAAGAAGTGCGGTGCATATGGGTTAAGGGCACTCATAGTTGGGGGTGTAGAAGGGATGGAGTCACAGGACTGAGAGGCCGGTGGGGGGGGGGGGGGGGAAGAAGGGGCGGATGTTTGGATGTGGATGCCGTTTATAGGGGTTGCGAACTTAAGCGATGGCATAATGCGTTTAGGCAAATGAGTTATACAGTATTAAGCAAAAATACAGACAAAAGTTAATGAGCGAAAAGAGATTCTTGAAAACGTTTTGTGGCAAATGGACAAAACTTGGTGAGCAATACGTTAAGAAAGAATACTAAATTAAAATGTTAAAAACTAAAAATACAAATAAAATACAAAAGTAAAAGAATTATATAAAAATAAGAGTTATACAAAAGCACGGTGAAACTATTCAAGCTACTAGAAAACAGCAGCGCTAAATACACACACAAGGTGTTTTAGGAACAAGTGGCTAAAGATGGGGGAGAAACAAGTTAAGATGAAGGCTGATAATCAACAATGTTAAAAGGGATAAAGACACAAACAAAAATCAAATAAAATATATATTCTAGTCACACGCTATTAACTCTGATAACACACTGGTTATAGACTACTGTTACAAGTCGAAAGTACTTAAGCAAAAGAAAAATGATATTTCAAGAAATTAATAAAAAAGAGCAACACGCTAATAGATGCACTAATAAGCAGAAGCACAGTGAGGCACCGTGCAGCACCAGAAGAACACAAAGCATACGGTACTAATAAAGACCGCTACAGAAAGAAGCACCAAAATCAGATTACACACACAACAGAATGGCGAACCACTTCGCCTTATGAATGGGAAAATAGGAGGAACGGGGATATAGCATCCGGATGACGGCTGGGGATTCGTGGGAGGGTAGACTTCTACTCATTGGGAATGGATCTTCGGAGTCTCTCGAGGTCACACTTCGTGGCAATAAAGATTTTCCTACCATTTTGATGAAGAACCACTATCTTTCCATCGGAGGTCCAGACGGTCTCCCTACCGAAGACTGATTTAGCTTCATCGAGTAAGCGCTTCCGCGCTACTGTAAGAGATTCGGTGATTAGGATTCCGGTCTGCCGGAGTTGACGTTTCTTCCTCCATATCATCTCTCGATCTATGTAGGAGATGAATTTGATGATTATGGGGTGGTGACGTGGGCTCCGGTCCAACGGGAGAGAGTTATTCCGATTTACTCCAATCCGGTGGGCGTAGTCGATTCTTGCGAGCTGAAGGCTGACACCGAGTTTGTCTTTGAGGAAGCTGAGTGCGATCTCAGCCGTATCTTCAAGCTCGCACTCCGAGATGCCATGGATGAGCAAGAAATTTCGGCGGCTGTATTGCTCTAGAGCATAAACCCGATCATCCTGCTCTGCTATCTGGGAACGGACGCGGGCCATCTCTTGATGGATCAACTCAGACATGACGACTCGGAGATTTGAAGTTACCTTGTTGTAGATTTCCTCAATTGAAGGAATGGTGGTTGCAGTAGGCTTGCCACCTCGAGAAGAATCCTGGTCAATTTTGTCCACTATCAGAGCCAGTTCGTCTTGAATCACCTTCAACATTTGAGGTGCGAGACTCTCCTTGACCTTCTGGGATATAGAGGCGACTTCGTCGAGCTCCAGCACGGATTTTGCCTTACCCCTGACCATTTTGTGGATTTTGAGTTAGTGCTAAGGCGAACGTGGAAAAGAGAAAGTTACATCCGCACGCGGCAAGCGTTGGCGACTGACTGAGATAGCAGTAGCGGGCGGTTCGGGACGAAAGAGGAAGTAGGCTGAAACCGGAAGAGAGGGGGAGAGAGAGTGGTGGCCTCGAGGGAGGTGTAGGAAGTGAGTAGAGACGACAAGAGAAATCGGTGTGCATCGGCGGGCTACTGAAGCAATAGTCCCTAAACGCGGAACATACGCGACATTTGGTGTCAGAAGTGGGATTTGCGGAATAGACCACGCCGTTTATTAATCAAAAAACGGGCCTTGGGGACCACGTGTCGTCTTCGCACGTTTTCACCGTGTTGAAGTGGACGTTGACGAGGAGGGCTGTATGAGACTTTGAAGCGGGCGCGAGATTGCCGGTACGGACGATATATACGCCGCTATGGAACCTTCACTCGTCCGCGAGCTCATGAGCGAGATGGCGCAGCAGAGGATGGCCCCTCAGGAGGAGTTAAGGATACAGAGGGAAGCCTTCCAGAGCGCGTTTTGTCGGCGGGAGCCCGAGAGTCCGCCAAAAGGTACCTCTAACTCCATGCCCCGAGCGCTCAGCGCGACAAGCATGGCCGCTATCCCAACGTTCGTCGGGGATCGCGACGAGGACGTTCGGCGGTGGATCGCAACGATTCGGCGTGTGGGGCAGGCGGAGGGCTGGGAATCTCCGGACTATTTGCGAGCGGCGCTGGCGAAGATCACGGGGGCCGCCGACAACTGGCACGAGGTGAGGGGCGTTCACGCGGCTTCCTGGGAGGAGTCGGTTAAAGGCCTCGAGGCAGCGTTTGGGCAGGAGCTGCCCTTAGAGGAGTGGTGTCGACTGATGGATGTTAGGGCCCAGCAACTTGGTGAGCCTGGCAGCCATTATGTTTACGACAAGCGGCGTCTTTGTCGTCGCTGCCTCGTCGATCTGCCGATGGTGGAGCAGATCCGGAGGAACGCTCGTGGACTGCGGCATCCGGAAATGGCGGCTGCGGTGATGTCAGGGGCGCCATCGACATTCGACGCGTTCCGGAAGTGGCTGGAGGCGGTGGAGAATGGCCTTGGGGATCGCGTCAGAATGTGCTACGTGTGCCGGAGGAGTGACCATCTAGCGCGGGATAGCCCTGACGCGCCGCGGAGTGAAATCGCGTGCTATCTGTGCGGTCGCGAGGGTCACCTCGTAAGGGACTGCCCGGAACGGTCGCAGGGAAACGGAATCGCCTGCCCGTTGGGCCAGGGGATTCCGAGTTGAGTAAATATGGTGAAGAGAGGAAAATTACCATTAGTCCAGGTAGCGGTGCCGCCCTTTGGAAGTCTTAGAGCTCTTGTAGACAGTGGCTCCGGCGTCAGCGTTATCGGGGCTGACACCGCGAGGTCTCTAGGCCTAGTGATTCACGCCGAGGATGTTATGGACATGAAGGGCATAGATGGGCGCCCGGTGAGGGAACGGGGGACTGTGCGCATACAGATCCCGTTCCACGACGCGGAAGTGATGCTGGAGGGCGTCAGGGTCGTGGACAATACCCCGTTCGACCTGATATTAGGTGTCGACTGGATCTATAGTAGCGGCGCTGTCTTAGTGGGAAGTGGGGGAGGAATTCATGTAAGGTTGGGAGGCGAGGGGGCGAACACTATCCTGGGCACTGAGGACGCCGACGCACCCGCCTCTATGATTCCGAGCGCACCGGAGGCCGAGGTCGAGAAGACGACCGAGTGGAGTGCAGTGGTGCGGGAGTTGGGTATGATGGAGAAGGGTCTGGTACCGGATAAGATCGGCACCCTGGTAGTGGAAGAGGAGAAAGTGGTACCCCCTGGTGCATTAGCCTTCGTGACGGCCCGCGTCCCCGGCTCCTCACCATCCATAATGTTAACCTCCGCGGTGACGTGTGCACAACCGGGTCGGGAATGGGCAAGCCCTGGAGCCGTCCTGGAGGTCGAGGAGGGCAAGGTACAGATCCCCCTCCTGAATGTCGGTCGGAAGCCCATAACTTTTAGGCGCTCGCGGCGACTGTTAGACGCCTATCCGGGCGAAGTTGTTGGTTCGTTTACTGTTGGCGGCGAGATCGTGGCCTGTGGCGCGGAGGACGACAACGAGGACGCTACCGCGTGGAGCGTAGGGGACGAACTGGGGGAAGCGGAAAGGAGAGCGCTCGTCCGCACACTCCACCATCACCGTAAGTGTTTTGGCTCGGTGAGCCACCGACTACCCGAAGAGACTACATCCGGAGTCCTACAGCCAGTTTCTAGAACGAGTGGAGAGGGTTCGGAGGTTTGTGGCTTCTCGGCCTACGGAGCATAAGCGCGCCCAACATGAGGATTACAACCGGAGACGAATAACGCCCCCCCCCCACCTACAAGACCCGCTGGGCCACCAGACGCGGCGGCGATGGAGGGTATTCCCTGGCACGTCTCCCAGCTGAAGTATATATATAGAGACGACAAGAGAAATCGGTGTGCATTGGCGAGCTACTGAAGCAATAGTCCCTAACCGCGGAACATATGCGACAATATATATATATATATATATATATATATATATATATATATATATATATATATATATATATATATATATATATATGGTGGTGTAGTGGTTAGCGTGTCGGCTTTCTATTGCAAAGTTCGGTGGTTCAAACCCCTCGAATGGAGGTTTTATTAAAAAAAAATAACTATCATCAGTGCCTGGCAGTAGGCAGCAGTACTGTCAGTATGGTATAGAGCCGAAAACAAATGATGTTGGTTGGGTCTATATCCAATACAGCTGTAGGCGTGATCAGGACGATTTGAACGGCTACAGCACTGCGATGTGGAAAGCAAGAGGGAAACTACCACATTACAATCCCTAGTAAAGATTATATGGTTGGACAATATCAGTTCTCTCGAGGTAAAACAATCCGGAGGTAAAATAGTCCCTTAATCGGATCTCCGGGCGGGGACTGCCTTGAGGAAAACATTTGTCGAAAGTACGAATAGGGACTTGGAGCGTAAGAACTATGAGAAAAGCAGGAAAGCTAGAGAACTTGAAAGAAGAAATGAGAAGAAATAGAGTTGACATTATAGGACTAAGCGAAACTATATGGGAGAGAGAAGCACAGTTCGACTCGGAAGAATTCACGGTAGTTTATTCTGGAGGAAATAGTGGGGAAAATGGGAGTAGTTGTAGTACTTAGGAAAGATATGATGAAAAGCGTGACAAAGATAATAGCAACGAACGATAGACTGATGGCAATAAAGCTAAAAGCAGTCCCAGTGGACATGCTGATAATCCAGTTATATATGCCAACATCAGCTTTCAAAGATGAAGAAATCGATGAGATTTATGAGCAAATTAATGAAATTTACGAAGAAGACGGAAGAGGAAAGGTAAACTGCATAATAATGGGAGATTGGAACAGCATAGTCGGAGAAGGACAGAAAGAAAATGTTGTCGGGCAATACGGACTTGGGAAGAGAAATCGAGGAGGGGAGAAACTCGTAGAATTCTGCATCAATAATGACCTTGTAGTGACTAATACATGGTTCAAAAACCATAAACGAAGGTTATACACATGGAAAAGCCCAGGAGATAGAATGAGATGCCAAATAGATTACATCCTTGTAAAACAAAGATTCAGGAACAGCATAAAGAACGCCAAGGCATTGCAAGGAACAGACATTGATTCAGATCACAGCCTTCTAATACTTGACGTGAGTACAAAGCTCAAACAAATAAGAAAAACGAGAAGAGAAAGACAGACCTGGGACCAAGAAAAACTGAAAGAAAGGCAGGATGTAGTCAGCATGAAGTTAGAAGATAACCTAAGAAAGTTGGAAAACAAACCGAAGACCGTTGATATAGAATGGGATGAAATTAAAACCAGTATCAAGGATACCTTGGATAAAGAGATTGGCTAACTGGGTTGGACATTACCTGAGGAGAGAGAGTATGATTAAAGACGTGTTAGAAGGAAAACTAGATGGGAAAAGGGAAAGAGGTAGGAAAAGGTTTCAGCTAATAGACGATTTGAAAGGGAAAGAGAGTTATCAAGAAATAAAGAGGACAGCGGAAAATAGGAGTATATGGAGAACCAGGTTTAACCAAGAATAATCACGGACTTGTCTACAGACAGACTACCTATGATGATGATATATATATATATATATATATATATATATATATATATATATATATATATATATATATACACACACACATACATTTATATAAGAATACTTTCACTGGAAAGTTTACCGCTTTAAGTAATGAGAAATAGTTAGTGCAGAAAAATGTTTATTGTGCGAACACAAAACGATATTTCTTGTTTTTGTATTTTCACTCCGTTCCTTACAAATTTTGCCGAACGTGATTAATTCGACAACCAACCTATATGGAAAAACATATATTAACAGTTAATTAACGCATTTTACTAACTGAATCTTGATGATTAAATCAAATTAGCACCTGGCATATCGGTCACGGGAATATTATTGCTGTTTTACCACACTGAACTTAGTGTATTTTTAATCTCAAATATCGTAAGCTGGTATTTGCAAATCTAGATATTTTTGATTTCGTATAATTCTTATCGCGTCGTTGAAAAATATATTATATCGCTAATGTAGATAGTAAATTATTATTTACCTCTTTAAATTGTATAATTAATTTATGAAATCCGAACAATATGATGTTGCTTTTGTCGAGAAACATTCTTTAAAAAAATAATTTGCAAGTTTAACGTAAAGGATTTTAGACATTCGTTGATGACAATTAAGGAAAACACATTAACGATATAATTATCATAATAATATTTTAAACGTCAAAAAGAACTATCTAATACTTCGTGTCATTTAATATATTTCATCACTGCACTACATATCCTCTCTATTTAACATAAAATATAGTGAGAAAAATTAGACTTTATTATTGAGCGCTCGATCAACAGTCTTACTTCTAATCCTGATTAAAATTTGTTTTTCCAATCGGAAAAATATTTTACAACAAATAGCAAATAAATATTAATATTTAATCCATATTCAATTTTTAGTAACGATTGCTAATTTATGTGCACCTTTTTAAACCATTATATATAAATTGAAATTGACTAATCTATAGCAAAATTTGAAGGATCCAAAGGCACAAGAGAGGAACGATCCTTCATGGATAATTGTAAGAAAAAGACTGCCAAAAGATGGGTTGTGCATAGGGAGAACGAGTGAAACTGCATACAACGGGGTCATCTATAAGAAAAACCCTAGAAAGAATCGAGAATCATTTGTTTCCGGAATGCACTCCACGGGGTTGATGAGTGGAAGGGGTAGAAAACCCTGTATTCAAACGACCACCGAAATTCCTTTCTTCCGAACCTTGTTTAATAGAGGTCGAGGCATTCTCAGCAGGGCATATCCATGACCTCTGTATCGTAGGGCTCCTGGAATATCCCACCATTAGGTCGGAATATATAATCTCAAAAACCTCAAAAGGGCTAAGAAACACGTGTTCTCAAAACTACCCTAGGGCCTTGTGATAAACTTCTTGTCCAGAGTAGAAGCGTGAGCTTTTAAAAAAGGCGCATATTTGAGTATAAGAAAATACCCTTCTTTCTATCCCACTGCCCCCCTCTCCTCCTCCCTCCCTCTCCCCCCCCTCTCTCACTCCCCCCTTCTCCCTCCCTCTCTTCCTCTCCCTCTCCGACTCTCCCTCTCAGCCTCTCTCTCTCTCTCCCTCTCTCTCTCTCTCCCTCTCTCTCTCCCTCTCTCTCTCCCTCTCTCTATCTCTCATTCCTTCTCTCTTTCTCTCTCTCCCTTCCTCTCTCTCTCTCCCTATGGCTCCCTCTTAAGAGCACACCGCACACTCTTATTATCCACCTCAAAATGGAACAGCGGAGTTTTCTTTCTCACTCTATCAATCGTGATTGGCCAGGTGGGAGCTTTTCCCCATTACGCAGGGGATTAATTCTCGTGATAAGGCAGGCAGAATAAAGAGGAATTGGATGAAGAGGTAACTACAAAGCTCCAAAAATAATCGCTTTCCTTGCTGCTCATTCTCGCATTCCCCCTCAGCGCTCCCCTTTTATCCAAGCAACGCCGGTGGAAAATTCCCCATAATTCATTTCGACCCATCCCTTTGCCACCGAATCTTCCCCCTGCTCATTTCCTCCTCCCCCCCTGCTCGTTTCCCCCTCCCCCGATTTTCTTCTCTTCTCCCTCCCTCCTTCATATAACGAACACATTATAATTTTCTGTGAGCGTCCTACCTTTCTCCTCCTTTGCCTCTCTCCCTCCTTCTCTCTCTCTCCCTCTCTCCCTCCCTCTCGCTCTGATAGAGGTGATGTTCCGCTCGATTTAAATTTGGCGAGAGAAGCAATAATGTGGATAATGGCATTTTGCCATGAATTTCACAATTTCAGTTTGTCTAACGATCTATTTCTGGTTCAAATTCTACGATAAAATATTAGACGCTTATTTAAATTACCTAATATAACATAAAGGTTTTCTTATTAAGCCCTTATTAGATATATTTATCCAAACTAAATATTATCAAATTAGATTGAACTTGGCGAGTTATCTTTATTTTGGCTCTTTATATATCATGCACCCTATAGCTCATCAGGGCTTCTTTTGATCGCTTGTGCGTTCAATATTTACGCTCACGTGCGTGTAAGTGGTTAGGTACTTAAAGTGGATCAGGAAGACCTCAACGGCTGCATTATTGATTATGTCTCCTTAGCTTTGCAATTTGTGAATGAAGACACCCATGAAATTTTTTTTAATGTTAAAAATTTCACGGAGGCTCTATTAAATCGACTGCCAAAATAAACAGGTTGGATAGGTTTTCCCGATTTCGTCGAACAGTTAATTAAACATCCGCACGGATTATGGATCCGACGTCGTTTGCTCGTGGCTTTCGTTTCCATGGCTGCACTCGAAATCCATCCTATCAAATATCAGATATTTTTAAAGAGCGGCTGGCAACGATGCCTTCTTCAAATTAACAGGAATAAGTAAGAGATCTTTTTCGCCCAATTGTGGAGTAGCGACATTTTTCAATCCTACAAAATATTTTCTTATTTTCTCTCTGCCGGTATTCATGGAAGGTATATTTTCTTTGGAATCAAAACAGACATTAATTATGCATTCACACGATCTCCTCAAGTATGCGCAACTTGTCTCTTTGGCCCATGCATGTTGCGAGTTTACATCTCAATTCTAGTTTCATCAAAAGTGTAAATTTGTAATATAAAATAAAACTAGCAATATAATACAAGAAATATTTCCTGGCAAATTTCACGACAATTTTTTATTGCATCGCCACGTGGAAATGAAACTTCTCGTAATTTACAGAGAACAAATAATCGATGTTTTGGGGTATCGACAACGGCAGATATCTCTCGTAGCCGTAAATCGGTGGAGTAACTGAATAGATTAATTCGCGGATTCAAACCACCATCAAGTTGTGGATCGCATTTTAAATTTAATGTGATAAAAAATTCCTATTTAGAGTAATGATTGTGTTAGATGTGGAAAACAGCACAGTTGCTAAAACGATTGGACAAAACGTGCAAATGTACCGAATCGATGGCAAAATTTCCGGAATAAAAATCAAGCTGATCTCATGAATAGAACTCCCATTCACAACATATAATTATCTTATGAATTACAGAGGAAGTAATCTTTCTTCCTAAACATTTGAAACTAACCAGCTATTCATTGCACTACCTCTTAGATACCCATTGCGCGTAGGTAAGAGGGAATCAGCAGGCCTTAAAAAAATATATAACTCCTTTGAAAATTAACACTTTCACCGCCAAGAAGGGTGAAGACAACCGTTTTCCTCAAATGAATCTATCAAATGACATTTAAAATTTACCCACCGTAAATCTAAATTATAAGAAAGATTGGCAGGTAACAAAGGACAGTAAAGTACAAAAAAATTAAGGAGAAATTTTCTTCGCTCCATCAAATTGTAGGCCTTATAAGCAGCAGTAAAATGGATGAAAACACCAACTTACGCATCCCATTATGAGCAAATATGTTAATTATATATGAAAATGTTTGTATGCTCATTTTAAAATAGATGATCGGTATCACGTAGTACTTTTTATAATCCCGACGCAATGCGAATGATGAAATGATTATTTTATGATAATATTTAATTACTAGAGTAATTGCTTATCAAATATGACAGGTATGCCTGGATTAACCCCTCAAGCCCGGAGGAGATTTATTAAATCCCACCCGGATGAGGTTTTTAAATTTTTACGATTGCGTGTCAAAAACGTTCGAAAATATTAAAATAATGATAACTTTAGAAGATTTCTCTTGATTTTTCTGAATTTTTTTGTGGATTTATGAAAGACATGAAATTTGTGAATATCTATTTTGCCTAAAATATTTTACATACAAATATTGTTGGAGTAGAAGAGAATGTAAACCAATCGCTAATTTTCCGGCGTGTATTCGCGCTTTATATATATAGTATTCAGCACCGGAAAATTTATAGAAGATATTGATGTGCAATCTTAATAAAAAATAGCTTAAATTAGTAACTATTTCATTCTGCAGGTGTACCCTTCTAAACCAATTAGGTGAAAAGTTTTACGTATCTCAACTTTTTCATGTCTTGACTGAAAATTTTTAAGTAAATGTAGTATTATTGATTTATTAAAAGATGATTTATTTATAATATAAACGTTTTAGTTATACAGTCATCATTCTTCGTCATTACAGAAGTCAAATAGAAGAAATGGTTGCATTTTGTTAATTGGAAACTTTAGCTTATAGGACCTTCCCAAATATTTTCAGAAAATTTGCACATGCGTAATTGGATTCATCAAGAAATGCCTTATAGCTCAGTAAACACTTCTAGTAATCTAATGTGTAAACATATGGAAGAGCTTTTCGTGATTTTTTCTGGCGTGTCCTCTTCTTGCCTACTCGCTTCATCGCTGCTTTGGCCCTGCTAGCACAACAGCGAAGCACTTATCTGAAGAGGAAAACAGACCTCGTCTTCTTTCAATTGTCAAAGAAAAGGGACCCAATTTGGTGGGTTCCCTTTCCTCAGGTATTTATGGGTCAACTTTAGAAACCGAAAATCCTTAGGTCCGTGGTAAAACTAAAATTCTATAACAAAACTAAACGTATATTGTATGTAAACAAATACTTACAAATAGATATACTCAATTCCCCGCAATTTTCGTCGAGATTAAAATAAAATTCTAAAGGTCTTTAAAATTATATGACAGATCCTTCTCACAAAATGCCTCTCTTTGAGGCGTGGCACTAAATTATCGGAAGAATGTCGGCCTTGGATTTTGAAATCAGCTGTTTTGACATTGACGCTCTCCTATGAAGCGATGAACGAAGGAACGCGCGGTAATGGAAGGGAATGTTTGCATAAATGTTTTTACTCAACCTAATTCATTCTTCATCAATTGAATTGTAAACATTTGTAA